>VZTJ01002468.1:0-12334 GCA_013397795.1 Orthonyx spaldingii | reverse complement strand
CCCAGGCAGGAAGTAAATTAAACTGGTGTCAAGTGGTTTTTCCAAGGGAAGCAGGCAGTAAAACAAAAGCCCTATGAATGGCAGAAGTGTCTGGGAGCAGCACTGCTTTTCCTCTGAAGACAAACATGGGCAGAAGCTGGTCTAGCCCTGAGTCCTGGAGGGGGAAAACACAGTGTGCCAGCTCTAATGATCAGTGTGATGTCCATCTGCGTGGGAAACTGTTCCCAGGGATCATTATAACTGACAAATTGACTTTTGTCAACTTTTCTATTACTGCTGGCCCCAGTCTCTCGGGCAGCTCTGGTGTCCCAGGGGCAGCCAGGTTTTGCAGCACCCTTGGAGAGCAGCTCAGAGGAGGAGATTTTAGCAGAGTCTTGGGGTGTCCTCCTGCCTGGACCTTTCTTTCCAGGGGAAGTGCAGTTGTGCAGAGAAGCTGCCAGCTAACCCTGGTATGTATTCTCTGGCTCCAGAACCCCTGGGCACAGATATTTAGAATAAATAGGTGGCAGCACAGAAGGAAAAAAGGGCTATTGAGGACAGCTGAGACTACTTACAGTCACTCATAATATGTGACAGGAATAAGGCTCATGGGTGGGTGGCGAGCCAGTGTGGGCTGTTTGTCCTGTCAGCACCCACTGGATGACCAGTGACTCTTGCATGCAGGAGGTGAAGGAGCGACTGCTGTGTCACGCTTTTGTGGGGAAGGAGAAAGTAAAGAAACAGATAATGCAAGTGGATGTCACCTGCAAGTTCATTGTTCCTGTTGTGCAAATGTCTCGCAGAGCAATCACTTTCTGTGTGGAGAAGGTAAGGCTCTGGATTGCATCCTGGCATTTAATTGTTCAATTGGTTGGAAGTAAATAGAGATGTATGCACTTCTGGGGTTGAAAAATGTGAAATGCATCGGAAGGGGAAGGAGGTCTATGGCCACTTGAGGCTGTTTTTCCTTGTCTCCTGTTTCTGTAGAAACCCAGTGATGTCCTGGCTCTGCAGTACAAGCCTCTGTCTTTAAAAAACACCTCCCCCCTACCACTCAGCATCGTGCTGGACTTGGAGCAGCCGTTCCTAATCTGCGATGTGGACCAGCAGCCCCTCCCTGCAGATGCCCAGGTGAGCATCTGTGGGCTCATTCAGTGGGGTTTGAAGAGCAGGGATATGGTGGTGCATTTCTGTTGGGAGGTCCTCGAGTTGAGAAGTTTATTCTGTGGTGTCAGCAGTGGATTGGCCTGAGCTGCATCAGCAGAGCTGCTGAAGGAATCAAAATCTTATCTGAATTGGGAACATCCATGCTGGCTCTAAGACATGAGGAGAAGGGAGCAGGAAAGCAGGTCGGGGCAAGCCATGCAGTAAAGGTGTCTCCTGGAAAGCATCCCAGCTCTCCAGCAGCCATCCCCTTGGNTGTTGGGGGAGCACCTGTCTGAACACCCCTGGAAGCAGGGCCATCCAGGGCTGGGCTGTGCTTTCTAAGCCCAAGAGCAATCCTGCATTCATACTGGGGCACATCTGTAAACACATTTCTGGCAGTTCCTCCTGCTGTGACCTCTCTGCAGAGTGCAGAAGTCTGAGCTGGGCAGTTTTCATGACAGAAGCGAACGGTTTTTCCATAATTCCCCAGAAACCAAGCCAGGTTAACCACTGAGCATTGAAGTGCTGCTGTTATGAAGAACAGAGCTCATCCAGAAACAGTTTTGTTTAGGGAATTGGGATCTGGCTCAAAGTCGACCTCTATGGCTCTGAGGAGGGTCGTGTTTGACTGTGTGGGGAACACTTGCAGCATGGCACGGTGTCAGGCAGGCACAGCTTGAGTGTGTCCCCAATGTGGCATTAGAAACACAAGCAGAGTTACCTTGAGCACCTGCTGTGATTTAAAACAGGGAATGTGACCTGAGTTACCTGGGAGTGTTGGAAAATATTAACTTCCCCCTAACCCTCCCAACAACATTGGGAAAACATTCCAGATAAAGACCTGGGAGAGCTGCAGAGTTTCTGGCATTGGCCTTGAGGGGGATGAGGAAGGGTCGGTGCTTTAAGGTGGATGCTGGAGGGGCTGTGCTGGCTCATCACTGGCCAGATCTGCCCCTTTCTGCTTCAGTCTCACTTTTTTACCAGTTTCGCTGTCTTTTCCTTTCTGGCTGTGTTTTTTGCCTCCCCATGAGGTGTTCATCTCTGTCCTCTGTAGTTCCTCATTGCAAGCAGTTTCCAGCTGCCCGCAAAGCTGCTACCCCAGCATCATCCCTGGGCTGCTCCAAGCATGGACCTGCTCCAGCCTGGTTTTGGAGTGGCTGTTACTGAGCTCACCACACCAGCACCCAGCCAGGGGCCGCATCCCCAAGAGGAGCTGCTCTTGCAGGCATTCCTCTCTCCCACTACAGGTCCATGATCACAGTTGTGTTATTTTCCAGCTTCAAGCCTTCACCACCTAAATTCAAATGCCAGTCATCAAAGAAGGAGGGAGTGTTTTCAAGGAAACACTCCGAGACTGAAGGTGTGGAGGAGCCAACCAAAGCTCTGGAAGCAATGCAGGATCCTGATTCTGCCCAGGACAATTCTGCCCAGGATGATTCTCCCCAGGGTGATTCTGCCCAGGACAATTCTGCCCAGGAGGATGCTGCCCAGGAGGATTCTGACCAGCAGTCAGCAGATGCAGAGGACTCCCTGGAAGCAGAGGTAGATTTTCTTGTGCACCTACCACTTGCATTGCCTCCCCAGCTTGCCACCAAAAAGCCATGCTCGTGCCAACCTCCCTTTTTGGTGCCCTTCTGTCCTGTGCCCTGAGAGTGGCCTGGGCGGGAGGGCCAGTGGCTGGACATGGGGTGTCTGGGGAGGGAGAAATAAGATAGTTTGGCTCAGAGAAGCCCACTCAGATCCTCCAGACCTGTGCTGAGCTTGGGATTTTTTTGGCTTATTTTCTTTACAATGTAAAATGGGGTCTTTATCTGCATCATGATGAGAAGACTTCCAGCTTCCTTCCTGTATCAAGCCAAGACAAGTCCTGATCTCCATGTACCCCCTTCCCAACCCAGCCAGAGTGCTCACATCTCTGCCTTCACCTAAAAGCCACTATTGCAGTGACAGCCCCAGAGCTGTGTTCTATAAAGCAAGACTTTGCCAAGTGACTGTCTCTTCCTCCAAGAAAAGAAAAAGGTCTTTGGTCTGCCAACTTGCCTGGTGAACATTAGCACTTTGGAGTGGGAAGTGGCCCCTTGTTCTGCATCATGTGGAACAGAGGCTGCTCCTGGTGCAATAAAAAAAAAGATGTAAGGAAGCAGAAGAGTTTCTCGAAGCCCCAGTGTTGGCATTAAGGAGAGGGGTTGTACCTGCTCACACACAAATACAGGTTGTTTTAACTCTGCACATATTTTTCTGAATCAGGAGAAACAAAGCCCTGTAGATGCAACGAATAGTGTGGCTGAATGTTTTCAGACAGAAGCATAAAATCATCTTTATTTCCTGGTTGTTGCCATGTATGCACAAGTAAACCAGGGAAATTCAAGTAGCCATCCTAGAATCCTGGAATGGTTTGGCTTGGAAGGGACCTTCAGAGATTGTGTAGTTCCAACCCTCCGTGCCTGAGTGCTGGGGACACCCAGTTCCCTCGTGCAAGTTTGATGTAGGACGTGCAGATGGAGCCCAGGTCTCATCTGTGGGTGGGCTTGGACCCACACTCGACTGATGGCACGGACATTTCCATACTTGGTTTGTGCCCAGATCCCTTCTCAGCTGCTCCTGGTGTGGTGAGGTGGTGGAGCCTGCAGCAGAGTGATCTTGCTCAGAGCACCCAGCTGCTCACTGCAGCCCATGGTGCTTGTTTTCCAGGTGCTGTCATCCACTGCTGTGGAGCCTCAGAGACCGGTGAGGAAGAGGGGATTGAGTCAGTTTTCAGAGGTGGAGCACCTCTCCCTGGGAATGGAGGAGGTAAGTGGGAATCTGTCTCACTTGCATGTTTCCAATGTGGAAAGCAGTTCTGTAGCCTCCACTCTCACTGGTGGCCCTCAGCATTGCCGAGAGGGGCCCCACATCCCTCCAAGCCCACCACAAAGCTCTGCTGAAGCAACTGGTCACTGGAGAGGCCATGTGGGACATTGTGTAGGGCTGCCCCAGGACGCTCCCTGTGCAGCACCTGTGGGGGGCATTGCTCCCACTTACCTCATCAGGTGGTTGACAGGAAATTTTTGTAGGAACTTTTACTGTAGCAGCTTGAGAGAGCAGCGTGTAAATCAGAGCAAGAGAGGGAAAAGCCTCCGAAGTCAGATGAGCTGGGCTGGACTCCTGCCCCCATCTCCAAGGGCTCCTGCTTCCAAGTCTCCTGTTTTTCTGAAGGCAGTTTCTAAATGCAAGTTCTGCAGCAGAGAGAATTTCTTGCTGCCAGGAGACATTCCAGTTTAATGTAGTGTGTACTCATTGGTAAGTGATGATGGGAGAAGATTTTCCCCACGGTCTCTCCACAGGTCAGTGGCATGGACACAGGATGAGATTAGGGTGATTCTGGCTGTGTTTGGGGAATAGGCCCCTCCAGCTATGACTGTACTTTACTCCAAGCCACAGCTGCTCTTCTGCATCCATTTCCACACTCAACACCTCCATCTCTCCTCCCCTCCCTCCAGGTTTTCAATGTCCTGCCACTGTGGGGTGTGCTGCCGCCGGGCCAGAGCCAGCGAGTCGGCTTCACCTTCTTTGGCTACGCCAACATCGTCGCCCGTGTCATGGCGCTGTGCCACGTGGAGGGAGGCCCCACCTACGAGGTGGTGCTGACCGGGGAGGCTTCGTGCCCCAGCTACCAACTGGACGTGGAGGAGATCGACTGGGGGCTGCAGGTGCCACACGCTTCTCCTGGCACAGCTCCTTGCCTTGGAATCATGGCCGTGGGTTCTTGCCCACCTCGGTGCCAGGCTCTCTCCCCTTCTCAGCTCCTGTGTTGGCTCTGGGGCATAGAATACAACCTTTGAGGGATATGTCCAGCATCCAAGCTGGTTCTTAATGGCCGTCTCCAGCCCTCCCCTTCCCCCTGGCCAAGGGACAAAACACCCTCCTCTTCAAGGGGCCTAACACTGCCTCCTGGGGAAGGCAGGATCCCAGTGAAGATGTCCAGAGGGACATGTCCCTGAGACATCTCTCCACTGATCTGCTCCTAAAGCTTGAGTTCCAAGGAGATGTTCTTGTCTAATGCTCTTGCTTGATCCACAAAACAATCCAGGGAGGAAGTTGGGCTTTCAGTCACTGTAGCCGAAGAGAATGTCCCAGAATAATCCCCACTTTACTTCTTTTCAGTCAAAAGCCCACAGATATTTCCAGCTGCTGGCTCTGTCTGTGTTGCCCTGTGTGTCTTCTTGTCGCCAGTATGTTTCTTGCAAATATTTGCATACAGGTGCCACCTCCTTTGTTTCTCCTGGCTGTTGGTGACCCCTCAGAGGGCAGAGACCTGTGTCCCCTGGTTCATTTATTACTGGCCCTTACATGGTTTTACTTTGTATTTGTGTGGTAGCATTGTGGCTGTTTGCTTTCAACCCCGTGAAAGAGGAAGGAGAGTCCCAGCATCAGGCCTGTATCTGTAACTTCCCACTCCTCTGCCCTCTGTCCAGGTGTTTAACAAAGTCCTCAAAGCAGAGGTCACCCTGCGGAACACCGGGATGCTTGAATTCACCTACGTGGTGCCAAACCCCAGCAGTGGCACTGCAGCAAACCCTCTGCCTGGTGTGCCCGTGGTCGTGCCCACCACAGTGAGTAACACAAGTGATTGGCTCTGGCCCTGTGTCAGGTGGCCCAGGAGAGGGTTAAAGGAAAAAAAAGGGGGGAAACCCCAAACCCAACCCTGAGAGACAGAGTTGTCAGCAATTGCTGCTGGGGCCAGAGAGGTCAACCTAGTGCTCACCTCATAGACTCCCCCGTGGTCTTGGCTGGCAGGTACCACTGGCCAAAGGCACAAGTGCTGAGCTCTCTGGCTGTGCTGATATTGGAGTTGGGAGCTGCTGGCTCTTCTGAGGGTCACCTTTTTCCTTGTCCCTGCCTCCCCACTGCCAGCACTAAGCAGCATTTACATACTCCTTGCTTGGGCTTGAAGCTCCTTTGCCAGAAATTGTCACAGCCTCTGTGCTGATCCCTCCCTCCTCCAGCTTTGCTTCTCTGCAGCAGCTTTGTGGGGCAGTGAGGGGGCCAGGGAGGAGCAGGGCTGAAAGAGCAAGGAGAAGAGTTTGCAGCATCCCACCATCCTAGTTTCTCGCTCCTGCGTGGATGTCTAGGAGCTTTTGCAGTATTCCTGCCTTTGGCCCTCTTGAAATGGGAAGAGGAAGCCAAATGGCTTTCTCGTTATTTCACGCCTGTCTCGTCCAAGGGATGACGCGCTGGTGCCCTCTTCTGCGAGCACCCGCAGGCGCAGCTCTGCCTGGGCCGCACAGGCAGTTGCTGCAGCAGCATCCTGGTGCTGACAGCCTGGCCTGGCTCCCTTTGGCTGCAGCCGTGTCGTGTGCTGGAGTAACTCGGGAGACCGAGTGGCACGGTTTGTCCTGCTCTGCTGCTCCTCCCTGCAGTGGGAACAGGAATGGGGAGCCGAGGGTCCAGCCCAGTGTGCAGGGGCGAGCCAAGGAAAGCTGCAGCTGTGTCCTGTCACCCAGAGCTGTGTTTGCCTTCAATCTCGCTGGTGAGAGCCCAGCCGGAGGCTTGGACAGCATTTCTGGAAGCCCGAAGAGGAGGATGGCCCTTCCTGCCATCACTCTCACGCCCAGATCTCATCCTAGTCTCTGCTCCTGCATTTCCAGAGATGTATGTTTGCAAGAAACCATGAGTCAGGATGCAGTCGTGTACACTTGGTGTAACTGCAGAGGCAGGAGGTGTTTTTGCTGGGATCATTAATAAGGGGTCAGGCCCTTTGACACCAGCCTGGAGTTGCTGATGTGCTGTGACAGGGGCGACTGGCCCTTCTGACAGTGCAGGCACTTCACTCCTCTTCCACAGAGCCTGGCAAAAGAGCTTTTATTTGTTGAGCATTGCACTTGCTGGCAGAAGGCAAATGCCATGAGCGGAAGAGCTGTGCTCACATCAAGCTGTGCAGGGGCTGCAGCCTTGTGAGCCCTCAGGAGGACACCCTGCACCCCAGGGTTGGAGGCGTGAGCTTTTGGGCAGAAGGAATTTAGAAAGTGATGTGGTCTGATGTTTTCTTCTAGATGAGAAGCTGTCTTCTCAGCCTGTCTGTCCCCTGAGCCATCCCCTATCAAACTTTCTTTGATGCATTCCCTTCCTCCTCTCCCATCCCTGCAGGGTTCCATCACACCCGGTGAAGAGCAAGTGTTGAAAGTCTTTTATCTGCCAGGAAGGCCAGGAGTCTTCTGCAGGACTTTCCAGGTCCAAGTGGATCATCTGGAACCAGCAGAAATCTTCCTGAAAGGACAGGCGACCTTCCCTAGGATTACCATGGACCTACCCTGGAAGCTGAAAGGTGAGCAATGCCTGTCTTCTTCCTGGAAGAGCCTCTGGTTTTTTTCCCTACCATAGCCCATTGGGCTGCTCACACCCATCTCCACCAAGTCTGGAGGTTGCAGGGCTGCCAGACCAACACTTGACTTCTCTGGTTGCTTCCTGAGTCTTGAGCAGTTGGGCCCATTTGGGCTTTCTCCCATGAACCATCCTGCAAATCTTGTCAGCACATTGTTGGAGGCCTAGCAAGATGATGGCTAGGCAGAAAAGCTTGGGAAAGCTGTAAGAGAGGCTGGCAGGGCTTTTGGCAGGCTTGGATTTGGGGGACATTGCAGGGAATGAGATGCTTCTCTGTGAGGAGGAAGGTAAGTGAGAGTGAACGTGAGGAGTCAGAGAGGAGCAGCAGCATCCACTTTTCATAGATGGCTTGAGGGGTTTGTTTCTGGGAGAGGCCATTGTTGGGAAAGTGGGACTTCCCATCTTAAATGGGATTGGCAATGCACCCACACTTGTATTTGTGGGTAATTTTTCCTTCAGGAAATGAAAAATATGAGAAGATTCTGAAAGAGATAAGTCAAAACAGGAAAAGACACATAAAGAGCAGTATAGCATCTTTTCTGTTGGATGTTTTGGACCTGAAGCACATGGATGACTCTGATGCCAACGAGGAGCAGCATTTACTCTCTACAGAGGACTCGGAGGAGGGTTTGTTTCTGGGAGAGGCCATTGTTGGGGAAGTGGGACTTCCCAGCTTAAATGGGATTGGCAATGTGCCTGGTCTTCTATTTATGGAAATTTTTTTCCTTCAGAAAATGAGGAGATATTGCAAGAGCAAGAAGAAAAACTGAAGGAAAAAGAAAGGCAGAGGATGTGGTCATCTATGGTCATGGGTGCATTCCCGGAGTTGTCCCTGGAGTCCTTCCCGGAGTCATCCAAGGATGAGTCTGGCACTGTTGTAAGAACAGCTGCTCCCCTATTTGGCAGATGCCACCCTTCCCATGTCTCTTGAGCCCTTTGCACCCCACAGCAGCTTTCTGGTGCCCTGATGGCACTTGGGACCTCCCTGCCCATACCTGGCCACGACCATGTGTCTGCTCAGCATTGCCCCTCTGGCCATGATCCCTCATGGAGATGCACCAACTTCCTGGCTACCCCAGGGAGGGGTCCTGAAGCGCTCAAGGGATGGAAGGAGATGCAGGTCATTTCTGGGAAGCTGGTTGTTCCCAACCCAAGCCCTGCAAGGTTTACAGACCTTAACAGCAGCAGCTTGACTGTGCCCTGGGATTGTGCTGGCAGTGCTTTTTTCCAAGCTGCTGGGGCACTGGCTGAGGGCAGGCAAGTATCTGGAGCTCTGGAAGGTACCTGGCTTGTCTGTCTGTCTGGCCAGATCAGCTTTTCTAACAGTGGCTGGGCAGGCAAAGATGCTGGAGTTGCTTCCCTGGAGATGAGGTCCTGGCTAAGAGAGCAGGAGGTGTCACAGACACTGAGCAGCCAGACGAGAGGACCCCATCCCCCCTCTCAACAAGAGCAGGGTGGGATCCTTTTTCAGATGCAAACCTTGGGAAGGACCTTTGCTAACCAGACACTGTCTTTTCTTTTCCTCAGTGGGAGACTTGGATGCAGATGGAGATAGAGGAGAAGCTCATAGAGAATCATGTTCTGGAGCTGGAGGCAGCTGTCACCCATGACCCGCAGGACAGGGTCCTTAACAAGCACATGCTTCAGAAACTTGTCAGGTGAGTAGGGACTCCCACCCTCATCTCCAGGTGCCCCGTGGGTAACACCCAGCAGTGCCCCCTGCTCCTGGGAGCTCCTTGTGTCTGCAGAGCTGGGAATAGCTGGGGACTTGAGAAAGGCTCTGCTCCTGGTGGCTGTGACACGCTCTCTGTGAGCAGCTGAGTGCCCTCCCTTCCCCAGCATCATGCTGAGCTTGGGACTGCTCAGCTTCCCACAAGTGGGGGTTCTGTTCCGAGAGCTGAGGGGGTCCAGTGCAGACCATCAAGCCCTTACAGGCAGCACAGACACCGTCCCTGCTGACAGCTCCAAGCTGCCGTCTTGGTTCCAGCTAACAGAGCACACTGAGCAAAAGGAATCACACAGGTCAACAAACCCTTGGAAACCCTAAGTCAGGTGGCTTGGATGCTGGTGAGATGGCAGGTCTTGCCTGGGTAACTTTCCCTTTGCTCCTTCATAGTGCAGCACAGGCACAGGAGGCTTTACTTCAGGAAGAAGATGCTCTGCAAAACAGATCATTCATGTGCTTTCCTGAGTTGGATCGCCCTGGGAAAGGACTTTCCTGTGAATTTTGCCAATATTGGTTATTACATTTATTGGTGCTGCTTTGGTGGCAGTTCTGGTTGCAGAGCAGTGAAGATTTCCTGTGTAGGCAAATCTTATTCCTAGGCCCCAAAGCCATTTCAGGGTCAGGCTGTACACCAGGCTGAGCAGTTTCATTGAGACCAGTGGAGGCCCAGTGTACTTACCTGTACTGTCTTTTCATAGCAGAGGAGCTGTGACCAGTGTCCATTTTAAACTAATTTTATTTTCAGGTACCATTGGTAGCTGATAAAACGTAGGACTTGCATTCCCTGTGACTTCTCAAAGTCATTGCCAGGTGGTCAGGCCTTGGGTTTCAAAGGCTTGAGTTGAGTTTTTACAGCAATGAATACAGAATTATCCACTTTATTTGTATCTTCCATCCACCTGAAGATGCAGCCAGGCTGTGGTTTAAGGGCTGTCCTTTCTCCTTCTTCCAGCATTGAGCTGCCAGAGTACATCCTGAACATGGGTGACGTCTCTCCCAATGGATCTGTGAGTCGTACTGTGACCATCAGCAACCCTGGGCTGCTCCCAGTGTCCTTCCAGGCCGATGGAAGTGTCCTGCATGGCACAGGTAACCAGTGCTGGAGAGACTTCTGTGGGCATGAAGAAGCTCTCTTGAACAGATTGGCTTTAGCCACTAAACATGGGGTTGGGTTTTGAGTGTTTTCCTCTCAGGGTCCCTCTTGGGAGCTTCAGAGCCTGAGCTCTCCTGGCCAGCTGTGCCCAGGGCCCTGGCCTGCCTGTGACTGCCCTAATGCTTCAGTGCAGGGGCCAGATGGGCTCATCACCCTGGGCACCTCTCAGCATCTTCTGCCCTTGGCTCCCACGAGCAACGAGCACAGAGTTGCTTTGGGCACTCTGTGAACTTGTGTTGCAAACTCATGAGATCTATTGTGATTTGGAAGTGCTTTGTTTAGAGTTCACACTGTCACAGCTCTTGTGTTAAGCCTTTCTTGAGAAAACAGACTGTGATATCCTCTGCAGGATCAAAAGAGGCTTCCAAAAGAGTCCTTGAGGCAAAGGCTGTGCTTCCATCAAACAGTGGCTCACTGTGTCTAAGGGGAGCTCAGGTGTCTCCTCGAAGTTGTTGTCACAGAAACAGCACAGCATGGGGGAATCTTGGTTGGAAATTCTCCTTTGAACAGCTCTGTGCAACCTTCCCAGATGAAGGAATTGCTGGAGCTTCTCAGCTGATCTGTTTTGGCAGCTGTGAAAGCCCGTTCTCTTTGAGTGGTGGGTGACAAGGGAAAAAGGGCAGCAGCATCTCCAGAGATCAGAAGGGTCTTTCCCAGAGATGTCAGCCAGGACACTTGTATGACCTTAACGTGCCTGTGACACATTTCCTCTTGCTTGTGTATCTCAGCTGCTTTATTTTTATCTGTTCAAGGTTTCACTGTTGACCTGGACCAGGTGCAGGGCCTGAAGTACTGCCACTCCCACAAATTTGAAGTGCACTTTAATAGTGCTGACCTGCCACTGGGAGAAGTGGATGTGCTCCTGCCCATCAAGGTACCACAGCGTTTCGGGCAGGCAGCAGGCTGGGCACAGCAACAGATGTCACCTGGACTCCCAGCTGAATCCTTTGTCCTTCTCTAGGTGACAGGAGGCTACAGAGTTCACATCCATCTGTATGCCAGTGTGACTGACACCTCCACCAAATGCGACTCACCCACAAAGAGACAGGAGAGAGACTACAGCAAGAGCTCGGGAAGCTCCGAAAGGTCTTTTGACTTTCTTTGCAAAGGCGATGATACAGTTGGCGTTCCTCGGTTTCAGCAGATGCCAAGGACTCTTAGTGCAGCCAAAAATCATATCCTGTGGCTCCTGCTCACAGATGCTGGAGAGCTGTGGTTGCTGCCCCAGGGATGATGAATTCTCACTTCAGCAGTAACATCCTTTCATCAATCAGTTGCACGATCCCTGTGTTTCCAGTCGGGAAAGGGAGGTGTTTACAGTGGCCTAGCAGAGAGCTGTATTGCTGAGCAGAGAAAAGGGGTTTTGCTCACAGGCTAGTGTCTGGTGTCCAACATCTCTCCAAGGCCTCTTCAGCTGAGGGGGTCCCCCAGCAGCATGCTGGGTCTGGTGGAAGAGGTGGGAGGGTTATTCCCACTTGGGAAATTGAAGGAGCAGCAGCTGTGCTCCCTCTCAAAGTTGCCTTTGCTTGTGCCTCCCCACCCTCCATACTTTGAGCTCTCGGATAAATGCTGCCATAGTCAGATAAGATTTCTGGGCCACTTGCTGCATTTGGAGAGCTTGTGGTGTGTTCTCTTTTGTGACTGAGAGAGATATTTATATTTAAGTATTTATACCTATAAAGTGAGCAGAATATTCAGTCAGTGAAGGGCCAAGCCAGCTCTTCTTCACTTGCTGTGTAAATAGCAAGAAGGGCAACTGAACTGGTGAACCTCCTGATTTCCAAATGGCCTTATTCATGGTAGCCCTCATTTACTTTTCTTATTGGTGAATCTGTCCATGAGGTATTTCTCTCCTGTTCTGGAATACAGAGGTTAAGCAGGAAAAATTATTATTTTTTTAAGAAATTTTGCCTATTTCTATACCTGTATAATCGGAATGACGTGGTTTCTTCTCCAGTGATACTGACGAC
>VZTJ01002467.1:410336-475491 GCA_013397795.1 Orthonyx spaldingii | reverse complement strand
AAAAAAAAAAAAAAAGGCATCACAACTGAGGCCCCAGATCAGGAAACTCTTGTTGATAGTGTTCACTGCTACTTTATTTTCCTTCCCCTCAGAAGTGGTGCACATTTTCAGTAGCAAGCATGTGCTAGAGAGATGCAGATACTCAGAGAGAAGTGGCATATAGGATGGCTGCCAAAAAACCCGAACACATTCAGAACTGAAACAGCTATGGAATGGAAGGGAGACGTTGAGTAGAAGCAGAAACTACTACATGTAGGTGTGAATACTGCACATGAACTTCCAACAGCAGGAACAGCATTTGCAGGTTGGAAAAAAATCATGCAGATAAAACAAATTCTGCATTGCTACCAGTGCCTCTTGCTGCTGAAAGGCTGATGAATGAAGTGCTGAGTGAAGAGGCTGGAAGAGATGATCTCTCTGATGGAGAAAAAACAATAGTGTTTCAGGCAGAAGCTCCTGACAGAGAAGAATGAATTAGCTAAAGACAAGTAAGGCTGAGTGTTTCAAATATAGATACTGCAGGATGAAACAGATGGATTTTTTTTGTCCAGAAAATGAATATATAGGGAGCACTCAGAAAAATCCATTTTTTTTTCTGAAGTTAGGCAGCTAAAAAGACAGCTGGGGAGACTAGAATCTGGTAAACAATAAAAATTAAGCTCCAAGGATTGTACTGTGTTTACTGAAAGAGCTGCAGACATTTGTGGAGAGATTGTCACCAGATGACTGGTCCTTCAAGGTGAAAAAAGGCCAGTTTTTGTGGTACCATCACCACTGGCTGCAGGGGTGGGTAAGACACAGCCCTGGGAAGCCTCTGACTCTCCTAAACCAAGGGTAAACTAAAAATTGATCAACTGGAGGAAAACCCAGATAGGAAGATTTCACAGAGTAAGAAGATGCAATGATTTAAAAAGCAACAAAAATTTAATGTCAAGCCAACATCAGCTAAAGAGCTTTAGCTGAAATGAACACACTTTGGAAAGAAAGAACATCCAGCTAAAGGGTGCTTGGAAAAATCTACAGGTACAATGTTTGGTTTGGCCTTGCCTGCCTCTCATTCACTTTGGAATTTTTCAAATTATTTCAAAAGCTCTTCAGATTTTTGAGGACCATCAGTCAAAGATACTTTAGGAACAGTGGCATACCTGTACCCAAGAAAGGACTGGTATAAATGTCTGATTTATATGGAAAGGCAAACAGGTCCTTGCTTTCTTTCCTCTATGGTTCAAAGCTTCCACTTAGAGAACTCCAAAAAATGGAGATGGAAAGCCTATCAGAGTGGATGGAACACATTGTCTCAAAGAATAACTAAATATAGGTGTAATGAGCATCCTTTGAGTTAATCTTAGTCTGAAACCCTGGGCTGTGGGATCACAGCATTTCAGCTGTACCTGTTCAAAAGACTTACGTCTGTTGACAAGTGATAGATCAGGTGTATAATCTTTAAGAAACAGTATTGTTTCACCATATTATGCTTCACATAGTGGGTGAAAAAACTGGTATCTGAATCTGATAATCAGCCAGTATTTCAAGGCTCTGGTGCTTATGGATAACACAGGGAAAGAAATTTTCGAAATCCTAAGAGACTACTGGTTTTGATGGAGCTCAGCAAGACCCAGCAATGATCCAGAATGTGAAGCTGTTTTCCTGACAGTGTGGGCTTCAGCACTGGAATGAATGACTGAGTGCTGCTCTGTCAATGCATCATATTCCAGATGTTTTGTCCATCAGGACACAGACTGTGGAATTTTGCAGAATGAGTATAAGTGCTACACTGGCTTTCAGCAGATCTTAAAGTAAGAATACTTATAGCTGTATTCCCTTCTGACCACATGGCCTGAGCAGCACAGAAGAAGAGCCAACCCTTTTTAACACTGTCTGGGTCTCCTGCTTGGCCCTACATCTGAGTGCTCTGTTGTCCTGACTGAGTTCTGTGTGTGTGCTGTTCCTTTCGCTGGCTGCACTTAAGCACTTCATAAACATTCTTGAGGAAGAATCTGAGGTCTTGAATGCTGCAAAATTCCTGGTAAAAACTGCTCTCTGGGGCCTGGTCCACAAGCCTAATGGCTGGCTAATTGGCAGTATGCATCCCATATGCATCCCACGAGGTGACTCATAAATCAGTCTCAAGCTGAGAATAGTGGGGGCAGATGTTGCCACTTTGCTTCTTGGACAGTCTGTGTGTCTCTCCTGGCTCATTATTATGGAGTGAAAAGACAGGATTCTAGCCTGGTTTTGGAATAAATCCATACCAATGTCAGCATAAAGAAAAAACTCCAACAAACAACAAAATACCTCTGAGAACTGCCCTCAGCCTTTAATTTCTTTTTCTGGGGCTACATCTTTGCTCCCTGGGAGCATGATGAAGTCCCAACACATAATCTCAAATAATTGGGGAACTCAAATTATTGAAATCACTGTTGAGGATGGGAGAAGAAGGTGGTGGAGGTTACTGCATTTCCAAAGTGTGAGGCTATTTTCATCTTCATTTGAGGCCCTGATGAGGTCACTCCTTTAGGGAGATGTATTTGATCTTAATGGACATTTCCCTTACAGTTGACATTGGATTCTTAGAACATTTTGCCAACAAGAACAATCAATGCACGGTTCTTGAAGATTTTTAATTACATTCCTTGAATTTTCTAATCTTGAAATACAAGTTCCTGCATCAGAAATAAAGAATAACACATCTCAAAAGTCACATCTCAACTATGCTGTTTTCTGAAAATATTGTATGAATGACATCTTAAGGTTATACATCATTGAAAAGGATCAAATTGCAGCATTTATTAGAGGGAAGAAAGTCGAACCAGATGTAATGGGAATCTTCATCTGCTTTCACTAAAACAGAAACAGAATCTAGTTTCGATGTTAATTTGAATAGCAGCCTGTAAACCATATTTCAGATATTTTAAGAAATTGTAAAATCCTAAATTTGAGGTCTGGATAATTTGATACCTGAATTCTGCTTCTCTCTCAGTGAATAGGATTTAAATGTTCTTACTTAACATATGTACATACATAATTGTATTTTTGTAAAATGGCTATAGATATTGCATCTTTGTTTCTGTGAGGGCTATTTAATTTTGCATAAATACATGATATAGCTGAATTTTGTTTCTGAAGTCTACTGCCTTCTACAAAGTATTTACACATAATAGAGTATCTTTCAGTTTGTAATATTCACTAAGGCATATTAATGTATTCGATCCCATGTAGCTTTTTAAAAATTCTAGTCTAACAAACCTTTTTTCTTTTCCTTTTTTTTTTTTTTTTTCCCTAAATCTCTTGCTGTGGACACAAGTTCTAGGCTCATTTATCTTTGCAGGTTGCCTTCAAAGTAGCCCACATGTAATCAGTTCTGTTTCATTTTACAGTTTGTCTTGCTGCCCTACTCCACCACTGGTCTTGTAGTATTTCCACTCTCAGAGCCCTTTTCCCAACTATCTCCAGCTGAGTAAGGCTTGAATTAGGTGGGACTCCACTGTAACCTGACTGCTATTTCACTACAGTACAGGTGCAGACACTTCTCTGTGGCTCATTTGCTGATAACTAAAACTCAGGTCCTGCGTATGCAGGGTGTCCCAATGACCATGAGGTGGGGTTTGTCAGAGGCCACCAGTACAGCTAATCCTGACAGAATATCTGATTATCTTTAGCTGAGAGAATACAGACATTCAGGGACGCCTTCCACAGAAACAGCGATGTTGTTATTAATATCAGATCTATGGAAAACAAAGCCAAGGCTAGAGTTCGTTCTGGAGTAGATTATAAGAAAAAAAAAAACCATAAAACAATACACAGAAAACCAAACAAAACCCACAACTCCCCAAACCATAGTCTTTGCTCTCCTTTTGTTTGTTTCAAAATGTGAGTAGGCTGCTTTGAATTATATTGTCACATAATATCCTGTGCATTCTCTTTCTCTTTTAAATCTTTAAAATCTTCTGTATCTTTTTTTTTTCTCTAGTTATTATTTGCTTTTTCTCTAATTATTGTAATTGCCCAAATAGAGAACAAGCCTACACAGCAGGCAACCTCTTGCCTTCCCATGCTCCAGCCTTACATCCTCACTTTCCAAGTCTGATTTGCTTTAGTCTGTTTTGCATTTCTAAGTAGGTGGGAGCCAGGTCCAGTTTAGCCGAACAATTCCAGATTCTTTGTAGAAATGGGGGGAGCTGCTGCTATACCCTGGCAAACCATATGAGGAGCTGCTCACTGGCACCTCCACTCTTCCGAGGTTGTCTCCCATTGCTTGCAGCAAATCCACTGTCCCTCAGAAGCTGCTGCTTCCAGAGGTGCAAGCAAGATACTGAGGATTCCTAAGCTGGATGGGAGTATCTGGTAAACTTTGCAGCACCCAGTGTTGAACTTGAATGTTAAGTGATATTCATGCATAGAGGGTTTTCTTCCTAAGCTACATTGCTTGAAAAGCCTTCTTGTACACAGGAACATGGATATACTTCAATAAAAATAAGTGTCAGAGATCACAGGGTGAAGTGAAGGCTTGGTAAAACATTTCAGGCTGCCTGCCTAGTAAAGGAATGCACGTATACTCTTCCTGCTAGAAAAGAAGCCAACATCATGTAAATCCAGCATTTCTTTTTGCTTGCCTTAAATCAATGGACTTGTGGTGCTATTCCTTAGAGTCAATAAACATGCCAGGAAAAATCTGTTTCCAAGCTGACAGCCCTTTCTCAGAACTGCCTGTAAGTACCAGGGAGGATGGAAAACTGGGCTGCCAGGCTGCAGAGGTGCTTAAGGGAGGAGTTTGCCAGCAAAAGAGAATTGCAGAGTTTGAAGCACAGAAAGACCTGCAGTTTTCCCAGAGTTCTTACTAAAAATTTCTAGTTCATGTAATGATAAAAGTAATATCCTAAACCAAGCAATCTAATCATCTTGTCTCTGCTCCTTTGCCAGTCATTTTTAATATGACGATGGAGAATATGAGCATGAGAATGGAGAATCTCTTCCTGACGCTTTTTGCTTTAATGCTGGATTGAAATACTACTCTAAGAAGGGATGGGAAAAGGTGGTACATTTTTGTAGCCTGAAGGAACTCTGTGGAGACTACTTTTAATCTAGGAAAATGTTTTGACATAATTAGAGAAGCGGCCTTAAAAGCTACTCCCTCAAGATCTCAAATAACAACCAGAGGTTTTTATATACACACCCACAGCCTATATTCTGCTATAAGGTCTACAGATAAACCTTGTGATTTTTACCCTACTGCCACATTGTAGTGCTTTATGGGAAAACCTTGGTAAGGAAGAGCTACTTAAGCAATGGTCTTCCCACCAGTGCCTTTCTGTCCCAGCTTCCTTCCTTACTGCAGCATGTTCTCCTGTGCAGCAAAGCTGCTCAGAAATGGCAGCTTACTTCATCTTTACATTAACAGGAGTCTTAATAAGAAGACACACCATCATTGCATGCTGAACTTTGGGGATCAGCTCCTGGATCTCGTTTAACCTATCCATGCTAACACGCTCGCCCAAACTGTAGTGGCCTCATTATTTCTGTACTTTTCCTATACACTGTTGTGACACCCAAGGGAAGGCCACACATGATTATATGATCATCTCAGCGTTAGGGTGTTGATGATGCAAAAGTTTACTCCCACAAAATCAGAAGGGGTATTAATACACTGTAGAATTACATAGTGATGGGTGGGAAGAAAAGTGAGAAAATGATGTATTTATAGGAAGAAGCTTGTAAAAGCATATTGCAACCCTTATTTCATGCAAAATGTGGTATGCCAAATACTCAATGCACATCTGTGGGGGTATTTTTAAGCCACTTTTGACTTCTTTCAATTACATTGCAAGGTAGTCTCCATTGTACAGCTAATGTCTCATCTTGAACAAAAGTTTATTGGCTAAGGGGAAATGGCAAAATCCTATAAACATATCATGCATCTGTAATGAATCCCAAATTAGAAGAGTTTAAGTGTTGATATTAAAAAAAACCCCAACAAACAGAAACAGAACCAGAACCAGACAATTTGGAAGCAAAATTCCAATTCCATTTGATTTCACCTCTCATTTGAAAACCGCAAATGGATAAATATGAAGACTAAATACTAGACATCAAAAATAAAGGGAGAATATACCCAATAAGATAGAATCAAAGAAACAGTGGAATCACTTGTTTTTCAGAAAATAGGAAATCCATCATTTTGGGTGAAATCCATCTATGAAGAAGAACAGCCAGCAGATCAATCCCTGGCTCTCAGACTGGTGTCACTGGCAGAATTTTGGGGGTTTTGATCAAGGCTTGGCTTATACAACAGCAGGCTTCCCAGTGAGATGGGGTATACCTGTCTCAAAGGGGGAAAAAGATCTTTGATCACAAGTTAAGAGATCTCATCGAAAGAGCTTTAAACTAGATTTGAAGGCAGAAGAGGATAAAACCAGGCTCAATAGAAATAAGGCTGGGGGCACCACACTGGTGTTTGAGGGATATTCTTGTAGAGAGGTCCTTCAGTCTGCTGTCTCAGTGGAGGCTGGGGATGGAGATCCATGTGGCAGGGAAGACAGAAGGGTTGTTGATGTGTTAGAAACCACAGAAGTGCCTGAGAAAGGTCATGTAGGAATTAGGGCTTCTTCCCTGCAGAAGGCAGTGGGATCAATAGCCCAGCTGAAGCATACCTATACCAACACACACAGGAGGGGCAACAAACAGGAGCTGGAAGTCAGCACAGCAGAACAAGTATGATAGTTGCCGTCATGGAAACATGGTAGATGAATTCTTCACAGATTGAGACCAACTGTTCAGAAAGGCCAAGTGCCAGATCCTGCACTTGAGTCACAGAGACCCCATGCAGTGCTACAGGCTGAGGGAAGGGTAGTTGGAAAGATGCCCATTGGAAAAGGATCTGGGGGTGCTGGTCAACAGCTGGTTGAACATGAGCCAGTGTGTGTCCAGGTGGCCAAGAAGGCCAATGGCATCCTGGCCTGTATCAGCAATGGTGTGGCAGCAGGGCCATGGCAGTGATTGTCCCCCTGTACTCAGCACTGTTGAGGCCACATCTTGAATCCTGTGTTCCGTTCTGGGCCCCTCACTACAAAAACGACATTGAAGTTCTGGAGTGAATCCAGAGAAGGGAAATGAAGCTGGTGAAGGTCTGGAGCACAAATGTGATGAGAAGCAGCTGAGGGATCTGAGGTTCTTTAGAGAAAAGGAGGCTCAGGAGGGCCCTTATTGCTCTTTGCAACTACCTGAGAGCAGGTTGTAGCTAGGTGGGAGTTGGCCTCTTCTTTCAAGTAACAAGTGCTACTACAAGAGGAAATGGCCTCAAGTTGAGCCAGGGGAGGCTTAGATTGGATATCGGGAAAAATTTGTTCACTGACAGGGTTATCAAACATTGGAACAGGCTGCCCAGTGAAATGCTTAAGTCACCATCCCTGGAGTTATTTAAAAGGCATGTAGATGTGGCACTTGGGGTGATAGCTCAGTGGTGGACTTGGCAGTGTTAGGTTAACTGTTGGACTTGATGATCTTTAAGGTCTTTTCAAACCTAAACAATTCTGTGATTCTGTTTCATTACTCTGTGACTTTAGCTTCCTATTCCTATGGAATNTGCTAACAGGCTCGCCCAAACTGTAGTGACCTCATTATTTCTGTACTTTTCCTATACACTGTTGTGACACCCAAGGGAAGGCCACACATGATTATATGATCATCTCAGCGTTAGGGTGTTGATGATGCAAAAGTTTACTCCCACAAAATCAGAAGGGGTATTAATACACTGTAGAATTACATAGTGATGGGTGGGAAGAAAAGTGAGAAAATGATGTATTTATAGGAAGAAGCTTGTAAAAGCATATTGCAACCCTTATTTCATGCAAAATGTGGTATGCCAAATACTCAATGCACATCTGTGGGGGTATTTTTAAGCCACTTTTGACTTCTTTCAATTACATTGCAAGGTAGTCTCCATTGTACAGCTAATGTCTCATCTTGAACAAAAGTTTATTGGCTAAGGGGAAATGGCAAAATCCTATAAACATATCATGCATCTGTAATGAATCCCAAATTAGAAGAGTTTAAGTGTTGATATTAAAAAAAACCCCAACAAACAGAAACAGAACCAGAACCAGACAATTTGGAAGCAAAATTCCAATTCCATTTGATTTCACCTCTCATTTGAAAACCGCAAATGGATAAATATGAAGACTAAATACTAGACATCAAAAATAAAGGGAGAATATACCCAATAAGATAGAATCAAAGAAACAGTGGAATCACTTGTTTTTCAGAAAATAGGAAATCCATCATTTTGGGTGAAATCCATCTATGAAGAAGAACAGCCAGCAGATCAATCCCTGGCTCTCAGACTGGTGTCACTGGCAGAATTTTGGGGGTTTTGATCAAGGCTTGGCTTATACAACAGCAGGCTTCCCAGTGAGATGGGGTATACCTGTCTCAAAGGGGGAAAAAGATCTTTGATCACAAGTTAAGAGATCTCATTGAAAGAGCTTTAAACTAGATTTGAAGGCAGAAGAGGATAAAACCAGGCTCAATAGAAATAAGGCTGGGGGCACCACACTGGTGTTTGAGGGATATTCTTGTAGAGAGGTCCTTCAGTCTGCTGTCTCAGTGGAGGCTGGGGATGGAGATCCATGTGGCAGGGAAGACAGAAGGGTTGTTGATGTGTTAGAAACCACAGAAGTGCCTGAGAAAGGTCATGTAGGAATTAGGGCTTCTTCCCTGCAGAAGGCAGTGGGATCAATAGCCCAGCTGAAGCATATCTATACCAACACACACAGGAGGGGCAACAAACAGGAGCTGGAAGTCAGCACAGCAGAACAAGTATGATAGTTGCCGTCATGGAAACATGGTAGATGAATTCTTCACAGATTGAGACCAACTGTTCAGAAAGGCCAAGTGCCAGATCCTGCACTTGAGTCACAGAGACCCCATGCAGTGCTACAGGCTGAGGGAAGGGTAGTTGGAAAGATGCCCATTGGAAAAGGATCTGGGGGTGCTGGTCAACAGCTGGTTGAACATGAGCCAGTGTGTGTCCAGGTGGCCAAGAAGGCCAATGGCATCCTGGCCTGTATCAGCAATGGTGTGGCAGCAGGGCCATGGCAGTGATTGTCCCCCTGTACTCAGCACTGTTGAGGCCACATCTTGAATCCTGTGTTCCGTTCTGGGCCCCTCACTACAAAAACGACATTGAAGTTCTGGAGTGAATCCAGAGAAGGGAAATGAAGCTGGTGAAGGTCTGGAGCACAAATGTGATGAGAAGCAGCTGAGGGATCTGAGGTTCTTTAGAGAAAAGGAGGCTCAGGAGGGCCCTTATTGCTCTTTGCAACTACCTGAGAGCAGGTTGTAGCTAGGTGGGAGTTGGCCTCTTCTTTCAAGTAACAAGTGCTACTACAAGAGGAAATGGCCTCAAGTTGAGCCAGGGGAGGCTTAGATTGGATATCGGGAAAAATTTGTTCACTGACAGGGTTATCAAACATTGGAACAGGCTGCCCAGTGAAATGCTTAAGTCACCATCCCTGGAGTTATTTAAAAGGCATGTAGATGTGGCACTTGGGGTGATAGCTCAGTGGTGGACTTGGCAGTGTTAGGTTAACTGTTGGACTTGATGATCTTTAAGGTCTTTTCAAACCTAAACAATTCTGTGATTCTGTTTCATTACTCTGTGACTTTAGCTTCCTATTCCTATGGAATTACAAAAAAGAGAAATGTCTCTTTTAAAGTAAGTCCTTAAAGCAAAGATACTGCTCAACTGATCTGAAGCAGTACACACTGGCACTGATTTACCTGGGCCATTACCAGGATTACAATCATCACATTTTTAGGTCTTGGAATAAAATCCTACTTCATATGCCTGCCAGTATGTGTCTGGCATATTTTTGTCCTGTGCCTAACTGTGTCTGGCTGTCACTAACAGCTTTGTTTACTAAGCACTTAAGTATTCTACAAATAATAAAAAAAGAGAGAGGTATAATAGCTAGTTATTTTCTTTATTAGTAGTGTGTTAGACCTGTTACAGCAAAAATGCAAAGTTTATTGAACAGAAGGAACCGTATGACTGTAAATTTTAAACACTTACTTCTTTCACGAACCACTGGCAAAAGGCAGGGCCAATCCACTCTCTTGCATGAATCCCACAGTCTATCCAGACAGCTTTCTTGTAAGGCCGTGATCTTTTGCCTAACTTGAAGTGTGAATATTCACAAAATACCAATAGATCCAATGACATTAGTGAAACCACAATAATGAGAAAATAATAGAATATGAGAGAGACTAAACCATTTTGAATTTTCTCATATAAAGGAACACCACAAATTTATTGCTTTGAAAGGTATGGCCAAGATAATGTTAGGCATGTATGCCAAGCTAATGAGGCTTGAAAATGGAGAAAAACTATAAGAAAAGTGAGATGTCAGTTCCTCTTTTATGAGGAATGATATCACATGGAGTAGGATGAGGGACAATGACACTGCGTGAATAGGCTGATAAAGAATCAAATTTTCAGAACTCTTCAACAGGAGGTGAAAAGAAGATACATTGAAAGTAAGATTTTTTGCATCTTGCTGACACACTCTAATTTGTGGTCCTAATCATGTGAGTTGATACCACACAGCTCTGAAATTTTGTCAGTAGCTAAAGAAAAAGCATATATGGCATGTGCTGAGAAGGGCTCCAGAGTCCTATGGGATCCCTCTCCAGCATAACTGCTCTCCTAGTTGTCTATAAACAAAAAGCTTTCCAATCCCCTTAAATCCAAATCCTGCTAAGTGAACTTGTCCTGTTATCTTTCTCCATGCATATCCAAGCCAGGTAAATAGGATTTGGCCATTAGTTTTCCAGCTTTTCCCCCCCTTTTTTCTTTAAAGATGACATTCAGAGAGATACTTAGATTTTAGCAGCTCATCCTTAGGCAACACTGTTAAGCTGTGTCTCTGGTGTACATGCTGTAAGATAAATAACAAAGTGTCTGTCCAAGATTCCAGAGTTTAGTCTCATTAATGACTATTTAATCTTTACCTTGAGTACATACAGTGGTCTCCCTTCATAGGATTTTCCAACAGAGAACATGTGAACAAGATCTGAATAAGTTCTATTCAGATAATGCATCCAGTCCTCAATCTGCAAATACAGAAATAACATAATTGCTTCAATCTTTGCATTTCATGGGAAGAAACTGTGACATATTTATTGATCTCAGCTCCCATCCCTCTCTTTATTTTTGATTTTCCTCTAGCTTTTATTTTTGTCTTGTTTGTTTGTTCTTTGTTTTGACACTTTAACCATTATATGGCTCTCATAGTTCTATTGCCAGAGGCTGGATGTCGCCTTCACATGGGATTTTTTTTTCCATTTCATTGTTGGGGATTACTGGAATGCATAAACTGTCCATCAAAAATATGGAGATGTGGCTAATCCACCATTGCCACTAAATATTAATGAAATAAAGACAGTCCTTGATTCTGCCTGCCAGAACACAATGGCAAACAGGATGACATAGATGACTCAATGCTACCTGTAATATTAGTTTCACAGGCACCAGATCTTCTTGTGGTGCAGCACTCTCCATGACCAGTGACTTTATTTCAGTGCAGAGTGAAACTGCATATGTGAGCACACTAAAAATTTTTTACCCAGCCATCATCCAGGACAGTATTCCTTACACATGAGTTTGTATCTCAGTGTTTTTAACTATTTGTACCTCCTGTGCAAATACTTAAGCATTTGCTCATATTGCTTAATTAAATGACTTAGTGTGACCAATCACTCACTGAAATCTTAGAGTGAAAGACCTACTTTAAAAACAAAACTCAGATGCTCTGAAAGATAGTTACATGTAAAGATAAACCTTGAATACAAATATTAATTTTTTTTTCAGGGACGTGCCTATTTTTGAAGAAGAAACACTTAGAACACTTTTGAAGATGAACAGGTAACCAGAACTTGTAGAAAGAATGAAATCCTAACCTTATTAAATACAACATTGTAGCAGATAAGAGGAACAATATGAATTTTTAATGCACCTCTTCCAGGGAGTGGTACATTTCATAGTTATACCCAGAGAGGGACCTTCGATTCCTGTGGGACCTCGCTCCAGTTTGGTTTTCTATAGCTTGCTGTAGGTCTGATATGAGAATCCTAGGTAGAAAAACATAGTGATATTACTGAAAACTAGATGAACACACAAGCTAAATCAGAACAACAATCACGTTTAGAAGAAATATAGCAGAAGTTAAACCATTCTGACTTTACTTCATCTGTTATATTTTGACAATAGAATGCTTCAGGCTCACTTGAATATAAGCTGCCAAATAAATACTCTATCTGCTTTGAAATCTAACAGTGCCTTCAAAAACTCACTAAGTTTCTTAAATGACTAAAACAGAATGATGTAAATAATGTAGCCAATGAGAAGAAGCATCCACTTTCATTTGCTTATGGAGTAGCATTTGCTATCTTCTTTTATAATCTAATTATACTATGTGATCATGGATCTTTAATTTTCAGCCATCTAAAAAATCTTTTTAAGCTTAGAAAAACATGGTCATCCTTTCACTTGGGAGTGGCATGGGATATTACATATAGCTACAAGTTGTACAGGCCAAACAAAAAAATTAAGAACTTGGCAGCATTATCATTCTGTCTGAAACACGAAAAAATAGCAAACAAAAAATCTAAAGTGGGCTTTTTTGTTTACATTATCTACTCTGCTGTAGTTTTTTGCCACTTTTGTTAAAATAACTCAGGAAAAATATGAAAAATACTAAGAGAAAATTAAATATACTTGCATAAAAAGTGAGAGGTTCTTTGTTTTAAAAGCAAAATGCAGAAAGAGCTTTGTAAGCCAAAGCTTTTCCTGTTTTGGCAAAAAAACCAACCAAACAAAAAAAATTATAATATAGAAAACATCTAAAAATAACCATAATGAAGAAGTCGAAGCATCCGTCCATCCCATCAGACGGTAGCAGGAGCTGGGAATATTGTCATGGATATCTGTAAAACTGAGAGTCATCCTCATATGCTCCCTTCTCTTAAAGCATGGCAATGTGTAATCACCATGCCACTAATTCACCATTCCTGTAAAATGACAGTCACATTCAACCTTCTACATTTTTATAGGCATTAGCTGCTGTGATTGGAAAAAGATGGAAAGAAATGGCATTTACTCTGCTCCTAACTCAGCTGTGCAGCAGATGCCTCAAAGGTATAGGTCTATCTACATATAGTATCAAAGTAAAGGTTATTCTTCTCATCTTCCAGTGCATTAGTGAAGTAGTTGTATAATTAGGAATTACATTGTTCTACATCAGCAACATTCATTAAGCAAACTAGAGGATTATAGTCTTGACTTGTAAGGTGCTATATATACTATAAGTCCAGTACTATAAAGCTGATTAAAGGAGTGATTTTATTCAAGTCATTAGGGCATCTAACATTAAAAAAAAAATACTGGACTGCTTTGCAGAATTCTGATTAGTATAAGCACCTACCAGAATCAAGCTCACTCTGTTCACTTATGCATCTGTACTCTAAATGAGATTTGATTATTTTTCTTGACTCTTAAATGACTATGTACTGTGTGTGCTTATAACATAAAGGCTCTTAGGTCCCTCAGGTCTGAATGCAACCTAAGTGGTTTTTTTACCAGAAAGCTTACAACCGAGGCAACTTGGTGCAGAGAGTTTATCTGATGCCTGGCTTGTTTTCATTGCCATCTTGTCATGAAATCAAAGCCTAACAGAGATAAGCCTGCTTTACAGACAAATGCTGGCCATTATTAGGGAGGCATAAACGCTTCTTGGCTTTGTAAATTTGTCATAATTTAGGTAAACATCACTGCATCAAGCTGAAATTTTATCTGCCTTTTGCCTCAGATTTTCCAGTTTCAAAAGGGATGCAGAAATTTAACTCCATTGCAGTGTGTGGAAAAAAATAATTAAAAAAAATTGTGAAAATCAGCCATGTGAAAAAGAGCTGTACAAAATCTTGGCTGTGGAGCTGCACTTCAGCTCAAGGGCTGTGGTCCCCACCCCAGCTGAGCTGTGGGCATGACTGTGCTTGGCCAGCCTGCTCCTGCTGCTCTCTGGCTATGGCTGCTGTTGCTCTCATGGTCAATCCTCCTGGCTCTTGTGGAGTTACAGACCTCAGGAGGCTTGTCAGGACAAGCACATTCTTGTTGAGGCTTCGCAGGGTTTTGCTTCTAATGGCTGGGACCATCCAAAAGGGGCAGTGGGGGGATGAAGAAGGACAGCAAAGGATAAGTACAGACCTGTTAAAATGCTGCCCAGTTTCCTTCTAAAGTGCACACAACTTGTGTGCCAAAAGTCAGAGATATTTTCTCTGTGGAAGATTAATGCAATGTTATCCTAGTGTTTGTAGTATGTTTTTTGAGGTAAACTCCAGACACCCTTTGCTCTGGCAGTTCTTGCCCTTACACATTGCTCTGCAACCCAAGCAGAGGTCTTCAAGTACAAGAGAGTGTTTATAACACATATAAAATGCTCTTCTGTCATTTTATTAAAGGTGATTACTGTGAGCAGGAACAGCAGCAGACGTGAATACCACTGCTGGGTCACAGTAATTAGGGAACATTTTTTTATAAGCACAGGAAAACAATTACCGAAATCCCCATCTCAGTTTTAAACATAAACAAAACCAAAGCAGTGCCGAACCCACATGAAAGTCACTCTGAACTGCAGCTCTGGAGCTTGTGTACTTAATTTCCTTATATTTGTTTCTGTGTTTTTAGAACAACAAATTAAGAAGAGACCATTGTTATAGTAAAATGGAATTCTGATGAGTACTATACATATGTATACATAAATACATATACAATATGATTTACACCATCCTTTTCTCATTGAAAAATAAGTATAAATAACTTCATGTAGGTCTTTATTCAGCAAATGTTTGAGAATTCAAATAACTCCTCAGTTGATTATTCAGAGGCTTAGGCATGCCACTGAAAAGGCCTTAATGACAAGATCATTACTCTTGTCCAATATATCATATGGATAAATATGAAAGGACAACTATACTTCAAAATTTTCTTGAATTTTTTTAAGGAGCACTATAAATGATATGTGATCCTAAGTGTGCATTTTTACTGTATGACTTGCATTGGTCACTAGGAATGGAGAATATTAGAAGTAGTATGTTCCTGTATAATTGATGAAGAAGTTTTGCCTCCGCATTTGCAGCTCACTTGTAAATAAACCTTGCTCCTGCTAAATAAAGAAAGAGGCAAAGCAGGCTGTAGAATTAGTAATTACCAACCCTCTCTTAACAGATGTGACTTCACATAGATTGAAAACACTTCAGCTTGACTCCAAAGAAGGACATTTAATTAAAGCTGCCTGCCTGTGGGAGATTTTCTGCTCTGCCGTTAAAGTGGTTGTTTTCTTGGCAATGCCTAGCTGTCTGCCAGCCTCATTGCTGTGATGTGGAACGTATTTTGGAGCGCTCTTGGCATGGTAGGTGCAGACCTGCCCTGAAGGCCAGATCTCTGGAGCGAGGTAAGGGAAGTGAAGCAAGGGCTTACGTGTACTGGATGTTTGCTTGCTGGAGGTAGGGCAGCAGGCTCCGCGTCGTGTTCTGCGGTACTCGCACGTCCGCGACTGCACCTTCGACGATGTGGAAGGGGCTGCTGGGCTGCCACAAGTCCACCTGTAGTGCAGGAACCAACCTGTAATTCACATGCATTCAGTGTAGGTGGGGAAATCCAGGAGATGGCATGCTTGAAGGTAGGTAGGTAGGCAAACCCTCTAGGCCTGGTAGAGACAATAACACTGCATCGGCTGGTCCAGCTTGACATCTCTGCTAATGGAGCAGATTTTGAGGACTGATTGTGTCCAGCTTACCACAACTCTCCTGGGAGATTTGCCAATGGGAACAGAGAACAGTCTTCAGACTATGCCTCCTCAAACAGCTCAAAACAAAAGCTACTTCCAGCTTCATGCACCTCCTCAGACTACTATACATTCCCAATGTTTTAGTTCCTGTGGAGTCCATGAGGCTTTTTTATTTTGCAAGGCATTTTTTGTGTTCACTAGGGCAGCAAAAAAATACTAAAGAGATATAGAAAACATAATACATACCGGTGTTTCTTGCAAAAGGTACTCAAGTTTTATTCTTGATAATAAGCAGATTAGAGGTCAGTAACAGGTCACCAAGATCATGAATACACAATAATTTTATATTAAATGTCAAAATAACAGGGTTAAGATAATCAGATTATTACAATCTTGTAAGAAATGGTAGCTACTGACCAATAACACTATTATTATTGTGCTATCTGTATCTGCACATACCTAAGGGATGGTTCTTGTTCATTTTTACTTCTTTTAGTTGCCAAATCTGAAATACACTTGGAAATTTTAGCCCAGGACATGAATTTTCAAGAAAGCAAGAAAACTTGCAAACAGGGATTTGAAACTCAGTGTTCTGCTCCCTGTATTAAAATTGTGTGCTTGCACATAATCTTCAACAGATCAGTTCCTCCTCAGTCAGTGTGAGGACAGCAGCAAGAATACAAGTCAACAAAACTCTTTCCAGAGCTTCTGGATATTCATAGGAGATTACGAATGGGAGTTCAGCAACAGTCTCTGTATCAACAAGACAAACTGTCATGCCAAGATCCACAGGCCTTAAAAATATGTTTGTGAGCTGAATACAAGGAGGGAATTTGATAGGGACTACATGTCCACACATGTCTTAAAGAGAATTTAAAAAGGATTAATACCTGTTAAATGTCTTTTGAAGTTTATTGCAATCAACTGTGCCAGGCTGCACTGATGAAGCCGTTGATACAGCTCATGACTGTCCACTGCTTTCCAGGTAACTAAAAACATTTTTGTAATCTATACTTTAAAAGCTCCTCACTTCTTTTATGCCATAGAAGCTATTTGGAAACATCAAATGCATTTACTGGGTCTTGCTATAGACCTCATTTGCGAGAGGAGTACAATCTTGCAACAGGGGTTTAGTTCTCACCATTTCTCAAATGGCCCTGAGTAAGAATATTCTGATTATTAAGAGGGCATCTGATGCTGAACCTGATGCTACCTCTTCAAGCAATAGTGACCTCAGCCCAGTTAATCCAATTAAATGGCTGCTACTTTGAAAGGAGCAGAAATGAAACACAGGGCCAGCCTCTTCTTGTTCCTGCCAAACCCACTCTTTGTCTCATGCTGCCACAATATGGTATCTGGATCCAAGTCATAATGGTGGGTGGGTGCAGCATCTTTTGAAGTCTAACACCAGGACTGACAAAGTTTGTGAGGCTTGTGAAGCTGGCAGCAGCTATGACAGACGGTCAGTAGAAACCAAGATCATGAATTAGATGGTGCTAAATGCTGCTTACAAATAAAGATCATCTCACTTTGCTAACACCTTATGTTTGTTAGTTTATCTGTCTTTCATATTTTGATAAATTATAGGCACCCAGTGAAATTCCCCCCTAATCCAACATGGTTAATTTCACGTATGGTTAATTAGAAATGTGTATTTGATTTTAAGATTTTTTTCCTAAAAATATACATCAGAATGGGTAAATGTGTTGCTCTTAGAGTAACAGTCTATCAATCAGCACAGCTTGAGGCATCTTTATAAAAATAACAACAATTTGTTATATACAGGCTAAGAGCAACTGAAGTGAAGTGTCTCCTGGCCAACTGCAATATCTAGCACACAAAACTGAAACAGGAAAAAAATCCCCCAACAAATCACAACTGATATACACCTAAAACATGTCTTTGTTCTTGACAGTTACTCAGGATTTATTTTGGTGAAATTCTCCATCACTGTGGAGGGGATAAACCAACCAATACTCACACTATTAATTATAACGTCACCAGACTCTTTAATTTCTGAGGTATTCTAAGTGTACCTCACATTACTGGCTATAAGTGAATATCAAAAGCAGAAACAATCTTCTTTTAACTAATGAAAGTGGTGGCATATTGCCATTATCCTCTTTCGGTGAAAATGCAATATTTCACTCCTGGCATTGTCCTGGAAATGAGACAAAAAATTCCCATATTTAGAATGCAAATCATTCTGCTTCATCTCAGTTCCCTGTTTGGGTAATTTGGCTTCCTTTGACTCTCACTTTTCATCCTTCGTAATGTAAACAAAGCAGTCAGTGCTTCTCTGGGAGATGTTACCTGTGCTGTCTAGAATACCACTTCAATCGCTGGCTGGATTTTGCCTTATAAAGCATATAACAAGCAACACGTTTCTCCAACAGACATCTTGTTTATAGTGCAGCTGCCAGCTTGTCCTTGGTGTGATAAGTACATGAAAATTGACAAACAGAAGATGGATTTCAGAGCAACCATGTTTGGACTGAGCAAGTCCAACTATCCTCTGCTCACTGTCGTCTTCAGGAGACTTCATCATTGCCTCTCCCACAGATACTGACAGTCTTATTGAAGTCATCACTCTTGTTTCAACATCATTCCTCTTGCAAATATCCCTTGGATTTCCATGCTAGGCTCTGCTGGTTAGTGAGTGGCAGTGAAACTAATTGCTGTCCTATCCTCTTCACTCTCTGTGACGGGGTGTTGTTACCCCTGCACACTACACAAGCCTTTATACACTATTATTGAATACCAGCCAGTGCCAAAAGATAACTATTTGCTGTGTGGGTGGTAGGATTTGTTAGGTGGGAGGAAGATTCTCCAGCTACAAAACAAAGAGATGCAGAAATCCTACAAAACTCCCTGAGCCAAATATTTGAACCTCAAAATTCACCTGGTATCTTGAGGCTAGAGGAAAAGCAATATGCTTTAGAGCATGTCTGCAAACCTAAATATTCTCATCTCCTTTGCAGAACACTCTTATTTGCACATCTTTTCCTGTCTTTCAGGCAGCAGGTTGCCTTTAAAAGGTATTGGGGATATTTTAAGCCTCTGGATAATAAGCAGAGCCCAGGCAAGGTTTTTCAAAATGTTCAGAGTTGGGACCAGGAGACCAATTATTCAGCACCTGCCACTCAAGTGTGACCACGGGTACATGTTCTCAGGGACAGTGGTGGCTCCCCAGATACCCAGTGAATGCTCTTTCCCAGAATCTCACTGGGGGCATGGGCATGCTGACTTCCTTTCTATGAGGAAATAATGGTATGTAAGAGCATAGAGACAGGTTTTTTCCCAAAGTATTTAAACACATTATTGCTTTATTTAACAAAGAAAGTGTAAGAGATTATTAATTGTGACTACATAATAAGTGGTCTTTTTAAACTGCCTGTTCTTTTTTCAACACTACTTGTCCCATAAAAGTTCCTGTGGTTCAACTTATGCTTAGGAAAGCCAGGCTCCTTTGTAGGAAGTTTCTCTTTAAACAGAGGTGTTAAAGACAGCTCAAATAAATCTATCAGCTCTTACCTGGACACCTCCCATGGTACAGCAACACTGAACTCATTAGTCGTGTCTCTAGGTTTTGATCAGTACAGTGATGAAAAGTCAGCACAAGGCAAAGGAACAAATATTTTAAACAGATTTGGGTGCTGAACTAATAGAATTCAGAATTTCTTCCAAAGTTAAAATTATGCAAATAATTTTCCAAGAATACAAACACTTTGTTAGTATAATCCTACATATCACAAATGGTGCACAGAAAACTCTTTTGCTCTGCCAAGACAGAAAAGAGAACAGGGAGTTTTTTATTCACTGGTTCAGTTTTTCCTCCTGCTTGTTCCATGCCTATGGAAAGGAAGCCTGGGAAGAAAAGAGTCTCCCTGCTCTTCCCCACAAACACTCTCATGGCTGCCTAAATCCCATAGTCTTTTTTTTCAATTCAAGTCACTGAAATAAATTCCCTGCTTCTTAAGACCACAGGGCTTAGTCTGGCCTTTGTAATTAAAGCCATTTTCTTGGGCAGTAGCCTCCAGTTGTTCCTCACTACCTTTTCATAAACAGATGTTTAATTTCTTCTTCCATTTAGCCTGAAAGGAAGATGCTTACTGCTCTCACCAGGTCTGCAATTATATATCAATCAAAAGAGATGACTGATGCTTGTCATGAAAATAACTCGAGTAACTTTGCCATAACTTACATTTAGTATCTGAAGAAAATCGTTTATGATTTATCTGTGTTATTCCCCATGAAGACAGTAATTTTGTTATATGTTTTATTACCTAGCAATTCCAGTTTTTATTCCTACTGAGTTGTATCCAGCAATACATGTGCCAAAGCTGGCCTTGTCCTTAACATCACTATGAATGGATTACTTTGAGAAATGCTGTCAACTGTAAAGTTCAGAATATAATTATTGTTATGATGCCGTCAGTTGACATGGCTTGGCATTTCTGAGCCTCTTGTGAAAGGGAATGTGCAGTTAACAATGAAAGCAGGGGTACTCTTTGCTCATGGACTCTTTCAGGATATGTAGGTTTCCCATTTACATCCATATACTCACGTATAGACACATAAAAATCCTAAGCACTCCAGAAAGTCATTAGCTATGTTTTCAATTAGAAATCAAATAGTAGAAGGTAGAGAGTAGAAGTAGAAACCGCTTTAGTCTTACTGGTGTTGTCAGGGGTCTGACTGCCTGAGGTTTTATCACATAATACATGGGAAACACAGTCACTTACATGTATGCACATGTACAGTGTGCAACTGAATTTTAGACTTCTGTTGGTACATCTGAAAAGAAGCAAGGAAGAATGACTCTTCTTCACTCTGACACTGCCACATAATTATAGCAGTGCTGTGGTTCACCAGGAAAGAGCAGAACTGCTCCTCTCTAATGTCTTCACCCTTGCAAATGTTTGCAGGACCAGGAGTGATTTCATCCTCACTTGCTCCTGCCAATTAAGGAACTTAATTGACAGTCCTGACTGGCAATCTGCTTCAGCCACCTTTTATGTGCTGTGAAATGGTCCAGTGGCAATCTAGTGTGGAATTCCCTGTGCTTTCTAAAAGGACTTACAAGGTAGTTCTAGTGCAAAGTAATTTAGGTTTCTGATTGAGTGTACTAGACATTTTACTGGCTCTAACTTTTCAGTATTTATTTGCTTTTCAGTGAGGCTGGTAAGAGTAATTGTGCCAATAAATCGGGAATGATTCATGGGATTGCAGCAACCATAATGCTGTCAGGGACAGAATGTGAACAACGCACAGCTTGAAGTTTTGAATTTTGCAGATCTTTGTGGAACTATAATGAAGTAATGGTCCTCCCACTCTATTTATGTTGGTATAATTTTACATGGGTCTACAATGAAAAGAACCTGTAGGCTATTACTCAAGAGAGTCACTGAGATAAAACTCATACTCAATTATATGGTAACTGAATATCTGTTCTTACAAGTACAGATGCCACTGGGCTAAGTATATTTGAACGACGTGAAAAAGTCTTTAACAGACTCATTAAAAAAAAAAAAGGCCAAACCCTTCTTTTGTTTATTATTAAACTATTTATAGCTTAGTTAAAATTGCAGTTGTTGCTGCACTGCTTGAGAAATGAAATAGTAAGCCCTGGATCTAATTCTGCTCCCACTGGGGCTGTGCTAATGACTTTGTTGAGCTCAAGCTCAGGCTTCCTCAGAGGAAGCAGATTCCTTACATCTCAGAAAGTCCATGTTTGCTGTGTCTTGTGAGAACAATACTCTCACAACCTGGGCTATTCTGTTCTATCTTATATTTTCCTACCACAGATTTTCTGCAACAACACTTTCCTTCTGAGCCTGGCAAGTGGTTTCCAAATGTGTATTCTGATCTATTGATGAATACCCTCTGTTGCTATCTGATGTTCCACATGTATCTGAAATATTCTAATATCTGACTGGAACCCTAACTATGAGTTAGGGCAAAATCTAGACTGAAAACTAAAGCATCTGGCTATATAGATATGTTTGCTGTAGGTGTAAAGTAAAATGCATGCAGTCCTGGCTGCTGAGCTAGTTCTTTCCTTCTGCAAATAAGAACAGTTCCACTTGGGCTGACAGGCTTTCTTACTGCCTTTTCAGATGGGTTTTTGTCCTCTGAAGCCTTTTTAACCATTTTGCTATGGAAGTGTAAACTATTAGATTTATAGCCAAGTGATCCTTTTCCCCTATGAGACATTTTTTCTGATTCCTTGAACTGCAATGACAGGATCAATTCAGGGATTACAATGGATAAGCAGCTGCTGTAAGGGCTAGAAAACAAACAAAAGGGAATGGAGTTCTGGCTTCAAGGCCTGCTAGGCTGGCTCCTGCCAAAGCTGAAGAAGTGTCTGGCTGTGCCCAGGAATTTCTTTTATAAAAACTACTGAAGAGTGAGTGGTCTAACTCTGTTATGCCAGGAATGTTCACAGAGCAGTAACTTCTTTGCTACCTATACAAACAGTCCTGATCCCAGTCAGGCGTTATGTGATAAAAAGTACTTGTAGACCACCGATGGAGTAGAAGGTATCAGCCAAGGCTCAAATGAAGTGCTGCTTCAAAAATAACGCTTACAAAGGAAAATTCCAGGGCAGATAAACAGAAACTGCTGGGTCTGAGGACCCAAGAAAATCCCTGTTTCTTTGCAAAGCACTTGGGAAAGTGACATTTGTTTCTGCCAGTCAGGTGCAACAGAATTAAAACCATGAAAGGGCTCATAAATTGGCAACAGGCTCCTCAAACTGTCTTCTGAACAAGAAAGAGCAAGAGTAAACAGCCAGTCATTGGAGAGGTGTACAAAGCAGAGGGACAGCAGAGGGACAAGAGGAGTCCTGGGGGACAGCGAGTGGGCAGTAATATTCGTGTCACTGTGGTACTATCATCCCAAGTATTTCTCTTTCATTTGTGATTACTGTAATAATTTGCAAATGATTAGTGTGAAACAGTGAATCTGCAAAAAGGTATTTCTGGCCTTAAATGCTAAGTCAGGATTCAAGATTTGTACCATATCTATAAAAAGAGAATTATTTATGAGAGCCAAGGACTGCAACAGAAAATCTAAAATTTTAGACTGGCACCTGTGATAGCATAACAGCAGCAGCCAATCTAAAAGCTGGACAATGATCTATACCTAGAAAAAAATATAATTCCATGAGTTTGAACTTGAATTGTCAAAGAATTTGCTGCATTTTAGTGTATCACAACCATATGAAAATGTTCCTCAGCACTGCTATGCAATGTACTTGTCATACATGTATAGTATTCTTGCATACTATACATCTTACATGAAAGTCAGAGGAGGAGCTCCACCATCATTTATCCCTGTCATACTCACTGTCACGTCTACCCAGTGGACTTTGGCACAAAGACTGTACCAAAAGTATCTAAGGGTGTGGGGTGAGGCTGCTGGAAGGAAGCACAGTTACCACGGTCTTATTTTTCTTCCCCACAGAGACTGAAAGAAATGATGTAGGAACATGCTGGAGACAAGGGATATTGCTGTATACGTCCTGATGGCATCAGCCAGCTGCTACTATTCCTGTCACTTAGTGAAAACCAGAAACTGCCATCTCCTGCCTCAAAAACGAGCATGACTCTCTGTTCCCCACCTGCCTCATTTCTTCTGACCTCAGACACATACTGCCCGAAGAAACAGTTGCATACACAGCAGTGCATGATGCACAAGAGTTTCCTGACAACTTGTGCTGGAGAGATGTGGGCTACAGTGAGGGGCTGGTGGGGAGGCACAGGGAAATCTACTTAGCCTGAGACAAGAGTGGTCAGGGCCAGAGGCCCCTCCTGCTGTTTTAAGGCTGGAATGCAGCTGATCTGGCTCAGTGTATTTAGGCTTCTATATTTCTGCTTTACTGTAGATGAGTTTATTGGTTAAATGCTTGCAAATTCAGGCAATTTTACAGAACTCACAGCAGAAAAATTTTAATCTATAGGGCTGGCTATTTTTACATCTGGCAGTGCAGATCTACATGCTATGTTCACCCCACCAGGGAAAAAAAGCAATATTCTTTCACCTAAAAGTTAAAAGAACGAGCCTATAAAGGAATCAATTTATAATAATGATTAATAACAAAGTACTGTGGGCAATGGAGCTACAGACCAAAACTAATTTGTGGAAATTACTCAGCAAGTGATTATGACTAATGTGATTTGCCACTGGGCAATTCATGAACAAAAGTAAAATGTGTGGAATGAAACATTTATTATCCATTATTCACTCAGTATAGACAATGGCATTCATACTGTAGCAGAGCCTAGACACTTCAGGTAGATTTCAGGGATTTCTTACACCAAGCATTATATGGACTCTTCTTTTTTCCCCTTACAAAAAAGGGGGCAAATACCCCTCCTAAGGAGGTCCAGATGCTAGGTGCAAAAAGTTCTTAGGGATTACACCTTCTGTAAAAGTGTATGAACTAATTTTACAGCTCAGATATTGGTAGAAGAGCAGTCCTGTTTGAGATCAAGAGGTTTCCACATGGACTAGAAACCCTGAGAAGTCCTTCAAATTCCTACATGAGTTTTGTTATGTTTTAGCTCAACTGTCACTGCTCAAGTTAATCACTGGGAACATATTCTAAGATACTTTGAATACATCAAGACATATAGACAACTCCAAGATGATCCTTCAAGGATGTCTCAGTGCAGATTTCTGTAAATGTACATTCAGGAAAGTATTCCTTTTGTGTGTGATGTTTTTCCCAAAAGGGATGGACCTTGCTGACCTCTGTGGCATTGGCTTCAGCATGGCAAAAGACAGACCCCTCACCACTTCCTTTCCCACTGCCTCTGTATTTCTTTCTGAAAGAAAACAGCTAGAGCAAACTGTAAATGACAAAATCTACCCAGGAAAAGTCAGTGGTAAGGACAGTAATTAAGAAACTGGCAGATAAAACAAAATGAGTGAAAAGACACATTGCTATTCTTTCCACTGCCCATTTATTTTCTTCTTGGTTCTTTTCCCTTCGTCCAGATCAATAGGCAATAAGGAGGGGTATCTTTGCATTTGCTTTATTCTCTGTCTGACACCAAAATACATTTCCTTTGCAATAGGATCATCAGGATCATTTTTTCAAGCTTCTTTTTGATAATACCCTTCAGAAGGATAGGGTCATTTGAACTGAACAGAGAGGAGTTTTTCTTATAATTCTTTGGATTATGAGAGGTAGGCCAGAAGAAAAGGCTGTCACTCTGCCTTACAAGTGTAAATTTAAAGGCAAAAGCAAATGGCTGGAATGAACACAGAACACCACAACTCTATAGAAAACCTCCCTCCACCAGACACAGTGAGGGGGAAGCCTGGGACAGGAAGGATTATCTTCCCTTTGCCTTATTGCCACAGATGGTCTGTTCTATGCAAGGAAATCCTGCAACAAGCATACAATTCATTTGTGCAGAATCTACTCTGTGCTTGCACTGTCCTGGGAATTTATTCAAAATATTTATGTTGTGTATGGATCACACCAGGGGTAAAATGGGTTCCCTAAATGACTTTTGCACTGCAATTCCTGTTTGACTAATGGGAACTAATACTGACATCCTTAGAGAGTATAACTTTTGGTCATATGAAATATACCTCATCTCTAACAGACCAACTTTCCAGTAGAGAAACATGTCTGAATTGAAACTCAAGTACATATATCATTCTCAATTCAACAACAAAAGTGATATAAGTTTTATTTGTATTGACTTTTCTTGTTCTTATAACACTGATGATGATAGAGAATACTGTCAGGCCATATCATAACTCAGGTTGAAAACTGAATTTTGCACAACACTGAGTACATTACAAAACTGTAATGTCTTGAAAGGATCCTGGTTCCATCTTTATTTCCCCCTTGAGAAAGAGAATGTGTGAGTAATGTAAAAGGTTGGTATTAATTTACTGCTTAAAGCAAAAGAGATTCAAAGGAGGTGTGTCTTAAACCAGTTTTGGTTTTCTGACTCAAAAATGAAAAAATCCAAAGTGCAGTCTTTGTAATTACAGCAATTCATATATCTCTGTTGACACTCCTGCTCATATTTCTGTTGTTTGTCAGGTGTACTGTGTTAAGATGGCAACAGGACTATATCTGGGGCTTGTTTGCAGCTTATTTGACACTATTGAGGGTTTGGGTTTTTTTGTGCACTGTTCCATTTTCTCCTGAGCACATAATCAACATTGTGCTTAAAGGCTCATATTTAAAAAACAGAACATAAATCCACTGTCCATTGAATTTCAACTCTGGAAGTCTGGGGGCAGGGAGAAGGACAGGGGAGACTTGACATGGAGACTTAAAAATTGCACAACTCTAAATACATGGCTCTCCAGAGGGACTGGTGACTTGTAGCCACTACTGACTTTTGCTGGTATTGTAAGGACTGGGGACTTCTAAGGAGCATCATCATTGATCCATTTCTTCATGAGGGAATAACGTGAGATTATTTTTGCGGGGGGAAATATGATAAGTCAATAAACATGTCCACTACTTGTTATCCACTCAGGTGTCTCTTTTTGTCTGACCCCATGCAGATGGGCAGTGAAGCAGCTGCAGATGGAAGAGCCCTAAGACCTGACATGCAGCCAAGCCCAGCCTATGTTCATGAAACTGGGTATCACTACACTCTCTCTTTTTTCAGTCTTCCTTCCAACCTCCCCAGCTTAGTTTCTCATCAGAATCAATCATTTTCTAATTAACTAGTCAGATTTCTGATGCAGTTTGCCAAAATTTTATTATCCTGCTTTCAGAGTTACAGCATGCAATTATTTATTCAAGTTTCTACTGCTCCCACTTTGATGGAATTGAGTGAAGGAATCTCTTTCTGGGAGCCTAAGGGAGCTCTGTAATGAGAAACAGTTACAGGAAGGTGAGTAACCCTTTTGCTTTGCAGGGTTTACAATACGAGGAGAAAGGAAAAAACACATGTGCTCCCTCTTTATGTTCCAGCATCCAGGGGGGAGAGATTAATGCAAAAGCCAGCTTCCACATGTATTGCTTGGTTTTATGGTTAGGTTTTTTGCAGGAGCTCAGGACTTCTGAACAACGAATCAATATGATTTCTCAGAAGCCTTTTATTGTTTACAAAACACTCTTATTTATACTTTTACAGCTGCTGTACACGCGATCACACATTACATGATTGGTCCCTCTAGCTTGTCCACGCGCTTTGCATGCACTTTTCAGAAAATATAATTGGTTCTTGATTTAGTGCAGCACAGTCTTTCTTTATCTATTTTTTGCTGTCTTGGTATTCTGTTTTTCAGCCTTTCCTTTCCCAATTTAGCGCAGCTTACATTTCAGTGGCCTTGACGAATTCTTGAGGGCTTTGATAAGCGTAACTACAGGTGGTTTTGGCTGGGGCACACTGTCAGTGTTCAAATGCATTACAACAGGTTTTTTTTCCTAATTGGGAATAAAACAAGTATCCTTTTTGGGGTGTTACTGTAACATTCACAGGTGAGAGTCAGGTGCTTGATAAGCAGTGCAGAAACAAATATATGACAATATTCTTTAGGAGAGTTGGGCATTAAAGTGCAAAGTGTGGTAATGCATGGCATCATGACACTGCCTCTGTTGTACACTGAAATTTTTCATGCAACATGTGCACAGGATGGATGTCTTGAGAATGGGGGTTACAAAATATAGCATTTTGAATGGGGAACTAACTGAGCATAGCATTAAGAAACGCAGATGTCATAAAGATAGCCTCAACTTTCCTACTTAAACGTAAGCCTTCTCCTGGGCTGAGGCACCTAAGGTAGCTCAGTCTTCTTTCTTTAAAAAACAGTAGCAAGAAAGCTTCCTCATAATTGAAAGACAGAACGCTTTTCAGGAAGGTATAAGAGCTCTTCTAACATCTTAGTTTTGTTTTATTAGGTATGCAGACAGAGATTTCATTTACTTATATTCCAGATGTTAACTATTGGACTAGAAAATTATATACACTTTCATTTTTTTCCACACTGAGAACACAATCATTTATGTAAGGTTTCAACAATAGACACAGAATTACATCACAGACTGCCTAACAGTTTACTGGAGTGAAGGCAGTGAACTGCCTAAAGCTTTTGCACATGCTCCAAACTCTGTGGTACTCAACGTGGTGATCAAATTATTACTTCCCTGATTCTGCTCTGGTTAGGTTGTGTTTTGGTGACTATTAATGAAGCTTATCCCTTTCCGATGGTGCCTGGGGGCAGTGCATGTGCATGGCACAGTCCTTTTCTCTGGACCATAGACCTGGCTTACAAGTACTCTCCATCCTCTGAGACTGCTGTGGAAAGATTGCCTCTGCCTTTGTAAGCTGTGCCAGCAAAGCAGCATGCTGCAGAGTGCTCCTGTGCTGCACTGCTGCAGTGGCACTGCTGCTTTTCATTTATATCTGCAGGGAAAGGCCAGGGAAGAAAGATTTTAGCTTGCTAGTGAGTATCATAGACACTTTCTCAACTGCCTCTAGAACATTATTCTACAAGAGAGATTCTCAAACTGAAGCCACTTCCTTTTTCATATTCCTCTGTGTGTTCCCAACTTGAATTACCTCAGTGTTTTAAACAACACCATCGGGCAGATAATGGAACAACTATGTATGCTAGCAAGAAGTGGAAGAGCAAGGAAAGCAAATGTACAAGTGTGGCACCTGTATTTCTTGAAGACAATAAGTGTTGTTAAATTTGTCAGGCATGATGAATCTAATTCCTATGCTATTTTATTGGTAAATTAGGAATTTAATGGGAAAAGACTGCTTTCCAGATAACAAAATAATTTGAAGTGCCAAATGAAAGGCAAGTCAGTTAAGCCACTACAGTCTTCAAAAACGATCAGAAAAAGAAGATGAAAATAATCAAACTCACCTTCAGCCTGTTGAATGCAGCCCTCAGGATCTGTGTTTCCCTCTTGCTCTCAGGAACAACTCGTATGACTTTATCACTGCCAATAACAGAAAATTGAATTGACACTTTAAGACTCTTTGCAGCGGTACAATGGGGCAGTAATTAGGTTCAGATAGTTACAGTAATTGTGCTCTTTTTCAGCATCTGCAAAGTGTCGAGTGAGCTGGCGCTCTGCTTCTAAACTTGCTTCTGGATTTTGCACTTCCATAGAAATGATTTGCTCTTTACAGATCAGTGTCAGCTTGACCTTCCATTTCTATGTAAATGCTTTGTTCATTCCTTCTAAGTTAAACCATTCAGTCTGACATCTTCCATACTGAACATCTGTCTCAGAACAAAATGATTATCTTTTTTCCAAAGCGATTAATCTGTTTCAGAGGATGAGATTAAGTAAAATACATTGCATTTTCATGTTTAAACCTTTAATGGACTTTGAAAAGTTCATTGTTCTCATGCATTAAAGGGCGGAGTTGACTTGAGAAAAGTGGTGATCTTCATATTGGGGCATGCCTTTTGTTTTACCCATTAAAACTTGCACAAATTTTGTGACGTAAATAGCTGCTCATACATGCTCAGAAGGTTCTAGATAATAGTAGCTGATTTTATTCACTTTCTTTAACAGAAACTGAAATAGAATAAGTTTAGGTAGGATACAAGAAAGAAATTCTTTGCTGTGAGGGGCAGTAGAACTGATTGCCCAGAGAAGCTGTGGCTACCTCATCACTGGAAGTGTTTAAGGCCAGGTTAGATGAGGCTCTGAGCAACCTGTTCTAGTGAAAGGTATCCCTGCCCATGGCAGGGGAGGAGCTGGAACTAGATGACCTTTAAGGTCCCTTCCAACTCAAGCCATTCTATGATTCTATGATCTCAATGGACATAATTTTGCACATAGAAAACAAGAAACCGAATGACCCTTCAATGACCACCATCTATGTCATGACCTATGGAATTCTGGAGACCACAGAAAACAGAAGGGATGATCATGTAACTAAAATATCAGCCATACACAAGAAGGATGAAATAACTTGACATGGCCAATGTGAATTCTGGCATTTTCCCACATTTTGAGTTTTTAATTTGTACTGTTGATAATCAGTACTTCTCTTCCAAGAGACCTTGGAGATCATGCATATCTTTATTTCTACAGTTCCACCCACTAGCCAGAATGCCTTTTAAACAATTTCTTTATCTACAGTTTTTATATTATCTAGGAATTTTACACAGTAGAATTTCCCTTGACATTGAGAGGTTTGTCTCTTAAATATCTCGTGAGCTCCCCTACCTTACTGAAGGTTCTGAGTCTGCTGAGAAGATATTTGGCCAACTAGAAACTGCACTGCTGAGTGTGCCCTTGCTGGCTCACTGTTTTAGGAAGGCTCCCAAGCTGCTGCTGTTCTCAGGCACCAGGTCCTGCCTTTGCTGTACTGTAACTACAGCTCTGGTAGGACTCACCTTTGTGGCAAGAATCCTTAATGCATGTATTAAATATTGTCATTAAATGGTCATAAATTCTGAATTCTGAAATGGCTTACCTCTTTCTGGAAATAATTTTCCCATACTCCCTACTCTTTTTTAATCTTTTCTCTACAGTCAACATTTGCTCCCCTTGGTTAGCCTCTGATCCTTCTTTCTGTCTCAGTTCTCCAGCTTTGGTTCTCACCCGTGCTGAGTTTTCCCTGTAGACAGATCCCAAGCCTTCCAACTCCTTCATGGCATTAAAGGTCTTGGTCCAGTTAGACTCCAGGTCACTGCTGCAATAGCACTGCTGTACCCAGAGACCTCAGTCCATTCTCCTTGACTGCTGTTCACCTTACTGGACAAATGGTTTATGCCTAGGAAAGATTTCTGAAAGCTCTTGTTATAATTTGGCAGCCCAAAAAATTAAGAGGAAATTACTATGCTTCCAAGCCAAGTCTAACTTCTATAGGAGCTTGCACAGAAAGGAATAAATCTCTTAGAGTACTCCAACTGCTGCATCTTTTAAAGGTAAATAGATGCTTTTAATTTATCATACATAAAACAGTAATATTCTTTTCCATTACTCACTTCTTTCTAAGTACTAAATTGCTGTAGAGAAGAAAATAAGAAAGAAGTAATAAAGAAGTAATGATTGCCCAGGAAGCTGATGTAGCTAATAAAGATTCATCAGACATTTTTGGAAGGATTGGTACAACCAACATATAAAAAACAGATTTTAATGAAATAAGTAGCTAAGCATGTGTTACACAGCTGTAATGGAATTTTGAACAAACGGATGTCACTTCGGTATGGTCTTGAATTAATACACATCCCTGTCAACTCTGCTATTTCCAATGTGATGAAAAATCTGCCCTAAAGAGGAAAATATTGGTGCTGTGACAGATTGATCACTTGACACATTGTTGAGAAATGCCTCACGCTGTGGCTGAGTCTGCTGCTAGGGAGCTCATAGCAAGCAGTTTAGCATACCTGGTAATTCTAGTATTTTATTAAAGGATGGTTAAGCCATTATGGCAAGGCTCTTTCAATTTTTGTGCATGCTAGATGTGGGAATACACTGGATTCCTGAGAACTATCTGCTAACAACCACTTCTGTAGGCTGGCTAGCCAGTGGACAATCATTATGCATTCCTCAACAAAGCACAAATAGCAAATCTAGCTTTACTACAGGTATCTATCAGTGAAAAATCATATTCCTAAGGTAATTTTTTCATTTTATAGTTTTTCTGGTTACATTTCACATTAAAGAAATCCAACTATTACCTTAAACACTATGCAATATCCATTGAATTTAGGGTAGAAATTCAACAACCTACCCACTATTTAAAAGCCAACAACAAAATCTATCAGATAATGGACTAATGTTCTTGATTAATGGGTGCTGCACCCCAAACACTCAGGGCCAGCCCCTGGTTAGGTCCCCTGCCATCCTTCATGTTGAGTTGTTGAGGAGAAAGAAGCAAGTAATCATGTATATATCTAGGGAAAGTTGTGCTGCCTGCAGACATATGTCAGCAGTCTGCTGATTTATGCAGGTAAGGTTATTTTTCTAACCATGATGCCTCTAAATCTCTTTTTTTTTAAAAAGCCTATTTCTAAAAATTTCTAAACAAACAGCAAGATGGGATATATTTTGTATAAATTAACGTCGAAATTTATATCCACCACGACAAACTTTCAATTTACCCCTAGCAATTAGGCTAATGGAATTTAAAGCTAGGACTTAGTGAGATCTTTTGAATTTTGTGTAAACACAGTTGAAAGCCCTTGCCAAGAGCAAAACACAGGCTTTAGTAAATGAACTGACTGCATGAGCGTGGTGAGCAAAGAGTAGAAGCCAGACGGCTGATGTCCTCAGGGATAGCCTTATGTCTGAGTAAAATGGGTGACCAGCTGTTGGCCAGCACTGACATGCAATGACTTTTTTTTTCCCCTTCATCACCCCCTTATATTTTTCAGGAACAGCATGAGCAATGACACAGCTGCTTTTGAAACACAGAATATGCTACGTGGCCCTGGGAAGGGTGATACTCTCTGATGCCAATGGGGACTAAAACCTCTTGGTTTATTTCTTTGGCTTTTTCATTTACTTTTTTTCCATTTACTTCATAGTTTTACTCATCTATGAACACACCAGATGGATCCAAAGAAACCATTCTGCAGCACATCTATAACTTCTTTTCTGATGGAATTAGCAGTTCTCTCTCATGAAACTTTCCTGATGAAGTCACAGGGCATGCACTGCCTTTGTGTAAATTCCTCATTTCCTTCAGGAAAATCCTTCTTATTGTTTTATTCTCCTGACTAATGTGAAACTTAATCAGATCTCTGCTCTCCCATGGAATTTAATAAATGCATGTTTACAAAGGCTTTACAAGTATTTTAAACACAGTTTAAGAAGTGATATGCTATAAATCAAATACCTAGAGAAAAAATAGGAAAGAAAATAAATCCCCACTTACAGGCATCCATTCCTAATGGTAGAGGAGGGGTTACAGTTCTTGAGAACAAGCCTCCAGAGTTGCTGCACTTTAGCAGTTCATTAAGACTGAATGACACATCTGAAAAGATCTACAGTATGAAAGCCTCTTGTCAACTCCCAATATGTCATCAGATATCATTTGTGATGAAAGATCAATTGCTTCATTCCCTTTTCTCCACTAAATTCTGATAGTCAAAAGGTTAAGAAATAATAAAATATTAATGCTTTTCTCTCTCTCTTACTGGGATGAAGAGTTTTAACTGTGACTCAATACTGTTACAAAATCAAGATACATAAATAAGGCTGGGTTTCTTCCTGAGACCTGGTTGGGATATCTAGAAAGGGAACTCTACAAAATTTCCTGAGCCCTTCATTACAGTTTTCTGTATTACTGCAGATGCTCATCCGAACAGAAGAGAACACTATTTGTATTGTCTAGATAGTAATGTATATACTTTCTGCCTTTTAGCTATTAAGGCAGGAAAACGGATACCATTCCTAGTATAAGAAAGAGCTAGCTAATTTATAATTTTGAATGAAAAATAGTTGCTTGGGTAATGTAGGCAAAAATGCTGAGGAGGCAAAGTATGTTGTTGCATTATACTTATCAGCATAACACAGATGACTTCTTGGGAAGATGAACTTAGATGTTAATTCCCAGGTATGGAATATATTAATTTCATAGATGTTTTTCAGGTGCAAAAAGGGTTTCTTTACCAAGCAGGAAGCCTTACAGACTAAAGCAATGCTATATTACTAGCAGTCTTCCTTTGAACAGTTTCATTTCAGAGACACATGGTAAGGAAAGGTTAATATCTGCAAAAATCCCAGTATTCATTCCAACTAAGGAACAATGCTTTTCCAATAAAAGCTGGCCTCCAATGTCTCATAAACACTGCCTAAAGGGCCATCTAGCTTAAACACAAGAAGTGGGAACCAATTGCTTCAGTGAATGTCTCTGTCTCAGAAAAGAAAAACTAACTTTGTAATGTAATTAATGCTGTCTTGCTTCATCAAGTGTCACCCAGTCATCTGCAAATAGAAGAGAGAAAGACTGCAGTGATTGGGGGCAGAAAATAAAATAAGAAGTGACAAGACCAATACACACTTAAAACAAACAAACCAACCAAATTAAGCAAGCAGATGACAAGGAAATATTGTGCTAACTGTGCAGGATTAAGGTCCAGGGGGGAGGCTGCAGTAATCTGCTTAAATGAAACAGCGTGTATACTCATTCATATTCACTTCCTGAGAAACATACTGTAATAACACATTTGCATGGAAGAGCTCATGATCATTTAGCTGGCATGTGATCCTTCCACTGACACATTACATGAACTACCGCTACTTTTAAAGAAAGGATCATCAACATTCTGATAACATATTATTGAAAGGCGCTTCTGCTATAACCCCATCTACTTCTTTACTGCCATGGCTCAAGGCAATAGTGAGTTTCTCTGTGCTTTGTAAGGAAGTGATGAGTAGATGGTGATGCTGTCAGGCCTGGCATAGCTTGGTTTAATGTCCTGATTAGGCTGTAGCAAACAATTACTCCCCAGCCAGTGCCCTGAACAGATCTGATTACATCAGCTGCATATATTTTATCTCTTGTCCTGTTCTGGACCCTCCCTTTCACCACACTTCTACTTTGCTTTTGCTATCTCCTCTCAGATAAATGACTCAGCCCTAATTACTTTTCTCCAACTGGTCCCAGCTTTGCTATATCTGTACCCAAATTTGGTATTTCTAGGTAATCTCAGCTTCATATGGTATCACTGATAGGGTTACCGAGGTATTGTTGCCCACAGAATGTCCCCAGTACTCCCCTTCAATTACCTGTGAAATTCAACTATTTCTCAAATACCTCCTCCTTTACCTTCTGCAAGATCCAGCTGTCCTCTGAATTTTTTGTCAACTTCTCATATTGTCATATCCAGGAATTTCTCATGTCATATCCCATCATTTATCCATGTCTTGTTCACTTAGCTTATACTCAGGAGTCCAGTCCATGGCCTGCACATTCCTGCAGCCTCCATCATTCTGGAAGTCCACACAACAACTCAGTGGCTTTTCTGAGCATCAGAGTTGTTTCAGTTCATTCTAAGCCCCATGTAAGTTTTGAAACAACTGCAGCAACTATTTCCAAATTAAGTATCTCAGGACTCTGTGCAGATTTGCTCTTGGCGTCAGTGGAAGAAAGAACACCAAATCTGAAAGAAGGTTGTTACAGAATTTAGATACCAAGAGCAGAGGGCTGAAGGGGGAAATAGTTCGGTGGTAGAGGACTGCATTAAACTTCATGTGCTCAGGCTTCCTTTAAGACCTTGAGCAGTCACAGGTCATCTACCAGTGAGGATCAGTGCAGGCTTGACAGAAGGTTCCTTATACTGAGCTCCATATGCTCTATATCCATTCATGTGTAAAAACCACACACTCTGTATTTGGTTAGAGACATTTGCTGTTGGATTGGTTTGTCTGTTCCAATGGCCTGAACAAGACCCTGGGTCCTGTCATGGTTGGTATGCTTGAAGCACAGCTACTCACCAAAGCCTGGCACTCAGCCTGAATCTGAGACTGGTGCACACCTGCCTGCAAAGCCTGATGGACAGGCTGGGGTGCAGAGCTATGCTTAGCTGACACTGTAGGCACAGTTCAGCTCCCCGCCCCTATAAACAGAGATGATCTCATCCTTTAAACTTGTGACAGTATGGAGACACAAATAAACTCATGGCTTTCAAGCTTCCTGATGGCTACAGTAATGGGAGCAAGGCAGGGACCATAGATGGAAAGCACTAAATACAGCTTTCACAGAGCAAAATTCTGCAACTCTTCTTGAGTCTTGGAACATTTTGCATTTACTCCGTAGCCTTCAATGATGTTGGAAAAAACCCCTTTTCTTTTTCAAATAATCTAATTTTTTCAATGTATTGATATTTGTAAAATAATGAACAGCAAAGAGTCTAAACAAGAGATGTCCATGCTCTCTTGTTTTGAAGACAGCTATGAAATTGTGATATATGCTCAAAGGTTGGAAATAAACCCCATTTTTGATTGTTCAGGCAAGCTACAAACCTGAAAAATATAAAGTATATTTTCAATGGAAGCAGTCTTCTACAGTCTTTAATGAAAATTTTAAACTGGTGGTATTTTGATAAAATTGCCCAAATTTAGTATGCACTATCATGAACAAAACATGGTAAAATTGATTTACCATATTTTTTAAAATGTGTTTATATTAAAAATCCCATATACCCAGAAGTAAGTAAGACAGCTATTTTTCTGAACACAACCTATCTGGACTCCACTTTTTATGAGCTATGGTTTTACTTGACCTTGACTTTTATTTGACCTTTACTTGCCACTGCAGTCAAGTACACATTTTCAACTGTGTGACTACCACTGAACAGGGCATATAATTCGTCTGCCTTGATGACTTCTTTTCAAGGAGCAGATAATACTTCCATCTTTGAAAAACAGAAGAGAACAAATTTTTACTTTTATTTTCATAAGTCATATTCTTCACTTAAATTTGTATTTATTTTTCTTTTTTTCTCCTAATTTAAACAGAATCTTTATAGATGGCCCAGAAAAAAAACTTGCCAAATTTATTACATAGTTTCCTTTAACAGCAAAGAGGAAGATATTATGACCAGCAGGTCTTTTCCAATAGTACTCTGTTCCTCTCATAATAGTACATGTAATGCTTGTCATGTATTCAATCCAAAATGATTTCCATCTTTGGAGAAATAATTTAATGGAGTATGAGAATAATTTTGGTTGATGAGATATCTGGAGATCATTTCATCAAATGTCCTTGTAGCTCTTCTCTGCACCTGTTCCTGGTTTTCTGCTTTTGAACATGGACCAAAAGCACGGTGAAAGCTTTGTTACTCCTTTGAAAAATGAGATTTGAAAAATCTCATACAACCTCAATTTTATGGTCCTAACACACTGAAAATCATAATCATCCTGTGACTGAACACTACATTGATACTTTTTTTTCTCCTTGATCCAACTCAAGGATTTGCATTAATAGGGAGAAATTCCTGTAAGTATGATCTTAAACTTGAACTGTTGCATTTCACCCTAGTTCTTTTAATTCAGCCATTAAGTCCATCAAGTTTTTCTAAAATGTCTTGAATCTTTCTTGAATAAATAGCTTCAAAAATAACTGGAAATAAAGAAAAACTCTGTGATTTGTGTAGGTAATAATAATTCAAAGCATAGAGAACAAGGGTTAAAGGCATCAAGCAATTCCTTCTGCTGAATGGCACCAAGTTTGGAAGTATTTGGTTATTCCTGAAAGGCAATCTCTTGAGCTCAATTTAAGACCTTGATCATCAAGTTCTCATGGCTGTACAAAGTCTTTCAGCACTAGGAGGAGGAAGCCTTTACCCATTACTGTATTTGGCCATGAAACACAAATAACTTGTAAGCATGTGTTTGTAAACATATGAAAAAGAGATCAGAGGAATTGCCTCATACATATTTTAAAAAGTAAATGTCAAGATGGTGAGCTTAGATTTAATTTAGGACTTATCATTAGTGTTTTCTATGCATTTATTCATTTATGCAAGTTACAGCAAGAAAGATGAAAATATTTATGGAGTAAAAAAATGTTATGGTGTGAAATATTGCTGCATGAGATGTCTGTAGCATGTTAAGTTTCCCCAAACTATTCCATTATCACTTATTGCCTAGTTTGCTTCCACATAATGATTATACATTTTAATTCATGGAAAGTACATTTTTAGTGTCACTGTTCAAGTAAAGGACAAACAGGACATACCTCTCTACAATTTTGCAAAAGTACAGGATCTGTAGATTTCAAAGCTGGGGAATACACCAAACTTACTGAATAAAGTGAGGAAAATCCTGTAAGGAAATTCTCTTTTTCTGGTGTTACTGCAATAGGCTGGTGTAATTCCATCGATTTCCATGGAGTCTTGCTAGGTTAAGCAAGAGAAAAACAGCAGACTTTTTTTCATTACTGGACAATTAGCTATTCCTGTGTTTCTGGTGAGTGTAGTAGAGACCTGGGTGCCGAACCGTTCATCAATTTAGGATGCCGTTTTGAAGAAGAAATTGTAAATCTGCAAACACTAAGCCGGGAAACAATTACATATGATGCTAACTGCTAAATACTGCCACAACTGAGAGTCTCACAGGGATCCCTCTTATTTTCCCCACAGGGATACAAGAAAGGAGACAGTGTTGACCTGAGATGCAATACTTTGTGTCCAGGTAGAGTGTCTGTGACAGCAGGAATGGGGAGAGTCCCTCAGCAAAGGGACACCTTGCCTGAGAGGTGAGGGAAGGGGATACCTTGCACTCCTACACTGAGGTCAAATGGTATTTGCAAATTTCTCTTCAAACAGTCTGTACTGCAGATTACCTTCCCATGAGAAATGATACTGCAGGAAAGGAACAGATTAAATCTATATCAAGCAGAGGTATATGGTAGAGTCTTTGAATTAAAAGTGCTGGATGGCTGGTCTCCATGACCCCTGGTACATTGTGTCATTTTTGCTTTCTACCAACTGCCTTGAATAAAGAGACCACTGAGACAAACCTAGCAGGAAGGCTGCAAAGTTACAGATGCACCTGGGAGTATTTGCCAGTTTAATGCACAGCCTGGATGTATCTTGGCTTCCAGCTGAATCTGGTGTCACTGGACTGGACTGTGTTCAACCATTGTTTCCCTGCGAAAGGATGCAAGGTGCCAACTGCTGAGGAGAGTCTGTGTGTGCCTGGAAGCAACCTACACTGCTGGGTAGCCAATATAAACAAAGGTACTCTGCATTTAGCACTGACAGGTGTTGTACAGTAAAATGTTTTGAAAAAATTGGTGGTGTTTTTGGATGCTTAGTTATGCAGTGGGTTTTCTTTAAATCAACTTTCAAACATTTTTTAAAAATAAATCAGAAAATAAAAATGTTTAATTACATTTTCAGTGGACATGGAAACCAAATGTGTGAAGCAGAAGGAGAGAAAAACAATTTTCATGAAAAATTTTTTGCTTCACTTTAAAGAATGATGCAGTGAAAAGTACAGCTACAATTCTGCACCCCATATACTTCAAATTGCAGTATATTTACTGACCCATCTTTTCTTATGGATATCAATCCAATTTCCTGTTACGTATAAACAAATTAAGTGTGCATGTGCCTACAATAAGAAGTGTTATTTTACTAAGCATAACAGATTTTTAATGTTCACATTTTTATAATTTTCAGCTAAAGGCCGTATTTTCTTTTTTTAAATATGAGAGTTCACAACAACCATTTGGAACTAGATGTAGTACTACAAAGAGAAAGCTTATGACTCACAGAATGTTCTCTCCTAAGGACCACTTTTCCATGGTGATGAATCTATATACAAGGTTTAGAAACCTTCTGTGGTGGGACAATTTTAGCACATAAAAAGGAAAACACTTATCCAGCTGCTCCAAGTAGGTTTATGGATGCTATTAATAATCTTTTTGCTTATACATACATTTAAACTGGTTTCAGGCTCTATATCTTTTTCTTTCTAGTTTGGTTTTTTTTTTTTTTTTTTTTTTTGAGCTTTTTTTGTTTGGGAATACAGAGGTTACATCCATTTGTTTCTCATACCATATAAGTTACTTGAAAATCTCTCCAAAGAGAGGAACCAGCCCCTCTGGAGAGCCCGTGCTGCCAGCTTGGATGTGTGCTCCCAGCCCTCCCTGACACACTCTGTGCTCACAGGCCAGCAGCTCTTCGGATAACTACTTGCAGCACTTCTATCAATATTTTGTCAAAAGCATAGATAAGATAAGAATAAAGACAGAAAATATATGTGGAACCACATCTAGGACCTGCATGTGAATATACAAGTCATGTTACATGTCCGTAAAATTAATAGTACACTAATTGCCTGCAGGATCTGAACATGGGGAGGCACTTGTATATATGAGTAGATAAAAAAAAACCAGCCAAAAAGTGTTTGATGTGATCACCATAATTATATTCTTCATTATTTATTTTAAAGGCTGTGAACATCAGCACAACAGCTATGTGGAAGCGCCTTTGCTTTGATAATTTCCAACTTGAACATGCTGGATTTTGTTCAGTTAATTTTTAGGGAAGTGAGAAAGTGTGGGGTTTGTTGTTGTTGGAGGGGTTTTTTCCCATTATTTTAAAAATGAAGAGGCTTTATCTATTATTATCAGGGGCTTCTCAGATACACCCATAGTCTATTTAGGAGCTGGGCTGTAAAAGCTAACCTCACTTCGCTGGACATGAGACTCTATAAAGGCTGTGCAAGGCTCCCAATGCCTTTGCATTTGCCTAGCCCAACAGGATACTACATTTTATCATTCTGCATGTTTATAGACGTAAATTTAGGTTCCAACCTGGCACAAAGTTTCTCAGGGGCAGACTACTCATGCAACACTGCTGTCAGCAGGACAGAAATTTGTGCTGGCCAATTACATGCTAAGACAGGCTGCCACACATTTTGCTGTGCATCCAGCTGATCCAGACTATTTTGGTTTTCAGTGTCAAAAGTGAAAGCTTAACAAACCCTCAAACTACACAAAAATGATAAATCATGTAGACAATGTGGTGGGCAAGAAATAGAGTGGAGGATCTTCCTGGCCAGGCTCCCCAGAAAATGAAATGCAACCCAACAGAACTCTGCTCATGATGTGACTGCAGCTGCTTCTCAGGGCAGTGCATTTCTTAAGGGGTATTTAGTGTTTTCTTGTGAGGCATTGTGTAGGCACATAAGACAGCCTTAATCCCTAATGATGTTGTATTACATACATCACAGTTCTTGCACTCACTCAGCTATGCATCTTGATAAAAAAGATGTCAGGATACCACATTTAAACATGTTTATACTAGATGGCAAGTTTGCAGTCTCACTTAACAGCAAGGAATGGATGGGAAGGAAGAGTCGAACACATCCACACATACAAACAAGATAGCTGTGCATAATTTGATGGATCTGAATCTTTGAACTTAGTCTTGATATGCATATATGCAATCTGACTCTCCTTTGATCTGGATTTTCTAAAACGAATTCTTTACCTCTTGTTCCTCAAACCAGTCCTGAGTGTCTTACACAAAATTGACCTGCTGTCCTATCAGTGAACAATGATACCTGTAGTGCTGAGGAAAACAAAAGCATACCAAATATAGAATACTATTTGAAAAACAAAATCAAACTGAAGGCTTGGGAAGGGGGTATAAATATTTTAGTGGCAATGAAATTATTTATTCTCTGAAGACAGCTCCTGTAATGCAGCTGCAATAGCCATTAAGGCAATTATATATTCCCATTTTTATAAGCTGCTTGAGAAATAATTTTTCTCCGCTAGATTAAAGCTGTGTCAGTTCTCTACAAAATCACTTTTGACTTAAGGGAATACTGGAGATACATGCTGCGTAAATCTGGAAGTGAAAGCTTGGGATTTACTTCTTTATTGTGGTAAGTTATTTGTGTGGGACAACTTGAAATTCTACAGAAACTTCTGTGCCTCTTCATTTGCTAATACCCTGACCTCAGAGGATGCCACAGTAAAAACTCCCTAAGCAAAAAAGTGGGAAATCTGCTTGTGGTTAAGAGAATAATGTTCAGCTTAACTGCACCTATTGAGCTTGTCAAAATTTCAACACAATTGAAAAGGAGGCCAATTCCACAGGTCATCCCTGAGCAGTGCTGTAACCTTCCCACACCTTCTATCAGGGTGCTGTGAATAGACAGAACGATTTTGTTGTATTATGGCAGTATGAAGACACATGGGAAATGATGTTTGTAGGCAAGGAAGAAAACATTGCCCTTTCTACCAACATGAGTTCATCAGTGGACCAGCCACAAAACCAAAATCTGAAGTGCTGAGAGGGAGCTCTCTGCAAAAATCACGACCTTAGGCAGGTGTCTTGGCAAAGCAAATTGTGAGTAGCTGTTTTCTGGCAGGTGCTTGCATCACCTGTGTTACAGGCCCAGGCCTGTTCCACATCATGCCAGGCCACCTGACCCTACACAGCCCATAGTGAGGGATGGGCATCTCAAGACTATTCAGACTGATAAAGACACAAATCACCTTTTAGTAGTCCTCTCTTCTTCATCTACACAGTGACATATGTCCATAAGGACCAATGCAGTATAGAGCACAATGCAGTTAAGCTATTTTATATTCTATATTTATACAATATATATTCTATTTTATATTCTATTATTTATATTTTATATTAATATATTATATATATTAAGGCTCTCTGTTTTCTTGCCTTTTCCCTCTTTTTTTCCTCCCAAACTTACTGTTCTCTGATTCCAGAGCTATGACTGCTTTGAGCACTTTATTTTGAGCTTTGCACACTAACCTTAACAACACTACACATTCTGACGGTTCCTTGAACCAGTGGGAATGACTTTTATTCCTGTTTCTCATTAGCAGAAGATAAATGTATATATTTAAAATAAGGGTGACAAATAAGGATTAACAGGCAATGAATAAATTAGCAGGTCTTGGTGAGGTTATTTATGTAACTAAACAGAGGTAAAATACTTCACCAAGGAATAAATGCAGTCCATATATTATAGCTGTCTTTTGAGCCTGATATTTAACTTCAAGACAATCCGTGTTTACGACTAGAAGGAGAAAGATTTATATTAAATATTTAAATAATAAACTGTTCCTTAAAATACCTTTCAAAATCACTTGGTGTTCTTTTCTTTTCTGTTGGTGTTAATACACATTGTTTTATTCAAGTCGATGGAGTTACGCCTGCTTGCATAAACTGGTCATGAATTTTCCTATCTGCGGACATGCGTAATCTGCTGATGTTGGGGAAAAATATTCATTGCAGGATGTTTATTGCCCTGAAATTCAAAGACCATGATTGGTATTTTTTAAAAATATACCTACCTTGCATGGGCACATGGGCAAATAAATCTTTCTGCAGTAAAACCCTCACAGCAACATTTTCAATCCTGATGGCTTTCNCCCCCACAAACATTTTTATCTTGGTGTGTTTTTTTTTTTTTTTTTTTTTTTTTTTTTTTTTTTTTGTTCTTTTTAAAAATATCCTGATTGTAGGGTAAGTTGGTGTAATACCCAACAAAGCCACCAATGTCAACATTCTCCCCATGATACCAGAAGGTTTGCTGAGCTGGAGCACTTTGCAATAAAAGTCTACACTGGAAACACAGCTTGACAATGATGACAATATGGGCAAGTGAGAAATCATGTGACATTCTGAAAAGTTTCCCATTCTGCACGGAGAGAAAAGCAAAACTGTTCTGGTCAGAACTAGATGATCCTTAAGGTTCCTTTCAGTGCAAACCACCCAATGGTAAATCCAAGACTCAAATAGCCCAGATTAGCTTGGACATAACTCAGGCTGGACATGAAATCTCCTGTCTGGTCTTAATGGCAGAGTGAAGGGAGTTTACCGCATCACGGGAACATCCTAAGTACAGCGTATTTTAAAGATTCTTTTTTCTTTTCACTGTTCTGTTATATTTTGAAACTTCTCTTCCTTTGTGGCAGGAAGGGGCTTTAGAATTGGGAACCAACCATACTAATGTGGTCTGCATGAAATGAGTTACCTTCTTCTGACTTCTCATAAAAGAGGCTGTAGAAAGATAAGTGATGGTTAGCAATTATTACGTTACACTCTGAATGTTGGAATAATCCCAGTTTGTAGCCCATTCCTAACAGATTCATATGGCTGTGCTTAACATGGCAATTATGTATTTTATGTGGGCTGCTAATAAAGGCATAAACTGCTTGTAGGGAGCGCTACAATTAAAGCTGCTCAGATCTGCTTGTTTGTTGGAGAAAAGACAAGTTCACTTTTAGACCTCATCATTCATATTTAGCTCATCTATCATGGTTAGCATTTTGATTTTGTGAAAATGGTAGAAGTTAAGCTAGTATTTTCTAAATCTTTGCCAGCTGTACAGGAAAATAAATTACATAGTTATGTTAGAACATCTGCTTTTAATTATTTTTTACAGGAACAGCAAAGATGGTGTTAATAAATTTTATTAATATTTTAATTAGAGACAATATAAATATAAAATAAATACTAATAAAATTTTTTTAGTAGTAGATTTCCAAAATTTTTAATGCTACTCAACTGGGAAATAGCACAGTAAAAGTCAACAATGCATCCAAGTAGCAGATTAAAATACTAACACCAAAATGATACCAAGTAGAAGCTTGGATAAGGCAGTTCCAGCACAAGGAACCACTGAACAGTGTGAAAGGAAAAGGAAAAAACTAGTGCATTTTTTGTTTGTTTTTGTAAACAGAAAACTCTGAGATAGCATTTTAGGTCAAGGAGTACAGTCCTGAACAGTAAAAAACACATAGTACAAATGAGTATGAAATGAACAACTGCATTACAGACCTAGTGAAGTGTCCTGTGGTGCTGTATGAAGGGCTGTTCTGCAGGAGTCTCAGATATCTGCAGTAATCCCACTTGCCCTGCCCAGTTTCCTGCCTCCAGCAACTGCTTCTGTTGTGATGCCTAGAGCAAAACACTTTCCTTTGCCTTTCCTTCATGCCTCAAGCACCTTAAATTCCTTAAATACCTCTTGATGTACTTCCAGAAAGCATATAAAATATAAAATTGCTTTGAGATTCTCTGAATGTTAGTATGGGTCAAAAGGTGGTTATCTTTATCAAAGCATCTTTATCAGAGCATTTCTATTTTGGAGCAGTCTTCTTGCCCGGAGTTAACCGGCCATAGCTGTGGTAGGTGACAGCCAGCTGAATACTTGGTTGGACAGTGTCACCTGCATAAGGAAGAGCAGCATGATACTGAAACATTTGAAATTGCCCTCACAAATTCTGTTCACTGTTTTTCAGTGAACCAAAAACCCAAGGTAATGTGGAGACTAACATGGCATGGTGTGTAAGGGGATGTTTTCCCCTCTGCCCTCAAGCAAGAAGCTATGACAGCTGTGCTCAGTTTACTACAAGGGAAGCTGCCTCAGGCAGACAAGCTGGTGTCTTCTCTTAAATCTTCAGCCTAGTCTCAGAAACCTCTCCAGGGCTGCTGGGACTTGCCCTACATTTCTTAAGCCCACTCATGGTAATATGACTCCATTTATAGTAACTTCAAAAGTGAAAGCCTGGTATTAACAACACTTGTTATTGGAGAATTTGTATTTCTTGTTATTGAAGTCTTGGTTTCCATAAAGGAGGGGTTCAAAGGACACCTTTGTGAATGAATTAAAGGAAGAAATGGATACTGACAGTTCCTGCTTTGCTATTTTTGTGTTGGGTGTGGTGTCTGCATAGCTAACGTGTGTGGGGCTAGTTCACAGGGATGCACAGCTGTCCCACAGCAGGAGCTGAGAAGGCAGAGAGCACCCAGTGAGTCGGTGCCAGGTGGGCACCACAGCACGGTCACAGCTGTGGGTTTGAGCCCACCACACAGTGCTTCCCAGCCAAGCAAGTCCTGCCACCCAGGCCAAGGCTGACAGGGCCTTTCCCCAAGTCCACTTAGATGGGTGCCTCAGGTACATGCAAGTAAATATTTTGCTTCCCCCAATATAATTTTTTTACCGAAGGACAAATACTGTTCTCTAAATATGACTCATTTCAGTCCTCAGCTAACAAAAGAAATGGTATCAATGAGGTGAATTGCTTCAGTAGTTAGTCAGTCAGCTGATTCCTAATCTCTGAGGTCAGTGATTTGAAGTCATCCGGATATTTACTGACACAACAGCCTTCAGCACAGAGGTCCCAACATACAGATGGTGTTAGGCAATGCTTTAAATTAACTACATTTGTTCTACAGTTATTGTGTTGGGTGACAAAGCAAGGAAGAGGAAATATTTTGCTAGTTTAAATACAGTCTTGGTACAGAGCAGGCTATTACTTCATTTTTAGGCAATAAAAATCTGATTACAATGTGAAAGTATTTTTCTGAAAAAGGAGCCCACGACTGAGTAAAGCTTTTTAAAAATGTACAAAGAAAGGAATCATGGTTCTCTCTGGATGGAATTACTTCCTGTTTTACCCAAAAATTACAAAAACAAGAGATCACAAATACAGCAGTTCCATATTCTCTTTCAAGACACCTCAGAGATCTCAGTATCTTTATCAATGATAAGTGATGGCAATTAGGAAGAAACCTTTGCTGCAGACATGCTGTTTAACAGCTGCAGTATTTCAGACACCTTATTCTTTAGGTGCTAGTGTTGGTAGAGGGATAGAAGCTACATAAACATTTTAATTCAGATCAGAAGTGCACTTCTGAAGTGAACCTGAATGTTCCTACACACATGTGGTTCTCACTATGATGCAGCCTCTGGGTTTGTGATACACATTGGACCAGCCTGAGGGTGCATGAAATTGACTGAACATAAACTGAGGGATGCCCTTGGGCTACATGCAGTGTGCCCCAGACACAAATCAGCTTTTAGTCTGTGGAATGAGATCAGTCAGTCCAAAGCCAAACCCAAGCAGATCCATATAATGTAGAGTACATCTGATCTTCAGCACTAGCTGATCCAGTCTCATCAAAATGTCTGCATAGCACTAACTTGCTCATGCAGAACCTGAAAGGGTGGTTATTTTGACTCAAAATGCCAAGACTTATAAGTAGACCTCTGTTTAGATTTAAATTTAACCAAAAGTCATACTGCAGATCTACCAAAGATAGGGTAACTCCTGGAGGACCATGTTTCCTACAGAAGACCATGCGTTTGAGAGGGTGGATGTATATTCTCCACCACCGCTTGTGGAAAACAATTTTTCCCCACTCAAATCCCTGTCATTAACACATGAACTACAAGTCAGTCTGTCTTCTGGTGAGGGAAATTTTACCTTCAAACTTCTGTCGTAATTGAGGTAAATTCTAATTTGTCGATAACTACTCATGAAATTTATTTATTCCCAGATAAATAGTGAGAACAAAGTTAATCTATTTAGCTTCCAAAGAAAAAAAATAAAATATATTTTAAATACCTCTGCTGCCTCTTTTTTTTTTTTTTTGCATCAGCACAATCATGAAAAAAGCCTCACAGAAATTTCTATTCTGTCAAAGGCCAACTTAGTCAAAAAACACTCAGAGTAACTTTTGTTTTTACCAGCTCTACTTGACACATGTTTTCTTGCCTACAAGGGCACTACGTTACACAAGCGTTGATATCTGAACGCTATCAAAGTCAGTACATACTTAAATGTGTAAAATAAGCTTTCTCAGCTCCACATTAGACTCTTATGTGAAATATTACACTTTTAAGCAAGTCTCAATGAAACCAAAGCACTCTTCTTCAAAACTTCTCCATAAAATATTTTTACGATTCAGTTATGCATGTACATAGCTTTCTAAATGTCTTTTGCAAACCCATAAATCCCCTGTTCTTACAGATTTTAGAATCTCATGCCATTAACCTAACTTTTAAAATTAAGTGATGTGAAAGTTTAGCTACTAATTCTGATGTTTCTAGCTTCTTTCCTCTCTCCAGTATTTATGTTTAGCTATTTTAGAGTAACATATAAATGTCAGTCTTAAATTAGGAAGAATTCTGTCTGAGCCAATAGTAATGGATTTTACTGATTTGATAGATTTTAGGGGCTCTTTTTATGCTCTGAGGTTAGCATTTCACATCTATTCTGAAGGTCAATTGCCAAGAGAACAAACTATGTAACAAAGAGGCTATCAGATAAAGTTAACAGATGCTTAATTCCCTGGGTAGATGAGTATTTAGGGTGCTGTTTGCCTACAGGAAGCCTGTTAATCTGCTAGAGTTTGATATAGCTGCCACGGGAGTAAGTGGCATCCTGGTGCTATGTTGTAACTTGTCAATGATCACTATCATACATGACCAGATAAATACAGTATAATACAGAAATACACCAGATCCATGTCTGGTTTGGGAAGCAGAGCAGGGTGGCTGCTAACTTGCTGTTTGCTGTCACCTTGGATGTGAAAGTGAAGAGATTCCTGATTCTATAAGTCTCCTTAATGATCACACTTAATGAGCAACACCTAAAACTTGTCTTTGGGAATCTTCTGAAGACCAGAGTAGCTGCTGAATTCCCTTGTCACGTTACTATTCACAGTGAAAACAAGGGGAGAAGCAGAAATCTTTTATTTATGCTCTCTGATATCAGTGTCATAAGTGAAACTATTTTATTGATTTTCAAATTAGTTTAACAGCATGCTTAGTAATACCACAATACAATGGCTTTTTATATTAGATTATGAAAGACTGATAATCCATTCTGTGGCCCATTGCTGGTCTGATGTTTGATGGCAGTAGCAATTTCTAAATAAGCACTAAATTGGAAGAGAAGTGGGAGCACCAGTATCACAAGAACAGGGAATGCAATGAAGAAGATGGAGGCAGTGAGGGGAAAGGCTCCGTAGAAGACATTTGTATGAAAACACTTGACTGTCACTCCGCACAACACACTGGTGCAGTCAGTGGCACCTGTGATAAATAGCACACAGAGCCAGTGAGGAGTGACATCTGCAATCCTCTGGGCTGATGCTTCTCTGCTTTCCCAGTCATTGCTGACTTCAAGTTCAAACAGTTTGTGCAAACCCTAAGAGAAGTTTAAGAAATTATGGATATGGGAAAACAAAAACATTAGGCTATTTGCCTGCTGGCTTTGAGTATATAGGTTCACAGTGAAAACTTACTTTCCATGATATTTCAGATATTTTTGATTGCATGGCCTGAGCAGAAAAAAAAGGGTAGTTCTTAAGATCAGCATGAATATAACTGACTCCATAACTTCAGAAGTATGTTGTCTACAGACTACAGAGTCCAATGTAGGGGCAAGAGCACTAGGATGCTGTAACCAATCCAGAAGCGGAATAGACCAAGAATGAGCTATTTCAATTCCTCTGTTTCCTATATCACTTAATTTCGAAACTCCTGATACTCCTTTTAAGCAATTTTATGTCTTATTAGGGCTGAACATCCAGGAGATAATCAAGACTATTTTTTCTCTAACAGCAGCTTCCATCTACTTCGAAAAGCAGTAAGGTGCTTCTTTGCAGAACAACTTAAATCGAGATATACACAAATCGGTCCATTTACAATCTATGATGACATACCCAGTTGATTCTAGATTCATTTTCATAACTGACAAATACAGTTTACAGCTGACTTCCTCTTGTAATAGATTTCTGATAATAGAGCCTCAGTTTAATAAAGAAAGCGATTGAGAAGTTTCTGACCAGTCAATGGATGCATTAAGAGTTGTAAAGATGGGAATCTTCTTTTAATTGTTCCTTTTGAATGTCTACAAGTGTAGAACTGTGGGTGATCCAGGAACATAATTCTTGTAGTTCTGTAAACTTGTCCCAGTCCCAATTAGAAATGCATATTTAGAGGCTTAGAAGAGCAAGGCCATAAGCCCTATGCATGAGGACTGAATGTGAAGGTTTGCCTGCATGCAGATCCTCTGAAGAGAGAGAAGGGAGGGGAATAAACCTAAATATTAATGTTGAAGCTGCTGCAACCAGGAACACATGGCAGTCCAGACAGTCCACTGCCAGATAAAGCATGTGGCAAACTCAAAGGCCCAGTTTAAAGCTGGCAATATAAAGTCTGTTTAGGCTGCCAAAGAACCAGATGTGTCATGCCTGGAAGACTCTCTTTCCTTCACTGACTCTTTGCTTATGAGTCCTGTGATTGATATCCCAAAAGTACACCATAAAACATTCACATTTTAATGTGAGGTATTGTGATCACCAGCAAGCCTAAAAGTTCTTTGGTTTTTCCTTTTTTTTTTTTTTTTAAACAAAAAGTTAATGTTATTTCTTGCCTATTTAAAACACACAGAAAATGACCCTTTAAATAGTTTATCTTCCTACTTCTAGTGCTTTGGACTTAGCTGGGCTCAGAATCTGTTACCAATATGACTTAATTTATGGAGAAACGTTTGTAAAATGGAGTACAAACTTAGTGTCTTATTTCATTTAACAAAACCAGTTTATGGCTAGATAATACAAATATTTGTGTAGAAATGTGGAATGAGGTTGGGAAATTCTCATCACAATATGAATTAAGATTCACTTTGGAGAATTTAGTAACTTCTGGAGAAAACATTTTGTTTACTATCATCTGTTCAACACATGATCTTTCTTATTCAATACTGCCTGGAATTACGCAGGTTCCTGAACCAATGTCTGTGTTTTCCCCCAGCAATTTAAAAGGTAAATAAAAAATCAGTAAATCAGATGGCAGCATTATTTATTTTATCTAAAAGAACAACAAAGCTATAAGCTTGAAAGAATATGGTTACTTGAAAAATATTCTTTAAGCAGAGAAATAATGCAGTAGGGTTTGGGAATCCCTTATGAGACCAAGAAAAGGAACATAAGCTATTTTTGGGGAGCTCTGCTAAACAGAAAAGCCAGAACTGCCATTAGATGGTAAGGATTTTACTTCCACAGAGATAAAAAAGGCTTGATGCTCTGAACTGAAACTTGTGAAAAATTCATCTATTTGCCCAGTAACCACTTCTTCCTTAAATTAAGGAGCTTTCATGTTCGGCTGGATTCTGATTTCATTGTTGTAACTCCATCAAAACCTCCCTGCAGTACCTTGGCTGCTCTCCCAAAACCCTTAACTGGCAAAGCACTCACTGTGTGTTTTCAAAGTTCAAGGTGTGGCTACAACTGAGTCATGGCTCAGAGCAGTCATGCTGAATGTGACATGATGATTTTGGCTCTTCTGCTGGAGGAAGGCAGGATGGCGAAGGGGCTACTTGCAAAGACTCAGGGCACTGACAACACACAGCAAGTCCCATTAGTGCCACTCTTAGTGCTGGAGCCGTATGGCATCTGTGGTAATAAGCAGATGTTTTATGCAATGTTAAAACAACTTACAATTGAATTCTTGAGACATGTCACTACATTTGTTTATTACTTGGTTGTTAAAAAGCATTACCACACTGATTATTTGTTAAACATCAGTCTGGAATCTAATTTGCCAAACTACGACAAACCACAAATGCAGAGAGGGATCACCTTTAAGTATTGTGCTTTTGTCACTGAAATACCAAACTTGCCATTTGAGGTTTTATGCCATTCATTTTGTTTAGACAATTCACTGCTGTGCTCTTAGAATAAACCACTCCATGTTGCAGATGTTGGATTTATGAAACATGGTGTAAACATGTTCTGCCTAGGAGCAGGCAGACGGCAAATGCCTAGGGCATTCTGTAATTGTCCTGGGAACACAGTTTCTAAATCATCTCAGATTTATTACTGTAATTTTCATCAGATACCTGATACAGTAAATGTTTCTAAAGATTTTATAGTTTTTATCTAAAAAAGACAGATTGTTTAGTCTACCTGTCTGCATGACATCATGCTGTTCATACTTTCTGTATGACAGACAGTTACCTTTGTGTGTGTGGCTTTGACTTACCAGGTTTAGAGGTATAATGGATAATGATGTACATATTTGTGTGAAGGCATACAAAAATAATTGTAACTTTTAGTGAAAAGGGACATTGCTATCACCTTCATCCAGGATGTGTTACATTGGACTGAAATGACAAGGGTGGATAATATCTGTCAGAGCTATTGTTTGTGACCTCTTGCTTACTCCTTTTTTTGATCCCTATTTCCAACTCTCACACAGAGAAAACTACTAAACCCAAGAAAATACACCAAGAAAATCCAAAGGGATCAAGGAGAACAGGATACCAAGTTCAGAGGGTATCAGTGGAGTCTTGCACTCATGTATCAGTTATTCCTGAGCATTGCTCACATCTATGCAGTGTATTACAAAACAGAGCTTTGCCTGTTGATACTTGATGAAAATTTCCTAAATATGATTTAAGATCTCTTTTGATAAAATTAAAACACAAAAATTAATGAAATTCTGAAGAGAGCTGCTAGCCCCTTAAAAAAATCATCCCATCATCATTTCTTGCCTTCTGTCCAACTGAAACCAAATCCCTAAATTGGAAACATTCATAATAATAAAAAATTGTTGAGCTTATTTCCACCTGGGTAAGATCACTATTTATCATACTGGCTGGGTCCACTGTCCCAAAGACCTGTTTCAGAGCTGAAACTGCTATTGCCTGATTATACTGCAGTCACACAACAACAAAGATCTGGAATTACGTGCTGAGCCAGTGGGTGGTAAAATGCCTCAGTCCCTACCCAGAATGGTTCTGCAGGCTGTTTACAAGGAGACATGAGGACAATGAAGTAGAAGGGGGGTGAGAACTGAGAGGCAGGTATGAGGAAAAGGGGCAGGTTTTTACACACAGCAGGCAGTAATCTCAGCTCAGCACCTGCACAGCCAGCAAAAGGAAAGGTTCTTTGAAAAAGACAGATGAGAAACTATGTACATAGGCCTTCTGTGAGAGAACTTTTGATGCCAAATGCTATTTCCATCAGGGAGCTGCTGCTTGCCAAGATATGTCCCCCAAGCAACATTTTCACTAAAAATCTCCTGCTGCTGCTGTAGCACCCAGTGTTTTTATGAGACAGAGCTTCTAATGTACTTACTCCCATCTAAAGGTGAAATGCTGAGCTAGGGAAGGTTGGCTGGTCTATTTGATTTTGCTAAGGTTTTGGCAGGTAAATAGGATGTAGCTCAATTTGACTGAAATGGTCTCAAAGAGTGTGATGAAATTTCAGATGAAAAAATATATAATGTTTGTATTGTTTTATGCTATCTTGAATGTACAAATTATGAAACCTGTGAACAGTATTGAACCTCAGCGTTGCTCTAAATTTTCTCCTAGAAACGGACAGTTGTTTTGATATGCCTGAAGGAATGGGATTTATCAAAATTGCAAACAACAGGTTTTTTTTTGACATTAGCAGCAAGAGTACATGTCCACTAAACAATAATTTCAGAATCCAGATACTGAGTTGTGTTTATTTTTGATGTTATTTTTAAAAATCCAGCTAGTATCACATTCTCTGCTTTTATACACTTACAATTTAAATTGTGTTTTTTACATTGTACACTGGGATAAATTCATAATGTGAATTCATTTCCATTTGCAATTACTGCAGTCTATAAAGCTGCAATGGGCAAAATATGTGCATTTTGAGCAACACTTGAGATGTTATGTCAATTAATACCACACAAATCCAGAGCTTTACAAAACCATTAAATTGCTGGATGCATATTTCTGCAGCTTCTTTCTCATTATATTTGTTGTGTGACCAGCTATTGTTACATCAAGTTTCATGGAAGATGGAGTTGGCATGCTCCTTGGCTAAGAACAAGCTGACAGAAACTTACATTATGCAAGAAGCAGCACAATATAGAAGGTGTTTATATCGGAATTTTGGTTCTTTCTCTCTCAAATGAAAAATATATCTTTGTGTTGTGCTTCCATTTTTGCTTTTGTAAAATAGAGAGGACAGGCCTAAGCCATACATCAGGACAGTGTGTGGTCAAAACAGCAAAGGCCTCTTTGGCTACCAAGCTCAACCAAGAGGCAATATTTCCTTCAGTTAATCCTTAACATAACATAAGACAACTCTTATTCTCTCTTCATAAACTGTAATTTAAAACTCTCCCTTCCTTGCTTCACATGAGTAATAATTAAGCTTAAAACAACAAAACCCACACGCAACAGGGACACAAGTTTTGAATGCAGTGAAGAGTGTTTGGCGTTCCTGTTTTATGAGCAAGAGGTCACTGCTAAAAGCAAGCATCTGCGTGTTCCTCACAGACAACAGATTCCAGTCTTGTTCTGAGATTACTTCATTGTACAGCATCTGGTGTTTTATAGCCATGCAGTTTAGAAATAAATACTCTCTCTGCAATTTTATAACTTTAAAAATATTACCTTAAATTCAGACACTTACTTATTCTTGTAAGAAGCAAAGTTCTTTATACAACAACTATTTTTATTTAAAAATTCCTCCTTTGTTTGCTAGAAGTTTGTGGGGTATTTTTCTCCTGAAAAAAGTAATGTTTTCCAGTGAGCCAGAGAGACTTTTGTTACTACATACACCCAAATAATTAATTTTTCCATTGGGTGCTGTAAACCTGGTCCTCCCAGTAAGATCCCTGTGTCTCCCTTCTGCATAAAGTCTTTTTTCTTTGTTCTAATTATTTTATGTTTCAACAGAACTATTATTTTGCATTTTTATTGGCCAGCTATTAGCTACTCCATTAAGACTGTATTTCATTAGCTCTAACAAGATAACTGAAATCTGGTAGATCCATCACTTGTGGAATAAACATTTAAAACATACGTCTTTTCCGTCAGCTAACATCACTTCACAGTAAATACACCTGAATATTAGAAACCTCTTTCCTCAGATCTAGTTTTCATAGACCTGTCCCCTTGAATCATCCAGGAGAAGGCTTTTTCTCTCCTGCCTGCTTCTTTTTTCCCAATATAACTGTGCAGGCTGCAGTGGTGTGACTTGCTGCAGGCTCTGCAACCAAATGCCTTCTAATTCAAAGACCACCCCGAGTGCAGTTGCCCCACATGAAAGCTCACTTGTATTTTTTCAGTAGAGATAATGGTCACTGGATTAAAGGCAAACAGTGCTGAAAGATCAGATTTCACAGAGCACAGTGTGCATCCCTTATTCTCTACTATTCTGTACCCTAAACTGTTTCACGGCACTGTCTCGCTGTCTGCAAATTTGTAGGACTGATCTCATCTGAGAAGGTAAAATCTGTGGGTTTTGCCCTCACTCTTACAGTCTCTTTCAGCAGAAGCAAAAGATTAGGTTTTCCTGGTCCATGGAGCCCTTCACTCACCATTTCTCCGTGGACATAGGATTTGGAGAGGTTGCCCCTCATAAAAAAGAGACATAAGCCTTAATTCATCCTGAGCACTAATCTATACTGACTCCTTCACATGTAGGACAATGATTTTACTCCACTTTTCCATCATCTCTCAGAAGCTTAAGCTAACTAATCTTTCTATGGTTCTATACTGTTTTCCCATCTGTTTGCGAGTGATACATGCTAATAATTACAAAATGTCTCGCACCTTGGTCAGGCAGGGCAGCCTGTGCTGACTACCAGACTTTTGAGGTGCCTTTTGTTCATCACTCATCACACAGTAAAAAAAATGCCAGTTATATTATGAAGAAAAGGTGATAGGTCCAAGGAAGAGGGACCAACATAGGAAAAATAACGCACTGGTGGGTTGCATGCCACCCACTGGCTAAAGACTAAGAATATAGGGAGTGGATGCTGGCACGGGCACTGATGGTTCTCCAGTCTCCACATCTGTGACTCCTCTTAACTTGCTTCTGAACTGCAAAAGTGCTTGAACTCACCGGACACCTACTTTCTAATTTGATATAGACTTTTTGGCAGGTGAGGCTAGATGTAAGGCCTTGAAAGATATAACTATTTCATGGGACAAACAGCATCTGCTGTAGACAGGAGGAAAGGCTGAAGCCCCCGAGTTCTCCCTCACCCAGTTTGAGCCTGAAATACCCACATTTCTGTCTCTGTGCTGGCCCAGAACCACCTGCCAAGAGTAGATCAACATCTTTGTCATGGATCTGTCTGATAAGAGGTTGACAAAAACATTTCTTTACTGAGAGGGTTGTCAAGCATTGGAATATGCTGTCCAGGGAAGTGGCTGAGTCACCGTTCTCAACCATTCCTGGGGATCTTTAAAAGATATATGGATGTGGTGCTTAGGAACATGGTTCAGTGGTGGACTCTGCAGTGTTAGGTTACCAGTTGGACTCAGTGATCTTCAAGGTATTTTATAAATTAAATAATTCTAAGGTTCTGTGATTCTATGATCAGATGATGTTTCTCTGCCTGGGGCCTTTGAGAGATATGATACACCAAATGTGCTCAGACACTGCACAGCCCATGGCAAGCAGACAGGGTTCCTCATAGACCTGGTCTGAACACAGTAGCCCTTGGTTCCTGTGTTTCCTGCCCCTCACGGCTGCTTCAGAAGGAGAACCACCACTCTCTCTCAGGACAACTTTGTGTTAAACAGAAACATCTCTTGCAGTAGTGATCAAAACCTGCATAACTAAATATTTCACAGCAGTTAATATTCTAGGCTAGGCCTCAGAAAATACATCAGCAATTATTTTTATGCTTCTGGATAGTGAATACAAACAATTTTACCCTTTATACACAAATGCTTTGATTTCCTCTGAAGCCTTTTTGTTGCCCATATCAAAAGATGGCTAAACATTTGACTATTTCAAAAGTAAGAGAGCTGCTTCTGGTAAAAGCAAAATAAAAGAACCTCAGCTGAACAAACTGAAAGTGAAACTTTTTGATTTTTCACAAAGAAAAGTAAATTACTTAGATTTTATGTTCTGTTAATGATCTGCATTTGCATTTTTTACTATTGCTACCACAGGCAGATGGATCAGGGATCCACCCTGTTGATGAGGAAGCAGGGCAAGGACACGCTGTGCTGTCTTTGTGCTGCTGGGTGTGTTTACACTGTGTGTTGCTGGCAAGGACATAAGGTCATTCTGTGGAGAGATCTGACTTACCAGCCCAGACTTGGCATTGTGCTTGCACGGTGACTCTCGTTATTTGGTGTAAATTTTGGGCAGAGTGTGTTTTTGGCTGCCTGTGCTATACAGTTCAAGTGAACCCAAGGTTTATTTCCCTGAAAACATGAAACTGTGCTGTGACAAAAAAGACACAGCTCTTAATTAAACACACTTAATGAAATGCTTTCCCTGCTTTCTTGACATGTAAAAGTTATTGTTCGCCTAACACCAACCTATTTAATAAATAGAGGCTATTTTTCCTGTAGGCCCTATCACATCAGTTTTGTTCATTATGTAAAGAAGGACTTACAGCTTCTTCAGACATTAAGCATCATGAAGTCCCTTTTCTTCAAAAACCCACAGGATGGTGATTAGTACCAAGGTTAAATTTTTCTTTGGTTTTTCACTTTCAGTAAAGTACTTACTTGAAAATAAGCATCCTACTATTCTCTCTTTAAGCCTGAAACACTTATTGGTGATGGTTCCATTGACATAGGTGAGAGAAATCTGGCAGTCAGGACTGATCAAGAAGCCAAATTCTGCTGAGGTAAACCCATGGTGTTCTCCTTGGAATACACACCTGGAATTGACTGGTTTCAGACAACTATCTCCAGTGCATATGTGCATAGGGAGACTAACAGGCTCGAGTATCCAGGCAGGTACCAAAAAACAGCCATTCCTGCCCCTTCCCTGTGCCAACACAAACACAGAGGCTCTGCAGCAGCCAGATCACAATGTGATAAGCTGTCAATTACTCCAGGGGAAAAAAAAAAAGGAAGAGGTAGGGTTCTTTTGCTCTCTGTGCTCCTGGAATTGCCTTGCTGTAAGCAGAGCAGTGCCAGTCCCTGAGCAGAGGCTGCACATCTGGAAGAGCAGAAGAACAACTGACTGCCTTGGCAGCAGGTGGCCACCAGTGTGGGTTAGCAGGGTTTGGCTGTATGACTGCACTGCAGCCTCAGAGTAGCATCTGGGGGTAATCTTGGTAGGAACACAATGGAATAAACCAAAGACTTTTTCATCAGGCCTGCTAAAGTAATTTAGAATAGTTTGAGTTGGAAGGAACCTTTAAAAGTCATCTACTTCAATGCCCCCAGAGGGATATCTTTCACTAGTTCAGGTTGCCCAGAGAGGTGGTAGATGATCCATCCCTGGAAATCTAGGTCAGGTTGGATGAAGCTCTGGGCAACCAGAGCTGTTCCAGTACACAGTTTCAGTGTTTTGGTATTCTCATTGTAGAAGATTTCTTTAATCTATCTAGTCTAAATCAATCCTCTTTTAGTTTAAAACCATTGCCCATTGTCCTGTTGCTACAGACCCTGCTAAAAAGTTTGTTCACATCTTTCTTATAAGCTCCTTATAAGTACTGAGAGATGGCAATGAGATTTCCCTGGAGTCTTCTCCCTCAACCCTCTGGCCATACTTCTGTTGGTGCAGCACAGGATATGATTGGCTTTCTGGGCTGTGAACACCCAGAATTTATTTTTAATCTCAACTAAAAAGAGCTTTTTTTTTTTTTATTTCTGAGTCAACCATAAGGTGCTGCTAACGGTATCATTACAATTCTGAAGATAGATGAAATACAGTGTGATATAAGAAATATTAAGTTTTTCTTAGAATAATTTTACTATAATAAACTCCCTATAAACTCATTTTCAAGGTCCTGCTGTGGTAGGCTCCCCTGTATCACGGGCTTAACTGAGCTGCAGAACATAAAGAAGAGAAAAACTGTTTTGATTTGATAAGATACATCTGTTTTTTCATGGCTGTGTTTAAGCAATCTAGAACATCTTCTCTTTAGAAAATGCTGTTCTGTGTATTGTTTTGTCTGGTAACTTTATGGTGTGGATTCTCTTTAAATAAATACATTTTAAGTCCCATTGTTCCCCAGAGGAAGAGGAGGCTCAGCAGAGCATTGTTCTCCAGAGCATTAGCCTGTGCAGAGCAGACATAGGCAGAAGGAAAGGGTTTGTGCTCCCCATCCACTGCTGCTCCTATCCCAAATTCCTCATTTTATAAGTTCAAGGTGCAAAATAATAGAAAAAATGGAATTTATTGTCCCCATCAATTTGTTGATCTGAGCATATTTTCAATTCAGAGTACTTTGGCTTACCTACCCTCAGGTGCATTGCACAAAATGCAGTTTTGGAGATGTCTTTGCAGATATTTTCCTTAAAATCACTGTTTAAGGTCTGATTCTGATCTGATATACTGAGGTGCAAATTAGTAGCACCCTTGAAATTCATGCACATTTTGCTATAACACCAACATCAAATCAGAACCATAACTTTGTACCTACCTGACAGTCATGTGAACGAAGTCTTTAAATCAGAATCATAATTAACTGAAAAAAATTAGAGTTTGGCTCAATTGTCTCCAGAGTTTTGCTGACTGTGGATTTGTTCCTGCAAATCTGAGAGGAGCAAAAGTCCTGTTTCACCCACAGTAGAGTTTTCAGAGAGAGGTCTAATGTATAACTGTAATTATTGGTTCTCATTTTCCAACTAAACCTGCTTATTGTAAATAGAATGGCGAGCATGGGTTTCACTTGTTTTCTGCATGGAAAAAAATACCAACATAAATATGTAAGCTAGGTGCACAGGGGACAGTAACAATGCTGTTTATTTTAAATTATTTTCTATTTATATTTTGTGTAGAGAAAAATTCTTTTAATCTCCTGCCTGAGAGCAAAACAAATCATATTGCCTGAGCAGTAAAAATACTGACTGTTGACCTACACTGCTGTTGTCAGTATGTAGTGCTATATGCATGCTCTCAGCAGGTTTTGCTTGCAGAAGAACTGAAGAGATGCCCAACATATGATCAATATAGCTGCTTATTTCTTGATTTTTGCCTGAATGTTATGCACACAGTGCCCTCTCAAATACTATGTTCTACTACAGAAGAGGGAGTACAGTTTCCGTTACGTATTCAGAAGTAAAATTAAGGAGAAAACATAAGTGAAGAGCAGTTCCGCAAAACAGAGATGACAGAGTTTACCTCCAGGAGATAGTGAGAGATGATTTATGGTGTCCATTCACCTTCAACTGGATACAACAACAAGTGTTTCCTACAGCATTTTGACCATGTAAGGCCATTTCAGACATATGAATGACATTTTTACAGATACTAGAGTTTCAGGAGACGAGAGTTTGGGATCCTGTTTCTTGTGCAGTGTGGGATACAGTTCTATGCAGTGTATGAAACTAAGGGTTCCCTATAAAATATCGGCAATGCATTCAAGAAAAGCAGATTTTTAGTCTCCCTTTTTCAAATTCACTACTTTCAGAACTGTGAGTTTACTTCTGGACTAAAAGTAAGCTCCACTGTCTTTTATGTGAATTGCTCACATATTTTAGATTGCTTTTCTCTTCAATAAAAAAAAATCAATATATATTTATGTAGTGTCTGTCCCCTGTTAAGCGCTTGATAAGTCCTGTACAAAACATTCAGATTTGAGAAGTCTATGAATGTGAACTCACAGCAGCAGCATCTGGAAGTGAGCATAGTGTAGAAGTGAGAGCTTCGGAGTTCACTGCAACTACTACCAGAAGCTCTGGGAAAAGCTGTATTTCTTTGCCTACTTAGTTCCATGAGACAGTGAAGCTGGTGTCTCCAAAGGAGATGCTTCAGACTGAGGGTCTAGGCAGATTTTATAAGTGAATTATTTATTTTTAGAAGTATTTTTTTCTAAGTACACTTTAGATGTATCCCAGGTTTTTTTGCAGAACATAATTGTTGGATTCAAAATCAACCCTGAATATGAATTTTCTTTATTAATACACTATATTCCCATTAGTAACATACACACTTTTATAAACGAGGAAAGTATGTGTTTACTAGAATTGCTTTTACACTTCCAAAAGAATCATTCTAACTAAAAGGCCATAGGTTGCATATAATGTAGAAAGCATAGGACACGTTCAGAGCTCCTAAGTACGGGTGCAAGTTCTGCCCATGTCTTGATTTTTTGTATCTTGCCTTACTTCCCATGCTTTCTTCCCATCTTTTCCACCTGCAGAGGTCAGAAGCCACAACACCAGGCAATGGTGTCCCAGTTTGTACGGGAACCAGGCTCACATGGTGACATGAATCTGCAGGTCAGTTTAGATACAGACATAATAAACTGGGAGCCTCCTTGCCTGGCACACACTTCACCTAGGTAGTGTGGATGTGTACTGTTGTTCCAATTATTTTAAAAAAGAAAGTAAAACAGGGAAAGAAAGAGCAACTGAAACACTTCATATTTCTCATTTATAATGAGGAGGGCAGAGAAGCTTTCGAAGGTAAATTTATCATGCTTGGACAGAGAGGAGAAAAATAATCAAAACTTGGCAGTAATTTTTTTCCTATAGGAGAACATAAATGTTATTGTGCAGGGAGACTATCAGGTAATAAGAAAACACATAATTAGAGCTGCTGTGTTGGGATAAGAATAGGTAGGCCGTCCCAGAGCTGTTGTGGATTTCACTCATCTATGCTGGCTTTAGGAATCAGTGGTGCTTTGACTACAGAATTATTGGTTATTCAAAAAAAAGGATACTTAAAATTGTTTTTGCTAGAGACTTCACAGCTTTTTCACCTCTTAGAAGCTCCCTGACACCATCCAGAGAGGCAGAGTTTGGTTTTCATTTGAATGAATATGATTACCTTACATCTCATGCTGGTGGTGTGCTTTGCAAATGCTTTTTTTGCCAGTTGTGTTCATGACATTTTACTTTGACTTGAGGGTGGGGATGGAGAGCTGCGCAGCAGGGAGAAAGAACTTTTTTTACATAGCAGAGCTTTTAGTCCCTGATTAAAACATTTGGAAAAAATCTGCACAGGGAATAGCACAGGAGGAGTTCCTTTCCACTTCTCAATTCCATCAGTAACTCATTTTCATCACACTCCCATGTGTTTTTTCCATGAGACAGAACAATTACCAGCCATTGTGTGTAAGGTACTGTGGAATCAGAGGTACTTAGTTATGGTATGTAGGGGCATTAATGGGCATTAAAATACCTGACATTTGCTGAATGCTCTCAGATGTGGTATCTGTCCTTATCTACATGAACAGTTGGTTTATGCAATTTTCCGGATGTCATGTCCCAGTAGCTACAGCATATTATATCTTGGATTACAGAACATTTCTTTACTGTTCTGCTTCCTTGCTATCCACCTCCACATGACTCTTAGTTCATTTTATGTGGTTGTTACACAGTAAGCAGGTACCATAGCCTTCATCTGACCAAGAGAAACGATAATTATCTGCAGTACTGCAACCCACCAAAGAATAATATTTTGGAGGAGTTATCATCTTGATCCAATATTTTAAAAGACCCAAATCTTGCAAAAAAACCTTAGAGAAAAACTGGGCAAGTTATTTCAGCCTTTGCCGGCACTTGGTCATTTTCAAATGAGAGAACAGGTGAGATGAGGAACACTTCTGAAAAGGCTTTGGCAGAACAAAAATTGGGGGATATATAGAAGGCAACATGCTAAGCCACCTGTGACAGGTGGAGATAGATGAACTGAAGTAAAAAGAGAGAGATTTTCTATTCTAAAAAATCTTGACCTGCTAGTGGGAAGCCATCTCCTTCTTCATAGGATTCCTAAGAGCAGGAAGATTGATGCATTTGGTAAAAAACCCTCACAAATCTCCATCTGCTCCACCACTCTACTCTCTAAAACTGTCAAAAGGTTCCTACTAGATTCATTTTATGTCTCCTGTTTCCTATAACTGGAAGAAACAATGAACAACTGATCTTTATCTACTAGGTCCATGTGACTCAAAGTTTGTAGACATCTCTTAAGCCTAAATTGTTTCTATTGGAGACCAAAGAGTTCTAGTTTACTTCATTATTTCAGGAATTTAAACCATTCTCATATATTTGGTTATCCTTGTTGCCCCTGTTTGAACTTCTGGTAATGGCCTCCTGAAAAATCCTCTTGAAAATTCCACATCTACTCTGCTCAAACCCTGATGTGTGTGTGTGTGTGTCTCCCATTTATCCACTTCCCCTGGAACCTTTGGACAGAACATATAAATGCAAGAAGGAAGAATGTATATGTGAGTATAACTTTGAATTTGCTGTTGGGTGGCTGATGAGCAGTGTCTTCTAGACACCTTCTCTTGAGTTCCTTCAGTCACAAGAGCACAGAGCCAGGCTGAACTCCTGTGTATTGTGTGAGGCAGAAGGAAAGTACAACTGTCCCTCAGTCCATCCAAGAGCTCTGTTGGCATGAGTGCTTCTTCCTCTTTGCTGAGACTTCCCAGCTACTTGCTGACTTCCCAAAGGTATCTGGAACATATGTACTTAAAGATGTGTCCATATGGCATACCTGGCCTGCTCTGACATAGTTTGGAGAAACATGTGCAGTACCAGTTAATTGTCTTAGGCCTGAGTCCTCAACTAAAGAGTCACAATTGTAGGTGCCTCCTAGTGCTGACCTAAGTTTATGAGAAATGTTTCCATTGCTTTTTTTGGTTCTTTTTTTCTCTCATTCTTTTCCCCTAATTATACTTATGCCTTTTCTCTTTATAGTACAGCTGCTGACACAATAGAAGTTACTAGGATTCACAGATGTTTCTCAGCACAAAAAGAAGTCAGTTTGTTGGGACACCCCTTTTAGTGGTGGACATTAGCAAACTATTCACCTCCTAATCGACTTTCTCAAAAAAAAAAACCTACCAAAAATTTTTGCCCTTGAGTGACAGCCAGGTTCAGTAGTAATGGCAATAATTGCTCAACTGTTTTTAATCAATGGCACACACAGAAGAAATTAAATGATACTGCCCAGGACACTGGGATGATGACAGATGGACAAGATATATTCATCATTCTGTAGAAACCTTCATCCCATTTCAAATTAACTTTCCATCATCTTTTATTGACACAAATAATGCCAGGATAGTAGAAATGGAAACTATTAGTAGAGTGGGGAAAATATTAGCTTGTTTTTCCAGTTTGTGTTACACATGTGGTACACCTTCTGGTTTCTGTTTCAAATATTGACAACATTTTCAGCAAGGCTTGTAAATGTATCTTGGCCCCCTACTACAATTGCCTATTGACCAAGAGTTTTTAAAATTAACTCTAGTTTTTTGTTTTTGTTTTTTTTTTTAGCAGTGATTTTCTTGCCCAACTTCTGGAAGCTGATGAGAAGTCTCATTTTTTTTAGACTAGAGTCTATACCAAAGCTTCTAAAACAGCGATCAACAAAGCAGAATTTGGGGAAGTCTTTCACATGTCACCTTGGGAATATGAAATCCTGAAACAATGAATAATTTTTAAAACTTTGAACAAAATTGTTGAGTTACATAAATGAGCAGAGGTACAATATTTGAATTTTTATGCCTATTCTTCTATATGAACCAGCTTTATTATAGTTGACGATGTTACTTAAACCTAGAGGATAGTAAAATGTGTATTTTGACATTTCACACATCAATTCATAGATAACGCATGTAATTAATATTCAGAAAAAGTTAAGTACCAGCACTGACAATGTGTTATTCATCTCAATGTCATCTGGAAACAAATTGAATGCTATCTTGAATATAAAAAAATTCAAGACCATGGAGACCATGCCTGTGCTATGGGCTCCAGACAGAGAGAACAGTGCTGTTGCACGAAACTTACAGCAGGACCCTGGCTTTAAAGTTTTCTGTCCTGCTGCTTTATGGCACAGTCAGGAGGACTCCTGACTGTGGTGGCCTCTTTGATTTCGCAGTGCAGACAGATACTGGGACCCAAGGAACTGAACAGAGATGACAAAATGGCTGTCAAGTGTTTAACTACTTTCTATCACTAATAGTGACCCAGGGGTGAATGGCTTCATATCACATTACCAAATCCTTGAAGCTTAGGTAATGTGTCTTTTAAATTTCATTTTAGTAGGGGAATTTCTATGCCTGGTTTGGCTACTCCAATAAAAATAAAAAGAATAATACATCTCTTACTTCCACAGAGAGGTGTGCTTATCCTGATGAATTTGCTGGTCACTTTGAAAGAATTTTATACCGTATGTTGACACATGCCACTGGCTTCTAATGCTTCTATATTTGTCTGCCTTTTCATTTGCATCGTAAACCTATTATGTTAAACACTTACTAAAAACAAAGTCTTTGAACTGGGCAAAGAACATACACTTTGGAGGAAAAGCCTAGCAGTGATACCACAGTTCACCTTTTACTACTACTACTTAGTTCAATCTTTCCCTTTCTAACACAAACTTGAACTCTCATTGAAAAAAAAGAAAGGAGAAAAGTCTAGTTTGAAATAGACGTGAAAGTTTTAGTCTTCACTTGCTTACAGTAAAGTTCAATTCCCTTATTGCTTGAACTTCTTATGCATTCCCTAATGTGACTGCACACTGTAGAACTTCTGAAAAACAATTTCAAGTTCCAATACAATTGTATCCTAAAGGAAAATACAAATCTTCATTCATTTCAGAGCACGATGGAGCCTCAAAACCTTTTATTTCCCCGCTGTATAATCGCAATTTCCTTTTCCACAAGGACACTCAAACTCTTTTCCTTTTTCCCCAATGTAGCATCCTTCCTTAGGCTAGCAGAGACTCGCAGCACCTCTTTCAAGAACTACACGCTACAACTGACAGAAACAAGCCCACGACCAGGTCGGCAGCGGGAGGGACGCCCGAATAGGCAGACACCGGCCGGTTCTGGCCGGCGGAGCGGAGGGAGCGCGGCCGCGGCGCTGCTCCCCGGGCGGAGCGGGCGGACTTACCCGGCGTAGCGGCCGCGGTGGCCGCGGAGCGGTAGCGCAGCCTGGAGGCAGAGCAGACAAAGGGGCAGGAGCCCGCGGAGCGGCATCGTGCGGGGCCGCGCCGCCACCGTCACCGCCGGCACAGCCACCCCCGGCATCGCCAGCCCCGGCACCGCCACCGCCGCCGCGCCCGCCCCAGGTGGCGGCTGTGCCGCGCACACAAAGCCGGGGCCGCAGCCGGGAGCAGCGGGGCGCTCGGAGGCGTCGCTGGTGGCCGGCGGAGAGGGCAGAAAGCCGGGGGAGGACGCCCGT
>VZTJ01002467.1:339264-410135 GCA_013397795.1 Orthonyx spaldingii | reverse complement strand
GGCTGGCGGGGCGAGGCTGCGGCTGCGGCTGCAGGTGCTGCGGCCAGGCAGCCGGCCAAGGGCTGTTTAACGCGCGGTCGGTGGCATCGGGGGATTATCGATGAGGTGTCCCCGGCTGGGCAAGAGCTGAGGCTGATGAGAGGGCAGAGACACACTTCCAAGAAACAAGAAGTGGTAGAGAGTTCATTGGGAACCATGAAGGCAAGAGAAATTGGGATTTCAAGTTACCGGTGTGGTCAAAAATCTTGGGTCTGAGTAGTGAGAATGGAAGAGATACTGTTACAATAGAATGAAATAAAAGCCCAGCAGGTTTTTAAAACTGGACTTTTACTGTCTCTTCCACGCTGATGAGGATGAAGGATCCATATAAAGATAAGTTGCTGGAATACTGAGAACAAGGAAAATGGGAATAATTTTACTGCAAATAATTGTAGTTTGTAGAAAACACCTGGAGTACTTGTTAAAGAAAATGTAGGTAAAAATGTAATGCTAATATGGAATAAATGAATAGCCCATTTGATACCTTTATGTTGAATTTACTAAAAAGGAGCAAAAAGTGTTTCAAACCCAACTGATTCTCAGCCTCTCTGAGAGCAAAATGAACGAGTGGGCTGTAGGCAAAACCAGCTGACATTTGAACGTGTGAGAACTACTGTAAATCCCTGCTAATGTTTAAGAAACACAGGGAGCCTTTTGAAAAAAGACTGCATTAAACCACACACACTTTGTATTCTCTCACTGAAAGGTAAACAAGCATTTTCCATTGTCTGTTTTTCATACTGCCACCAAATCTGTCACTAGTTGTGTGATAGAATCTGGAGGTGGAAAAGACTGTCCAAGGCAGAATTTTTCTCTTCTGTCTGGTTATTGGTGTTCTCTCCCTTGAACGTCCCATCCCCCCATAACATACCCCGCTTAAAATCTCAAATTTATTTCTGGTGAGAATATGCAAAGGTGAATGTGTGTGTGTGTGCTTATATGCTGTACATCTCTGCATGAAAACACTTTCCATTAACTACAGGCAAGACCCCAAATCTGTGATGCGAATCTTCAGTCTTATAATAAATGCAACTTCAGCTTTACAAACATCTGTTTAATAAAAGCTCTACTCTCTGTTCAGAAGTGACTTTTGAAGGGCATGAGTATGATATTAAAGCAAAACTCACTGCTTTGTTACACATTTACTTTTCCTACTGTATATCTTTGCTACACCTGAAGTGCATTGGCTAATGCACTAATTAATTTAAAAGTTTTAAAAATATAGTTTGGCTATTATTCTAAAGTACTTGCTTTCAGGATGAAAACCTGGCTCTATTGGAGTTAGAATTTTACTTTTGGCATCTGTTTGTAGAATACTTTGGCTATTATTCTAAAAATTTTGCTTTTAAGAGGAAATCTTGGCTCCATTTGAGTTATGGAGAATGTCATTATGGGCTTCTGTGGCTCTAGGTTTCAGTCTTAAATCCTACCTTTCTGCAACATTCCTTGAAAGTAAAATGCAAGAAGGTATGAGATAGAAAGGGAATTCAAGCGCCAAAACCAAATAGTGAAGGGAAGTAACACGATGGTGAACAAATACTAAAAAAAAAAAGGTGTTGCTACCTTTGTTAATATGTACTATTTCTGGCAGTTTAAAATACATTTAAAATATAATTTTAAAGTACACTTTTAGAGCTGTGGAGAAGCTGGAGAAAGAAATAGCTCAAAAGTACTGAAAAGGGCTTGAACGGAGGTAGGGATAGTGTGGTGGACACAGGTCTCTTGGTGTCTCTTTGATCCACCAGTTTAAATTGTACTATGTTACAGGGCACACTGGAGGGAGGGCTGGAACTCCATCCTGCAGGCAGCTAGGATTAAAAGCTCGATTGTAGTCAAGCCTGGAAGTTACACATATGGTAAGTCTACTTTCCTGACAAGATGGGGCTATCAAACTCGCACCCAGCTAAGCAAATGATTTGAGACAAAGAAAATCAGAGTTTCTTTCTGTTCTTGGAACAGCAAAGAGAAATTGCCAGCACCAAGGGCAGCTTGGTAGTGATAACAGCTTCAGATGAAATAGAAGAGAGCAAACTGAGATATGGTTTCCCCCTTAATGAATCAAGTTGTGGGATTTATCACAGAGTCCTACACTTCACAAGGAACACAGGCTGCCAAAACAGAGCCAATTCTACACAGCGTGGAAACAAGAAAGGCTTCATTTAAAGTGAGTGGGCAGGCAGTACATTTGGTACCTAGGCTTTAGAACATGCCACTTATTGGGAAGAGCAGAAAAGGGGCATTAGCTTCTTATAAGCATGTTTTATACCTTTGAGTTGTCCCAGCTCTCACCTTCATAAGAAGGTTGCATTGACTTGAATAAACAATCCTTGCTGCACATTTGTTAGAGATATAAAAAAGGTTTACATTTTCTAGTTTAAATCATACCCATTAATGATAAATTAGACTAAACGTGTTCACGCTGGCATTTTCTTTGCTATAACTCATTAAAAAAGATTGAAGTTGATTGAGTACAATGTCCTTTTCAAGATCTGGTCTCCGTTTCTTTTAAATCCCACAGAGACATTGTCAGATGAAGGACAGTGGAAGTGGCCCTGCTGATTATGTTCTAGATTAGGTTTGTGATCTAAAAGAATGACTGTGATATAATCCATGCATGAGTGCCATGACTAGTTAGCTTTAACTAAACACTCTGTGTAGTCAGGAGTGTTACTGTAGCAACAGAGAGGTGATAACCTGAGAATTTCCCACCCCTAGGGGTTGGTTATTCAGGTTGTGCTGGGTTTTGCACTATCAGAGACAGGCTGCTGTTGGTACCTGAGACAGTTTTGTTACAATTAACTGGTGCTTGACATTGCCTTGGAGGGTATTCAGAGGTAATATTCTTACTAAAACAAAGTGCAAGTATCTTTAGAAGGGATGAGTTTCGCAATTAAGAATCTTGACATTCTGTCTTCAACTTACTTTGGGATGCTGCATTACCATAATGGAATAATTTTATTTGAATTTGTGTCAATGGCACCAAACTTCTATAAAATGGTTAAATTTGATATGAAAGAATGGAACAATTGCACTTAGAGAATTTCTGTCTTCTGCTATTATTCTCTTATTCTGCAGTAGGACAGGAATACAGGTTACATATTCTTTTCTGTTTTGTAGACTTGAAAGACATGTAAGTATGTGTGTGCTTTAGAAGCAGCTAAAGGAAAATAGATGTATAATAGAAAATTCATCAACAGATCAACCCTCCATAGAAGCCTTTAGGAACCATACTGATAGATAACATCAAAGCACAGTATTACAAACCTTATGAGTCTGTTCCTTAGTACAGTTTTAGTCTTGGACTCACTGCTGTACTTTTGTTCATAGGTTTCTTTATATGTATGGAATTCTTAGAACTAACCAGAGGAGAAAAAAAATCTTTAAAGGCTCTGCAGCAGGCACGATTGTGAAGAAAAGCTTGTTCTGTCTTGAGATTCTGCCTTAAGACTCGTGTAGCAACTTGGTTTCAAACTTTTGACCAAGTGTTCTGAAAAAAAAAAGCATTGCTCATGACAAATAAGAGGTGTATATAACTGGATAAACAAATTGCATGTAAGACTTTGTCTCAGATGTCTCTACCCCTGCTAACACACATATGGAAACAATATAAAAATATTCCCTATATCTGAAATTATAGGATTTTTATTTGTGTGAAAATACAGCCTTTTATTAGGCAAGAGATTTCTCTATCTTTTCTGTTCTGCTGAAAATTTCATGCTGGGGAAATATGAGGATGGCAATTAAAAAATTTCTTGTACCTCCTACACAAATCATGTGTATTTACTTTCTGTAGAAATGATTTGTGTGTAGTAACACATGGCACTTGTATTGCACATTTCTTCATCCTTCTCTGAATTTCTGTACTTTACAGTAATTAAAGATCTCAGTCTTGCTCTAACTTAATGTAACCAGTATTTTGGAGTTGTTTTGCAGGTGGTCATACTAAGACACACGGAGGCTGAATAATTTGTCCCAAGAGTAAGAGCAAGTCTTTGGCAAGTGTAACTCTAGCATTTGGATTTCATGACAATAGCCACTCAAACATGGAATTTGTGAATTTGTATTAGATTGTACTTCTATTTTAAAATGCAAACATTTTAGTTCCCAGAGTCTCAAACTTGTCCGAGTGTACTTGGGCTTAGATACAGTCTCCCTTGTTTTGCTCCAAGGGTAGTGACATATTCCCAATGAAAGATTTTATGTCATAAAATCATAGAATCAGAATCACTGGGGTTGGTAAAGACCTCTAAGATCCACAAGTTCAACCGTTAACTGAGTGCTGCCAACTCCATTGTATGTTTTCAGTATCTAGGTTTAAAATACACATTATTTGCAATCATTGGAGACCCAGTAGTAATATTTTACAATGTTGAGAAGAAAAATTATAACAATGTTTATTTTGAAACACTGTTAGAAATCTTCTGAATCACCACTGCTCTATAGAAGCTACTGTCCATGAAAGATGGCAGGTACCCAATATTTTTATAACAATTGGCAGTTGCCATATATATACGTGTGAAAATATTGATAAGGAAAAGGTATTTCTGAAAGAGTACCTTCAGTACAGTGGTGTTCTGTGTGACTCCCCAGACAACTCCTGGCTGCAGACATTCTGCAGTGAGCTATTATTATACCTTCTGAGAGGAAAGGGAACATTACATAGAATATTGTACTGGAGGTAGGTGAAGCAGAAACTACGGAGTTGTTAATTTATCTGTCAACTGCACTGGCATGAAAAGCATCTCCTCCTCCTCTCTTTCTCATCCTTAACATTGCCTCATAATTATCAGGTCATTTTACCATCTGTGTGTAGAATGATATTTTGATTGTCCTCCTTCAAATTTGGATGCCTCAATAGCTTGAAACTATATAATTAGGTAGCATGTACTTCAGAGCTTTATGCAACTTGAATGCTGAAAAATGCTGAAAGGACTGGAAAATATGAATGGTGAAAAATACTGGTATTACAGAATTCTGTCAGTCCTGAAACATTAAAAAGCCAAGGAATAAAGTCCAGATCTTGTGAAATATGTCAGAGGAGGAAAACGGGGAACCCCAAAAGCATATTTAATGCAAACGTCCTTGGATCTTACAAGCGGGCAACACTACAGCGAGATCATACCACCTGTCTGTCAACAAGTCCTAAAAAAAGTGGGTGCATGTGAGCTGGGCTATGAGAGGGAATAATTTCGGTTGGGAAACAGAGAACTGCCAGAGCCCCGAGGGCACTGCTGGCCTTGCCTGCACCTGCCCAGGGCTCCCCAGCCCTGCCACAGCCCAGGGCCCCATGTCAGCCCCTGCCCCAGGGACGCCACCGCAGAGCGGGTCTCCAGCTCCCCACAGCCCGGCCTGGCCCACATCCTGGGGCTGGGGCTGCCCAGGGAGACCCTAATGCTCACAGCCCACAGGGAGCTGCCTTCTTCTGCTCCCTGACATTACATCTCTGGTTTTGCTCTCCAGCTTGGTGACACAGTGACACAGTGAAGGCACACATGGTGTGGCAGCTCAAACCAGAGGCAAGTGGCTACAAAGCCAGAAGAGGCAGGGTGACAGGAGCTTGCAGGTACCAGAAGTTGCATTGTAGCCATAAATGTGGAAATACAATGCCAAAAAATAATCTGAACTCCACCCCCCATATTTGTGATTAACACCCTACCTGAATTATACAGCCACTGAGTTATTTTGACAAATATTCTGACTTAACAAGAATTGACTTTACAAAATTTTGATTCAGAAAAGAACTTCATCATGAGAATTTCATAGTTTCATAATTTCATCATCTGCTGGAAGTTGTGGGATCCATATATTTTCACTGAGAACTCATGTCTTGTAATCTTCTGTTGGGGGAGGTCCTTCCTTTAAATGTGACCCTTTAAACGTACTCATTTAATTTAAAAATTTTAAAGAACAACCTGTAAAACTCTTTATGAAGGAAAAGTGTAGAAAACAGTTTGTTTAAAGAAAGAAAAAATTGCTGAAGATGTCCATTAATGTTTTCATCCAGGGCACCCCAAGCATTTTTTTCACCTGACATCCATGTTGGTAATCCTGTTTCACAGAGCATGACAGTGCAGGAAGGACATATGATACAGTTAAAGAACATTTTAGATTACAATTTAGCTTTTTCTCTTTGTCATTGGTAGGAGAGTTATCTGAATGTGGTGTCTAAGGTAGTCCTTGTAGTACATGATCTGAATGCAGTATCTCTTTTTCTTCATTAGAACAAGTACCTAGCATTTTTTAACTCAGGTAGCAAGCAGGTTTCACTCATTGCTGTCTTAAACGTGGTGATTTCTGGCATGACAGCAGTGGCTGAGACACAGATGTGCAAATTTTTTTCACTTTATATTTCCTTGGATTGATTAAAATTCCCTTCATAAGCAAATGACACACCCCACTCACCCCTGCCAATGTAAAAATATACTTCTCTTGGTAGGCTGTTCCACTGTTGGAGGAATAAAAAAAAAAAAGCCAACGTGGAAGCAATATATTAGGAAATAAAAAAGGGTTTTCAGCTTCTATGTTATTGTCCAAAGAGGTAAGCACATGAAAACAGAGCAGGTGCAGACAACCAGAGTAGAAAATACCTTTACCCCTTAAGAGCCTGTTAAACTGTTTTTCTTCCCTGAGTAGTGAGTCAGCAGATGTCAGCTTGTTAACCAAGTGATGACTTTCTCTGTTGTTTCTTAACAGTATTAAAAATGTTTCACATATCATCCTCTAATCTCTGTGTGACAGTAGAAGTGGGATAATTTTTTGTGGTAACATTTAGCTCAGGTATATGTGCAGCTGAAGTACAGTAGGTAAGTTATCCAGGTAAAAAAACTCATTTCAGACTCATTATCGGCTCATTTTTTCTATTCTCAATTCAGCTATCTTGCTAAACTATAAATGTTTGTTTGTTTTTCCAGCCCAGTTAATGTCCTGCTTTCCTGCCCACAACTTGTGCCTGACATACCAGACAAGCAATGAACATTTTTGAATCTGGGCTCCATAGATTGAAAACTACTTATTCTAAGACACCAAAAAGGGAGTTGTGGGACCTTTTTCTTGGAAATTGATTACAGTTTTTTGCCCTCTATTAGTGCAAAACTTAGTAGTGAGGATCTGTATGAATTGTCAAGAATAGTTTTTCCAAGTAACATCTTCATTAATGTGGAAGTATTTTGGTGTAACACCTTTTTGCATTCTGTCATGCACCTATCACTGGATATAAAGAAGTGACTGCCTCTGAGAATATTGTTGTTTCAAAGAAAATATAAAATTAATCTGCATATACTTTGGTCAAATTTTGTCAAATTGGTCGATATATCTGATAGAATTAGACTATCCATGCACCATGGAAACTGTTTCCATAGCAAAAAATCTCTTAGCTCAGAGACTGTTCTCCTGGATTAAATCCAAGGATTTAAACGATAATCTCGAGCTTTCTCTAACAGCTAGAAAGGTCAATACTTACAAGGAGTTTGCCACACAGATCTCTGAAGGTTGCATCATCCCACCACTGGAATATATTCTCACCCTCAAGAACAAGAGAAGTGCTACGACACATACTTTAATTTCACACATCTTTGATGTTCTAAATGCCAACAGGTGGTTTAGAGGCAGTGGCACATTCTGCCAGTATTTTCAGCTACCTGCCAGAAATACAGATAATTGATATCATAATAAAGTCTTCCTCTGTAATGCCTCAAAAAACCCCAGTTACTCTACCGTAGAGAAACTACTTTTGACCCATCTAGTGAGGGTAGAGAGAGTAAAAAGCATAAAACAATAAGGTCTTTCACAACAGACACATTATTACCTGTTTGAAAGCTGAGTAAGAAAGAATTTCAGGTCTTGAATATTTGTGGGTAAGTATATTAATAAAGTACAGGAAGGACACTGATTAGGATTTGTTAAGGGCCAAAAGAAAAATATATGTTATTTTCTAAATACCTCTAATAAAACAAAATAAAAACTGTATTGAATTGAATAACCTTTGAGAATAATTTATTTTATGGCCTGAAGACATTATTTAATGATTTCTATTTCCCAGGAAATAGGACAGTACTGCCTAAAAGTTCATCCTGGTTCAGTAGTGAAATAGGTGTATTGATTTAAAAGGAAAAACCAAGATGCAACAGGAAAAAAAAAGAGAAATATATACCAGTGGGTATACATATTACACACTTCATAAATTCTGAGTTACAAGAGGATTTAAAACCACCAGGAGGAAATTCATGACTGGCAAGGCTAAGAACAAAGGGTTTAAATACATCGAGTACAGTGTAAATTCTAGCTGTGGCAAAGAGGCACTGCTTGATGGTTAAATTATTAATAATAATGCAGAAATAACTTAAGTGTTCAATAGCAAAATCTGTTCTGTATTTGTAAAGAAGGAAGAATCATTATGACCTTATACCTCAAGAGAATTGGGAATCATTTGAGCAGTAATCAAGGAGGTTCATGAACAATATCTAATAAGGGATAAGGAAAATATTAATCATCATTGCCAGAAAACCTGTATCCTGACCTTTCATGATTTTAGATAAATAACAGATCTCTGAAAAGTTTATGGAAAAGTCAAATACTGCTCTGTATTATGTATTACAAAGGCAGAGTAGCCGATCCAGGTAAGGTTATTGGTCTGACAAGTCCTAGGGAAGACAGAGGAAGGGTTTACACAGGGTGCAATTAGGAAAAAAAAAATCAGAGGATTGGAGTGGAAGTAATGCTAGTCAGTATGGATAGTGAAAAAAAGTACATCTAAAGATTTAAATCAAGTATATTTGACACTTGTTCACAAGCATAAGCTACCCCTCCGGGAGCCTGGTTGATTGCCATGTAGGGGCAATATATTCCACCTTTTTAGAAGTACAAGACATGATTTCTTATTGCTCAATGTTCTGAATAGCACAGATCAAGAATAGCTGTATGCAATATCAATAAAGTACAAATTCACAGGTTAAGAGACTAATTAACAGGTGAACAAAGGAAATGGGGGTTATTAGGAAACTGTAATTAATGGGAACCATCGAAGCAAGGCTCCATAGATATATGTCTGATCTACTAAACTGACCCAGTGCAAAAAGCACAGGAACAATGAGTTAGAGAGAATCATTTGAGTGGTTTAAGTTCAATATGATACCTGTAAGTGGATAATTTATAACATAAGACAAGTGTCTCTATTTGCTAGGATCCATAATAGATGTGGAAGGGACCATCAGCTGCAGTGGTTTAGTAGGAGATTGGGATTAGGCCTGTTCCCATTACCAGAGGCTGTTCAAACTCCCAGTCATAGAATCAAGTGTTGAAATGGATCTTAGAGATCATCTAGTCCCAACCACTCCTGCCATGTGCAGGGATACCTCACTACACCAAGCTGCTCAAGGCCTTATCCAACCTGACTTTGAGGACCACCAGAGTTTGGGTATCCACCACCTTCCTGGGCAACCTGTTCCAGTGTAAGCACCCTCACAGTAAAAAATTTCTTCCTAATATCTAACCTAAATTTCCTGTCTTTCAATTTGCACTCATTGCTGCTTGTCCTATCACTACAATTCCTGATGAAGTGTCCCTCTCTGGCTTCCCTGTAGACCCCCTTCAGATACTGGAAGCTTGCAATGATCACCCATTGCGTATAAAAGATCAATATGAAAGAAAAATTGCTAGATGACAAAAGATGGCACAATCTTTTTTTTGGTGGGTATTTACCATGCTGTTGGAAGGCAGTGGCTAGAACCTGAGGCCAAGAATCTGAGGGATTTAAATTTTTGACTGGACTTTGTTGCTGGCCTGATCCTGCACAAATTGTATCATCTTCCTCAGCTTAAGTTTCCCTGTCTAGAAAAGAGATATAATGATACTCACCATTTTCAAAGGGCACTTAATGAATAGTGAAAAGTGTCAGCTGGTCTTACTGGCTCTGTATTATCTTAACTATACCCCTGTGTGATGGATGTAGGTGGTAACTGCTCTAAAATGTAATTCTGATAAAGAATAGACCAAAAAAATACTTGATGAATATAAAAGTGAGACTCAACCAGCTTCTAACCACATCTGGAAGAACTTCAGTGTGTTTAGAAATTTGTAAAATCAGTTCCACTATTTTTTTAATCCTTTGTGAACTCCATTTAATTACTGAGATTACATGTGTGTGTTTGAACAGTCATTCTCTGAGAAACATTTTAGCTTTAAAAGCTTAAAAATCTGTTCTGCTTTATTTCAGAATAAATGTCTCTGTATCTCTCTATATCTCTCAATTTGATTTGATCACCTGATAAATAAAATGTCAGGCATTTGTTTTTTAAACTGATTTATTAAGAAGGCTAGTCTGACCCATCGAAACAATTTACTTCGATCTCCTGCCATCTAGTGTCAGAAATAACACATTTGCACTTCCTACAGCTGTGAGCTCTGGCAACTTTAAATTACACATTCCAAAAACTATAAAATATCCCAGAGTAATTTTTGATCAGTGTTTATCATGGTAGGGTGATAAAAATACTTGTATGTTTATATTTACATATATGACAAAATATATTTTCTCAATTTATTGATTCCAAAGTATGCACCAAACCCATGCTTTCCATCTTTGGCATCTGTTTGGCATTGAAACAAGGTGCAGGTTTGTTCCTGAGCAAAGCATAATTTAAGAAAACCCTATATGGTCAACAAAGTAAGCAGGCATATTTTTGTGTGTATTTTGGGGCTTAATATGAAATATATTAGCCAGTGCTCAGTAAAATGCACTTTGTTATCTTCTTCACTGTCTTGGTGGTGTCTTGAGACAGTCTGTTGTTGCAGTAGCCTGGGTAAGGTTTTGGAAGGCTTCCCCATCAGCTCCTGGCAGACTGGCTTCCTCACTGAAACACTGGCCTGCCAGAAAGAAAAGGAGGCAGGCAGGAAATTCCTGAGGCACTTCAGTGTGGCCAGTGCTTCCTATAGTGTGAAGGACATCCTGTTAGAATTTCCCATCCCTCAGTGTATTCATTCACTCTAATTGTCCATTAGTTCTCAGGTCTTCTAGTAATCTATGACTCTTGCTTTTTCCTCACTCTTTGCAGTGAGTGAATCCTTTGCAGATTCCTTTCAAGCTCCTCTCTCTTTTATCCTAGCTGGCTTTTCCAGTTGTCTCCTGAACTCTCGCCCTCAGGTGATTACATTCCATTCAACACAGCACTTTCTTATTTCTTTTATTTCTTAAACAATTACCTGGATCTTTGTATATTACCATTTAATACAATAGTGTAACATACTGTCGTTAATTAATATGAATATAATTTAATATAATATACTTAAAAAACATTGTTAAATGCAGGTAATTTTACAGGTATGCACCCACACTTTACTTGGCATTATAAATGAAACCAGTGAAAATACCTGAGATTAGGAAAAATGATTTGTCAGTGTACTCATGGACACTGGTACAATTGCTCAAACTACCCTTTGATTTAGCAAATAAAGGTTAGCACTTACTGCTTTCAAAATGTCATGTCTTAGTGTCCAACGTCTCAGTGATAAATGGCAATTCAACTGTCTTACTCCTTTTCTTGGGGAGGAGGGGTTTGTTGCTCAATTTCAGGCTCCATCCAAATCTATGAATGTCTGTGCAAGGAAGTTATTAACTGGGAATGTGTGTGGGGGTGTTCAACATAAGACTTTGCAATGGGGAACAATGTGGAGAAAACAATGTAGGAATGATAATATTTTTCACTCTTTCCCTCCCCCAGACTTCTTTATTTTAACATTTGTTGATACAGTTGCTACTGTAATGGCTATTCCTTGTGTCTGAGACACTTGTGCAATATTGTGCAAATAATACTTTAAGTACAGTTAAAGCAAGTAAGAGAGAAAACTGATGAATTATCTAAGAATTTACAGGTTAAATTAAGAAACTTTTTGGGAAGAATGACATCCATGGAACCGTCTGAATTATTCCCACTATAATTGTGTGTAAAGTTACTCTCTTGTTACCATCTTGTTTTCAAACCTTGTGTTTTCAAAACTCCTTGTTCCCACTGCCATCTGTAGGAGTTACAGATTTAAGCCAGAGTGTGACTATTACCTGAAACAGTTGATTTAAATTACTGGTAGTATGTCCATGCAGCATGAAAATCTCTATATATGTATGATGATGGCAGTTGTACCTGTGATAACATATTCGTTAAGTAACGAAACTGATTAATGACATGAAGTTTAGCGGCAAAAAATTAATGTCCTTAGTAAGACCATACAGAGACTACTCAACTAGATTAATCCCCTTTCTCATAAGAGCGTTGGATTTCAGGAGGTTCCTAACCCAACCTTCTGCTCAAAAGATGCACATACATGAGGTGAGCCCAGGGCTTTATCCAGTCACATCTTGAAAATCTTTAAGAACAGATACTGTGCTTCCTCTCTGGGCAACCTCTTTCACTGTCACTGTCCTGATAGTGAGAAAGATTTAATTCATATGTTTAAACTTCTCTTGTGTCCATGTATCTGTTGCTTTTTGTGTTCCCACCATGCACTGCTGTATCAGCCTGTCTCTGTCCTTTCAATGATCTCCTCTTAGTTACTGGCAGGGGATTATTCAAGCTCCCCTAGATCTGTCCTTCTCCAGGCTGAAGGTACAGATTTCTCAGTCTCTTCTCATAGGAGTATTCCAGATCTTCAGCATTGTGCTGGCCCTTCACTGGATATGCACTGGTTTAATTACTGCATTTTCTGTATCAGGGCCCTAAAACAGGATACAGTGTTCTAGATGTCATATAGCAAGTGCCAAGGGGAATGATGACTGCCCTCAATCTACTAGCTACATGCCTGTTAATATAGTCCAGGATGCTCCTTCCTTGTGTGCTTACTAGACTTTGGACTGACAGTCCTTTCAAGTTTGTTGCCACTGTTTCACTCTTATTTCAGGTCCAGAGTCTGAGGTCAAAACATGAAATAATATTGAAGAATATGTTTTAAATTTGGGGCAAGATGACCTGGCATAGTGGTGAGACAAACTCCCATGAATTTTTCCAGACTCTCACTGACAAAGTATTATTGCACTGATGAGCTCCTCTAACCCTAGATATTTGGAAAATAACACATAATGTACTTCCCTTAAAAATTTATCTCCCTTTGAACTTTGCAGGTTTATACATACCAACAGATATATGTCTATATTAAGACTACATTGTAACACTTATGCCAGTCAGTAAGACTCTTGTGACGAGTAGGCACATGTCAACGTGCTTTTGTGTCAAGGAGGCTTTGTGGGAAGGAAATTAGAGAATTAATAGTCACGAATCCTCCCAACACTTGTGATAGAAGGAACACGTAACAGGCAAAGATCACCCACAAATTACTCCTTCCCTTCCAGCAACAGGAAATTGGAAGAAGTTTGTGTCTAGACTAAACCACAGAGTCTTTTCCAGACTGAAGTTGGACAATGTATTTCGCATTCATCTCATTTCTCAAGACTGTCTAAAGACTGACTAGGAGCAGCACTGTAGAAAAAAACCAAGATTACTGCTGAGTGGTATTTCTAGCCTGTGACTTTTCTAACCACTCTTTATTCTCCACTTGTCACATAGATTTTTTTGAACTGAAATGCAAAATGGATAAACATTTGTGTTCAAACTAAGTTTCAAAACGAAAGTCCATTGAAAATGGAGGTAGGATGAACTCTCCCTTAATTCATTCCCTCAGTCTAGCAGCAGGCAGACTGATACCTTTTGTATGTTCTGCCCAACTTGTTTACTTGAACTAAAACTCGCAGTGCCCTATTGGTTATGTAAATAATGTCTGGCATTCAGAAACAGGGTATGCCTCTTGGATTCCATGGAAAAGGCATAGTGAGCTTTTTACAAGGCACCTTGGAATCTTTGGTTAATTTCCAAGCACATGCAGATAAATCTATTTCCCTTAAATTAAAATGATGGCAAATAAGAGTACTTAACACCTCATTTAGCCTGTGTATAAATAAGTCCCTGGTTAATTTTAAGAAGACTGGTTTGAGTTCTGTATATGTATACATACAATTTATTTGCTACATTCACATTTTAGCACATGAGAAATAAGCTGGTAAAAAGTTTTTCTGGAACTGCAATAATTGTCACTTGCAACCATTTTTTTTCAAGAGTATATAGAAGTCCTGTGACACTTAAAGAAAAATCCTCAAAACCAAAGGAAATAAAATACCAAAATTGTTTTGAAGACCACATTGTCAGCTGCTGTAGGAACCTAAGATAATGAGCTGAAGAGGGAACAGCATCATGCTGCTTTAATACCTCATGGATATCCTTCAAATTAATTTTTTAATCTTCTTAAAAGCTTTGCCAAAGAGTGGTTGCCTTAATCCCTGTATCTTTTGTTTATCTTTTTATGGGAAATATCGTTTACTATAACTAAATAGGCTCTAAACAGACTATTTGGGTTACTTGAGCAAGACTTCTACAGGACCCGTGGACCTTTAAATTCTAACTGAAGATATGTCAGTGGTATTTGAACAGGACCCACCAGACATTTTTGAAATGGCATAGTGTTTCTCAGAATCACATTAGTCTGTATAACTGGTTGCTTTTTTTTCCCCAGAAGAAATGGCACTAGCACTGAAGTTAAGGGTTTTGCAGAGAAATGTAATAGCAGAGAAAGTAGAAATGATAGAGATTCTTCAGGGGTCACTAATGTGTTGACTCCTTTGTAATCTTATCTTCTTTGATGGAAAGTGATGGAGCAGGTTTCAGCTTTGAACATGATGAAAAGTCAGCTTCCTAAGCTGTTCAATCAGTTCAAAGGACCTGACAGAGAACAAGGTAACAAACAGGCAGATGTTATCACATGCTGAAAGCTTGTCAGAAAGAAAAAAAATTAGCAATCAATATATGACAGATCTTAGGAACTCACTTACTGCCTGAATAGTAGAAGTAGGAACCCAAATGAGGAAAAGTTGTCAAAGGTGTGCCATTTGCTTTACATCCTGGTATGACTGTGGAGAACACTGAAATGGCATTAGAGATTTCCATTCCCTTCTTGCTAAACATTTGTCTAGGAAGTTTAGGTGAAATGCATAAATATTATCAGATAGGATTATTAATTTGATTTAAATTCACTTGTGGTGATTCAAATAAGAGAAAAATCCCCTAGGCTGCTTCCAATGAATTACAACCTGAATTTTACATGAAGACCAGGTTCATGTCTTAAATGAAACCTTAAATTAAAGGAACCAATTACAGTAGTTTCTCACTCTGTATTGATGGGCTATCATTCCAGCTGCTCGACAACTGCAGTATATGTTATCTCTGATATATATGGGAAAAAGTCTAAGCATCATGGAAATATTTTATATTTAAGGCAATCCCATGAATGTAGGTATTTTTACAAATACCTCTGCTATTATCATAAAATCACTCAGACCACATCTAAAAATTCTTACATTCCATAGAGAACTAATACATGATGTATACATACATACACTGCTTACTTTGCAATAAGAGCTATTTCGATTCTCTGTCACATCCAGTTCCTTCATGGGAAACATTTAAGGTGCCTTAGGATGTCTGCGCGTGGTTTGGAGCATCAGGATTTGCTAGCATGCCATTTAGGCTTGTATGGGTAACTCCTGTGGATAATATATGTGGGATCAGGATCTGGTCTGCTATATTTTATCCAATGATTAACCAGCTTACTGTAAGTATTTCCATCCAGTTTTGTCACTTATCTATCAGAAGTGCCTGTGTTTCAAAATCAGTATATTCGTTTTGTGTTCTATAAGCTACTTGATTTCTTTACCTATAGGCACTTGCGGTAGAAAAATACAATTTTATAATATTTAAAAAATACTGTGAGGTTTGGGGAATGTATCTCAGGTATTTACCATAACCAAAACATTATGAATAATATATGCACCCAATCATGAAATGGTCACCAAGAGTTTTAATGAGCACATTTCACCTTAGTAGGGTAAAGCATTTTATTAATAAATTTTTATAGACTATACAGTTTCTTTACCATCATGATCTCAAACTGATAATTTCTAAATTATTTTCCTCCTCAAAACATATGGGAATTTCCATGCTATGATGATGAATAAGTCTAAGAATATGAATTCTATTGGTAGTATTTTCCTGTACTACTTGAGTCAAAATATGGTAATGACTAAGCTATTGCAGTTTAATAGGAGGTTTGTTGTGACTGTGACAGAGTGGAACAGTGTAAACTACTAAGTTGCTGCAAAGCAAAGGTAGCTGGGAATGAGTTCTGCAATAGGGGATCCCACCAGAGCTTGCAGTGTAACTGTGGGATTACTGGATGCAGACAGGTGGTGCTTTTCCTTCCTCCTTTCCTTTGCTTCCCACGCAAGACTTAAATTCTTCTAGTTATATACCTCATATGCCCAGAACCAGAAATCTGACCTTTTTTTTTTTCTTTAAAATATGTTAATCACGTCAAAATAGGTGTTATCTTTTTCTCAAGCGCTTGTTATTGCATTTCTCTACAGGTGTGTTGAGCTATCAGGCTGGTAAGGCAGCTGTTGTCAGGTAGGCCTGGGAAACGGACAAAATCACAGAGGAAGTCACAGAGACATCATACCCTGAGGTACATCCAAAAAAACCCCCCCAACTTTCCTTACAAGTCTCTGCTATAAGAAATTTGACACTGTTCTTCATTGAGAATTAAATGCATAACTAAGGAATATTTTTGAGCAGTCAAAAATTAAGTAAAAAATTAAGTAAAAAAAAAAAACATGCCACAAGCTCCTGTTATTCTTCTTACTGTACATAGTGCTTCATAAAGGGTCTTTTACATCCTGTTAATTTAAGCCTCACAAAACCAATAACCCTGGGCTTCCTGTGGGACTTTACTTGGGGGAGATGGAGGGTGACTGAAGTTGGTTTACATTTCTGTGCCCAAGAAAACTTACTTTCACTGCTGAAAAATGAGGGAGCTTGGAGAGCATAGTCTTCACAGGACAATTTTAGATTTTAGGTAATCCGTTTGGGTTTCTTCCTTCAGTTTGCAAAGTTTTGGTTACTTTATGAAATAATTTACCTACTGAACATCTTGCTAGGAATATGTCCCCAAGCTGTCTTTAAAAAGATGCTAATATAGATGCAAATAACCACCATTATGGACATAAAAATCAGCTAATAACACATTCCAGGTTGGATAGATAGTGACCAACAATTGCCATCTGTGTGCTATTTGGATAACTGTGTGAACCAGAGCTGCCAGCATTGCAAGCCTCTTCCACCAGAGAAACTTCTGTCTAAACTGGGTTTAAATAAAACTCACTGCTAGAAGAGGTCACTGGAGGCCAGGGCTGATGGATCTTGATAAGATATTGTTGGGAGGTTGGTGTCAGTTCCTCTTAAGCTGAACCCTTTTGTGATTTTACAAAAGAATACAATCACGCCAGTGCTGTCATTCACACACTTTTGTGTAGCTCTAACTTGACTAAAGATGAAAAGAGAGGAAAAAAAATCCAACAGATTTCTGACAGTGTCAGTACTCTTGTTTCATAACCATATGGGAACAAGGTGACTTGTCACAACGGAGGCTTCTGGCAATGTAGCCAAATCATTAACCTTGTAGACCTAAGTGCCTGGAGTGTACAATGAAAGGTGGGGTGTGTATTGAAGTGCAGTGATCTTTGTAACAAATATTTGCTTGTTTTGGGCAAAGTCCTATTTTTAATTAACACTCTGTGCTGGGTCACTGGTACCTCTGGTTGTATAGGATCTAAATCCCTGCAGAACATGTGTTAAATGTATATCATGCTGTTTTTAAATTTGAATTTCTTTATCTCACTAGGCTTTATTTGTGCACCCTTCTCAAAATGTTAAAAGAACATAAATATTTGCTATCATGTTTTTTTATCTCTCTCAACTGAAGCTGAACTACAAAGTTAAAATTTTACATTGTTTCTTTGCTGCTCTTCTCTCCCCCTAATTTTGACAAGATTTATAAATGAATTATCAACACTAGGAAGAAACATCAAGTATTAGCTGTCTTATACTCAGCAACCTCAACTATTCTGTGATTTTGTGATACACGTTTGTGGCAACGGTCTTTTGCAGAAGTCCTTGTGGGGCACACACCAGCAGGACTGAATTAGGTTTTGATGAATGACTTGCAGCATGGCTGGGCAAATCTGGGGATGAAGGAGGCGTCACAGCTAAGCTGTAGCAGGAGGCAGGGAGACATGGGGCTCTCTTGGGCCAAGAGACAATGGAGGTGTTGGTCTGGGACTGAGGAGGCCTGGTTCCAGTTCTGTACTCCAGAGAGACAGAGAGAGCCATTGATGTACCGGAGAGATTACAGTGAAGGGCCACAAAGATGATAAAAGGATTGCAGCATCTCTCCTGTGAGGACAGGCTGGGAGAGCTGGGACTGTTCAACTTGGAGAAGAGAAGGCTCAGGAGAAAACTGATCAATGTATTAAAACACCTGAAGGGAGGGTGCAATGAGAACAGAACCCAGAGGTCAGTGGTGCCCAGTGCCACAACTAGAGGCAATGGGCACAAATTGAAACACAAGAGGTTCCTTCTGAATACCAGGATATATTATTTTACTGTGATGGTGACCAAGGGCTGGCAAGGTCACCCAGGGAGGTTGTGGGTCTTCATCCTTGGACATATTCAAAAGCTTCCTGGACATTGTCCTAGGCTCTACATGACCCTGCTTGAGCAGGGAGGTTGGACATGATACCCTCCAGAGGTACTTCCAAATTCAAGCATCCTGTGATTCTATGAACCTGTCAGCAGATGACTTAGATGGTTTACCTGGCTTTCAAAAGCCATCAGTATGATATGCTGATTTAACAATGCTGCTAAATAACCTTCCAGTTAGCATTGCAGAGCAGAATAGAACTGCCTATTGCATGAAAGAGAGGATCAGCAATGCAGAGAACCTCAGTAAATCTGTAGATCTCATTTCTCTCGTGCATTTCTTTTTCTTTTCATATGAAATAGCTCAGTCACTGTTTTCCATATTTTGGTTGTCATGTTCCAAATTGCTTGGAGCTCTCATCTGTACAAAGCACTCAAGATTTTTGTCATAGCCTTCTTTTCCCAAAACTCCTGGGAGCACCACATGCTATTCTGATTAGTATTCCACCACTTTTGTGAAATACTGCTTTGAATATACTTCACTTCTCAGATTATCATTTATAGGTGCTGATTTACTGGCAGTCATGCAGTTATTTTTGCCCTGCCATATTTTCACCTCAGTGGGACTTAGTGTTTCCAAAGGATGAAAATCCCACATTTTTGATACAAAGGTTGGTTGGCACTCCCCCCTGCCAATCCTTGGCCACCTGAAATTCAAGTCCTTACTTCAAAAACCAAATTGTTAAAATTTTAACAAAGTAAGATTACATTTTTTTTTAATGTAGGCAAAGTTTCAACCAATTCTGGCTATACAGCTAAATTATTTTTATTGAAATCTGTTCCTTTCCTATTCTTATCCCTCATCCCCAGTTTGCAAGCTGACATGATACTTTGCCTGAAAACAAAATCTAAGGTCAAACTACTGGTACTTGGCAAAACTACAGATAATTGAATTCAACATTTTAGGTGAAAAGTGGTAAACTTGATAATAGGTACTATTAGTGCCATCTACTATAGGAACGAAGCAATGCACCACAAAAGAAAATTGAATAAGGCCAATCTTGTTTTCTGCTACTGCCATGGAAATCACTGGAATCCACAAGTCTCTAAGGCTCTTTAGGGACCCTTTCTTCTGCTGAATCCTGTTTTTTCTCTGATTTTACTACTGCAAGAGAGATCAAACAAAACCACCAGTATTCTTGAGCCTGGGTCCTCTTGTATTAATAGAATAGTAGAGAACAGGCACAAACCAGAATATCACATCAATGCATGAGGAGTCTCAAAGGGAAATAGAAGAACACTTTCCTTTCTAAAGCTGACCTACTCAATTTGATTGGATGACCAGAGAGGGAAAACTTTCCTGTGCTCATTCTGTAGCGTTCCTAGTTGGCTCTAAAAGATGCCTAGATAAAAGAACTGAATGTTCAAATAGACTTCTATTGAATTTAAAATTCCCTGAAGTGCATTCCTCTTCTATCCATTCTAAAATCTATAGCTATTTGCTTCTAGCTGTTTCAGAAAGTGAGCTGCAGTGCCTGATGCTGATAAAAGCTACAAAAACATTCTTGTAAATTAGAAATAGTAAAATCTGGCAGTTTGTTCCATAAAGAATTACATTGCATAGACATGCAAAATTTCTCATCCTATCTGTCTGTTCCCCAATGTGTATTTAAAAATGGGCGATGCCACAAAAGCTAAATCCTGAATGAAGCAGTGGAAAAGCATTGCATATGCTGGTTCATGGGAGTCAGAAGAAATGAGCACAGACTCAGCTGGGTAGCAGAAGGGCTATGGTGGAGACTTTTCCATGCTGTTGGCATGGAGAAGTCTATTTCCTTGATCTGCCCCTAGATGCGAGCAATGAATTCAGATTGTGGGATGAATTTTCAGTTTCTTTACAGCATTGAATTCAGAACTGTGTTTTTCCTCATTATGTCTGGAGGTGGTCATATATTGTAACTGTTCATCTCCAATACTTTTATTTCCTGTCAAAGTTATTGTCCAAGATCCCTTGATTTGAGTGATAACAAAGTTGACAACATGGATTAGAATCCTACATTATCAGGATTTGGTTTTCCCATCAATCTGCTTTTTGTGAAGGCATTCTGAAATGCACACTTTTTTGGGATAGAGAAGAAATAAAGAATAATTTACCCCATTCTGAAGTCTTAAATTAAAATGTGACGGAAACAATGGATATATTATGTTCCTTGACCTGTGGCAGAGTTTGTTTCATCATGTTATAGTAAGCCATGCTAATTGAAAGTTTCTGATCTTTTTCTTCTCAAAATTAGTTGAAATCAATTAATTGGGGAAGGAGGTGGAAGGGAATGTGGGTTTTTTGGACTGGGCTGAATGAGGTTATTGACACAGACTTTTAACTATACACTGTACAGACCAAAGTACCCTTCCTGTGACATGCCTTTGAATAAATCCAGTTTTGCCTTTAAAAAATACAGCACACTATCCCATATTCAGAGATAAATTATATACCCAGCTTTGAAGATTAAAAAAAAAATCCAGGAATTTGTGAATTTCAGGAGTAGACTGAATTGCAGAGAAACCAATATTTTATCATGGAGCAAACAACAGTGTTGATGCTCAAAGGATTTTTTTGAGAATATTTGCAGATCTGTACTGCTCAATGTGCCAGCTGTACTGAAGTGTCTCTCTTTTCTGCAGCTTGCATAAAATGTTCCTTCTGGTAGTCAAAATCTGGGTATTTTACCAGTCCTGACCTAAAAATATGTGTATCATAAATTTACATGAGTTCCAAAGTATTTACATTACTTGTAAATGCCTATTAAAAATGGTGTAGACTTTGGCTTCATTTTAAAATATTTGGCTTGATTCTAAAACAGCTCAAAGATTTCATTAATTAAAGTATTTGTGCATTATAATCAATACAAAAATATAGCTTTGTAGCTAGAATTATCAAGCTCCAATCTATAAGGTATTTTTATGTAAAAACCATAAATAAGTTTTTTTAAGACATGAAGAGCAGTAATTTGAATGCAAAGTGTTGTTAATATATTTATTCCCTGAGTGATTAGAGATCGGTTCTGTAAATGCTTATGTATATTTGTGCATAGAGGGTGTGAATTCCTCTGGATCCACTTCTGCGGCCAAAGTCAGGCATGTACTGGGGCTTTACAGGGCCTGGGAAAACAATCTCCTGCATGTCTGCAGGAGTCCTTTTTTGAATTTCTTGTCTGATGAATCCACGAGAGGGCAGTACACAGCAAGAGTAATGCAGATGCATTTTACTAAAGCTTTCTGGAAAACAGCACCCAAATAACAAGATTAAGGAGGTTGGTCCCCAACATCACTCACTTATGGTATTAAAAAAAATATTTTTTAGTTAAGTCAGAAAAAATATTATATTTTGTGTAATTTTAGGTGAATATTGTCTTCTGTTGTTGAAATATGTTGTTATCCTCATTTCCTATTTTCACAACTACAAGTTCTGTATAATTATTGAAATTTGAAGCAAACTAGATTTAGAAAGTAATCATGATACTAAAGGTGCTGTGGCCATAATGAAATAAACCTCAGATAAATATAGTCAATTAAAATCCGTGAAAATTAGCAATAATAAATTATGAAAACAACCCAACAGCTGCTTCAAGACTTAAGATAGAATTAGGCAACTGCTAAGTGCCTACAGGACACGCAGTTTTGTACTTGGGTAACAGCATTTTTGACACAGATTGTCTCATTCTATTAAAAGAAACATGAATACAAAGATTGTTGCAGTAACTGGAACAACTGAACTATTTAAATCTGATTAGAATTTCTCATTTAGATCCAAAGGCTTGCTGTGCTATATTTCTGATTGCAGCGTTTCATTAATTAGTGATTAAATCACCTGTGCTTGTGACAATAGTACATTGGCTGTGCAATGTGGTGGTGATGAAAAGGATGCACCTGATGGAGGATAAAAATTCAGCATATCTTTCTGATTGAATTATTTTAATTCTGAGTACTAATTAAATGAAATTTTTCTCTCCTAATAGAAGTTGATGTTCTGAATATTACTTAGGGAGTGAACTCATTAAAGTAAAGATTTAAGCTGAAGTGGCAAGTAGTTGTTTAAGCATTTCGCAGACATAGCAGGTATTTTTGTGTGATCGTGTCACTTTTCTTTCCCATGGTAGAAAATGTCACACCTCATTTGTCATATGTCAGGCTTGAAGTTTACCTCAGTGAGAACAAGCATAGAAACATTTCTGTAGATGCCTACCAGAGGTTCCTAACCTTAGGCTTTTCAACAACATCTGTGTGTGGACTGACCATGATCTGGCTGCCCTGTACAGTGGCCAGTTTAACCTGTGTGCTGGGCTCCTGCCTGTGAATGCCACAGTAGGCATGGTGATTGCATGGCTTGTCCCATGTACAGCAAGCTGCAGTGTGGCCCCAGTTATCTGTGTGTGCTCTGCATAGAAGTTAGCAGTGTTTATTATCTATGTCTACTTCTGGTGCAGCACAATTTGAACATTAGTACAGAAAGCAGTGACTTACAGAGGCAGGATATCAAATTCATCCTCTCTGGGAGTCAGGTACAGGGAGTTCTGGGTGAAGGGTTTTAGCCTTATTTTCAGAGTTCAATTATGCTGTTTGAAGGTATAATTTATCCTTGAATTTGAGCTCTGCTCGGTCCTGAGAGCAGCAGTAAAAGAGATCCTACATGTTACAGCTTGCAGATGGAGAAATAACTTTCACTTCCTGCAGGGATGTGGGTTTGTGTCCCTTTGAGCTTGCTTGCATCCTCTTCCACTCTAGGACCCAGGCAAGTGCATGTGTATATGTGTGTGTGCTTGAGGGTAAATAAACACCAAAGCACACAGGAACACGTATATATTCACACATACTCATACAATGTCATATTCCCTCATTCTGTTTTATCTTGCATAGAGAAGGGAAGAAGGATGGGTGTTCAGACAGGGGGCTGTGAGCACGTGAAGTGTGCATGCATGCAAACCTGTGTTTTTTCACAATTGGGATGAACAGAAGTGAATACAAGTAGAAATGAGTGGTAGAAATAAGGAGCATGGTCTCTTTGAGAAAGGAGCGAATGAAGAGATTAAAAGTTAGTAAAAAGCCATGGGAACTGTAGTACTGAGTGCAATTGAACAAGTATGTGGAGAAAAATTAGCTATGCACTTGTGCAATTGAATTGACTTAATGCTAATGTGTGCACAATGTATTTAACGGTGCACAGTTACAGGAAAGAAGAAGGGATGATGGAAGAAGAATTTTTGGTAGTTGTATGTGAACTTCATGAGGAGACCTGTGCTCTCTCTGCAGTAGGACAGCAGCTGTGAGAGAGGAAGCTTTCCGGATTGATATGTTAAAATTTTGGGGAGAAATGTAGATGCCTTTCAGTGTCCCTCTGTGAGAAATACAGCATTAGTTCTAGGGGCAATGGGCTGAAGAATGTGTGTAGCGATCCTGACCAAAAGATCATATTATATGGTTAGTGATCCACAAAACAGTTCACCTGAGCAGGCTCAGGACTGTGCTATGCTGCACATGTGGCTTTGTCTTCAGGCTGGTGCTGTGCTGCCTGTGTCCCTTAGCTTCAGGACAGACTCAGCCCACTCCCTGTGAAAAAAGAGCCTGCAGACAACTCCCACCATGTACCAGCGATTATGCCACCTGCGTGGCCTTGCCTTTATCTAAAGGCACAGCAAGAAGTTCTCATGTGAACATCCTTTCTGTTTGATAGTAGAAATGATGAATAGAGTTGTTTTCTTGCAATAAAATCCTATAATAGCTCAAATTACCAAAATTCCATGGATGTTGTCTGCATGATGTGCTACATCAAATAATGCAATGCTGAACATTCAGAGTTCCTAGCAGCAAATGGGACATAAAATAACCTTTACTTTTCTCTCATTATAGTGTTATCTCTAATAAGTAGAATTTTAAATGATAATTTTAAGTGCTATCTTACCAGAATCATAACAGACCAGCAACTCTTGGTGCCAAACAAGGTGTCAGGTGAGAGACTGGCTATACATTATCTGGGTTTTCTGGATTATATCCTTGGCCTTCCCAAAATGAGTGTCAAAACTTATTGAGAAAGGCATAACTGGACTCTTTGACAACTCTTTGGAACCCTTATTGCAGAGTGATATTGCTCCACAATGCTAGGTTCAGTTTTTTCCTTTTTTCCCTGCAAACTGGTGATAAAACTGAAGGCATCAGTGTTACAGATTGTAGACATCATGAGCAAGGAAGGAAGTGTTTAGCTTCAGATTGCCCTTTTTGTCATAAGAGGACTGCATAGGGCTTGAGGTCAACACAAAACCAAATCAATCCTGTGAACTACTCCTGGAATTTATCCCTTGAAATTATCTCCTCCAGCAAGAACAAGATTCTTTGAAATCTTTGGCAGAATTAATTGGATTGTGAAAAAAAATTAATGACCATATTAAAAAAAAAAAAAAAAGAAAATAAGTTTTCCTTTGCTTTTGGACCAAAAAGATAACAGTAGGTTGTAGCTGAGAATTGACTTTTATAACTTCTTTGAAGGTTTCCATATTAGTAATTCTTGCTAATTTAATATTTTCCTGATGTTCCAAGACCACAGTTTTAATTCACTTTAATCTGTGTATGAATAATTGAGCAGTAGCTTTTATATAGTGTTAGTCCAGTAGAACTACTGAATGTTCCCAAGCTATTTACATGAAAGATGAACAGTTCTGCCAACAGAAGATGATTAATCAAAAGAAATTGTGAATTATGTATGACACTTACTTCTTTTCCTTTTTCCTCAATAACTGTTCAAGTGATATTAAGTAAGTGGCATTATATAAGGAGAAATAAGTTAATATAAGAAGTCGTTATGCAAATCAGATAAAAATATAAGTGGTAGGATATTGTATTCTTTGAGACACGTAGTTTAATCTACAGACTGTTGATAGAAATAATTCTCCTATTCATTATTGGCAGTATAAGTAGAGTGGATGGAACATGTTCCAAAAGAAAAACTTTTCTAAGTCATTCCTATTTGAAGTGAGTAAACAAATTAGTATCTGGGGGTGAATATATTGAGGTGACAGTTTTATTTTTATCATGGTTTCAGTATGTGGAAGAGATACATTGAACAAGACAAAAAACCAGAAAAATAACCAGGAGAAGCCAAGACAGATCCTATGTTTGTACAGTTGAGAGCAAGAACAGGAAAGGAGTAAGACCAAAGCCTCATAATGCCACACTCTTAATAACTGTTGCATTCATGACTACCAACGCTATCATGAAGCAGTGATTGAAGAGAAAGATAATATATTTGGTTAGACTCGCTGATATGACTGGAAAAAGTGAAAAATCTCTTTTATTTAGATACACTGAGTCTTTTTCAGCTGTCCTGTTCTGTGCTGAAAGCAACAGCACTTGTAGCTAAAAACATAAAGCAATGATTACAGCAGTGAACTATTAAGTCCATTCACTTCTAGGTTCAGAATAATGTAAATGAGGAACTTTACATAAGAATCCTTCTACTAAATAGGACAGAGAAGCTTACCTTAGTTTTTCTTTCTCAATTCTTTCTTTCTTTCCTGCCCTTAAGATTTATAACATAAACTATCCCTTCAGCAGTTACGTGGGAAAGGGTGATTTTGCTTCCTGAATTGAGCTGTCTTTACGGCTACAGAGATACATATGTGTGCCTTTCTTGGCATCAGGAGCTTGTCTGTTGCTGTGCCTGGAAGTGAATAGTGTTTTAAAGCTGCATCACAAATCAAACTCTGCCTGTTCTTTTGTGATTTGTGATGTAAATTTGAACTCTTTTCACTTGATCCAAGATGTTGGATTCAAAGTAACTCTGAAGCCATCAATCCATGTAAGGACCTCATGTGACAAAGTATCATATGGTTATAGATGCATATAATGGCTATAAAGTTTCTGAGCCTGCTAGTGCTGCTAGGTGCCCAGTCTGGAGTTCTATGACTTATTGGATAAGCTCTGATTATTTTGTTGGTGTAATGGGTAAATGATAGCTATGGGATGAATGAATCCTTGCCTCATAGTCATCAAATCATAGAACGGCTTGTTTGGAAGAGACCTTTGAGATCATGTAGTTCCAACCCCCATACCCTTCCACTAAACCAATTTGCTCAATGCCCCATCCAGCCTGTCCTCAAACACTTCCAGGGATGGGCCATCCACAGCTTCTCTGGGCAACCTGTTCCAGTGCCTCACCACCCTCACAGTGAACAATTTCTTTCTAATATCTAATCTAAACTTGCCCTATTTTAGCTTAAGGCCATTCCCCCTTGTCGTATCACTACATGCCCTTGTGAAAATTCCCTTTTCATACCTCTTGTAGGCTCCCTTTAGATACAGATGTGAAGGTAAAAGAGTCCTTAACTTGGCTAGCAAAGAACTTTGCATATACATTGTGTTCCTTGTGTTCTGCTTTTCCAGTTAGTGGCCTGCAATCTAGCACATGGAACAAAAGTCTACTTGGCCAGTTGTAAATCTGCATTGTTTCATAATTTTCCGGGATATCATTTCAGAATACTAAGGAAACAGTTCAAAGGGGAAAAAACCCAACTTGGGATAAAACAACCAGTAGAATGCCAGCCTTTTCCAAGAAATGTTGATTTTATTATTCTTGTAAACAATCTTAAGAGTGAGTAAAAATGAACTACTCTGTGTGTTCTTTCTCTTGGTGCCTTTGAAACAATTAAAGGCACATGTTGAAAAGGATGATTAAAACTTATTAAATATAGTGAGCACCTACAATTATAACTTAGTTTTTTAATAGGTTTTTAGTCTTTCCACGTTTTCAGTGGTTTGTTTCCCTTGGAGTTTTCTGTTTCTTTTTCTTAATGCGTTACTCTACCAAAAGATTACTGTTAGAAAGCATACATTTATAAGACTTCTATTACTATTTTCTCTTATTTGAAATTTTAATGAGGAAAACCCAAACCTAACTAATCAAATGCTTATAAGATGTAGGGTAATCAAAAGTACTGGAGAATGATATCATGTTCTCTTTTATTAGTGGTGGAAAATTGAATACTTGCCAGCCCTCTAATTCCAATTTTTTTTAGACTTTCCACATGAGAAATATTATCTTGACTTTTTTTTTCCCTGTGAATCCCTTCCAGTTTTGTTGCTGAGCACGACATTAGATGGTAAGGAATGTCCCTTTGTCCAGGTTGTCTCCTCTCCCAGCATCTTGCCCACCCCCAGCCTGCTTGCTATTGGTCAGAGACAGGAACCTTGACCCTGTGCAAGCACTGCTCAGCAATAGCTAAAATATTGGTTTGTTAATTAGCTCCCTTGCCAGTCTGATCCTGTACACCCTGTAAAATCTGAAAGCAGCCACTGCAGCTCCCATGCATTTTCATGCTTAATAAGGGTTCTATTGCCTAGTTATTTAAAAAGAAAATAAATAAGAGGAAAGGATGTGAGCTCAGATTTAATTTTGCATTTATGTTGAAAGCACGACTGTTATATGTAAGGAAGACTGTGGACTTAAAAGCTTAATTCAATATCACAGATAAAAATCCATATACTCTGATGAATATGCAAATAACATTTGTGCAGTTTTAATTTCTTATCTGCATGTCTGTCCTTATTTGCTCTTCAACTCTTGGTGCTATCAATTTGCATTTGTACACAACTCAGACGTTGCTCTTTTTTGGGAGAAAATGTAAAAAAATGCTTATTATTATTTAGGTATTTAAAATGTTTTAGTCATCAGTTTGGAAATATAACCAAAACAAATACATTTTTTAGAAGAGATGGTTCATTTCCCAGACTAGACAGCACTGGAAGACCTATAAATACACTGCATGTGTCTGTTCCTCTCCCAGGAAATCAAATGACCTCAAAATACATTCTGAAGAGCTGTGATGATTGATATCTAAAATGTTGTGGGTTAATTTCCTACACATGTAAATCAGTCTGGAAGCTATGAAAAATGTGATCAAACAGCATCTGATACATAGCTAATGACCAGAGAGGGGCACCATCACCACTTCACTTGTTTTAATACTTTAGATGCTCTCAAATGTTATTCTGTCCTAATTACAGTTGCTACAACAATATTACAAGATTGGCAGTGGATTGACTACAATTAAGACATATTTTCCAGTGGCATATCAATGATCTTTTGTTCCTTCATTCGTGTCCTACAAAATGACTCAGCTTGTTCTGTGATTTACTCAAATGTTCCTCATGAACATTTTTCATAGTTCTCATGTATTTTTAGGTTTGTGAACCATGGTGGTTATCACTGCAAAAGCTACTCTTTTATCACTCTCTAGTGCCATTAGAAGCCCTGAGCTTCTGCCTCTTTTCCAAGGATTTTTGCATACAAGGGAGTCATATTTAAATCTTGCAATAAGCACAAAAGCAATTGCACTATCAGAAGTGCTGTTTGCCAGTTAGCTGATAAATTACCAGGGCAAATAAATAAATAAAACAAAGAATGTATAATGGCAGAACTGTACCCAGTTGGAGAGAATACTTCTTCTGCTACCCATTGTAGGAAAATTACTGTGAGAGTGACTGAACACTGACACAGGTTTTCCAAGGGCTGTGTGGAATCACCATCTTTGAAGATATTCAAAAACCATCTGGGTGTGGTCTTGGACAATCAGCTTTAGGGGGCCCGGTATGAGTGGGCATGTTGGACCAGATGACCTCCAGAATCTTCTTCCCACCTCAGCCATTCTGTGATTCTCTGAAAGAAGATATATTTTCCTCCATGCAAAACTCAAACCCAAACCAAACAAAAAACTCCATCAAATTTAAAATGAACGTATTCAGCATAATTCTGTGAAAATATAGACTGGATTTTTATAATGTTACTGTATAGACCAATTTATTTAGTTTTAAATTACATAACACAATTTAATGTTGGAGTTGAATTTTACTTATCCCCTAGAAATATCCTCAGGGTATGTAAATGTGCGTTACATAGGTAAAATGCATGGTTAAATCTCTGGAATCCTAAGATGGCTGCAAAAATTTGTCTTAGTAATGCCTAAAACCTCCCTATTTATTAATTTTAATAAATACTCTTCATTTATTCACACACAGGTTTTATATTGTCATGTTCTTTTCCTGAAGGCAGTGACTTTAAACACTTAGAGAAATGCTTAAATTTTAACTCTGGTGATGCTAATTATGCATTGAAGGATAAATGTAATACTTACTGTATTTCAGAAAGTACTTACACATATGGTGATGGGTGGATGGGATATGCATACAAGTACTCTTGTTTACTTCACGGTTCTTGTTAACATGTACTAGCAACAGGAGGGCCAAGAAGAATCTCCATCCTTTACTGGATGCAGCAGGAAACATAGTGACAAAGGATGAAGAAAAGACTGAGGTATTTAGTGCCTTCTTATCCTCAGTCCTTAATAGCAAGACCAGTTGTCCTGGGGGTACCCAACCCCCTGAGCTGGAAGACAGAGATGGGGAGCAGAATGAAGCCACATAATCCTGGAGGAAACGATCAGTGACCTGCTACACCACCAACAGGACCAGAGGAAAGGGTGTCAAATTGCACTAGGGGAGGTTTAGATTGGATATTAGGAATTTTTTTTTCACTAAAAGAATTGTCAAATGTTGGAGCAGACTGCCCAGGGAAGTGGTGGAGTCACCTAAAGGTATTGTAAAAATGTGTAGATGTGCCACTTGGGGACACGGTTTAGCGGTGGACTTGGCACTGCTAGGAAAGTGGTCAAACTTTATGATCTTAAAGGTTTTTTCCAAAATAAATGATTCTATGATTCTAAGGATTATATGACTGGCTTCAAAGAATCATGGCTGGGGAAATCACACAAATGTTCATTCAAAAGTCTGTTTCTTTCTTTAGTAAGATTCTAGTTATTTTTATCCTTTTGTAATTAACTAATTAACTAATTTCAATTAAAAATTGAGACCCGGAGGATGAACTATGATTGTATGAAGTGATATTCTTGTTTTTTCCCATTTTCTGTGCATGAGAACAACAGTAGTATGTATGATGGTTGCACAACACATAATGGAAAAATCTTGATTTGTCTAGTACTACATTTGCCTTTGTTTATAAATACAAGGTCCATTTGCATCTTCAGAGTGGCCAATTGTTGCCACTTTTAGCAAACATATGAATAGCAGGGGAAGTAACAATTATGAAATTAAAAAAACCCCAACTTTGTAGAAGATTAAATATGGTTAACAGCAGAGTCTTCACATAAATTTAGTCTGGAAGATAGGTGATAAAGAAATTCTCACTCCAAAGGAAAAAAAGCTTCAGGAGACAAGGATGAGCAGCCATATAATGAATTTTTCAACTTAATCATTTTTTCCCATGTTGTTTTTTATTACTTTAAACTTCTAGATAATTTCTATGTTGATTACTGAGATCTGGACTACTTCTCTTAAGCACACACAGATTACTCAGGGTGGCATAAACAGGCAGAAGTGATTGCTTTTCAAGAAAATGTGAATCCATACATCTGCAGTGGCAGCATCACTAAAGCTTTGATAGTACATGAACAAAAGTACAGAAAATGACGGAGGTGGAGTGTGCAGTTGGGTCCAGTGGTCGATAGGCAGGGATGTGCTGAAGGGGCCAGGCCGGGCCAGTGGTCTGCAGCTGGGACTCAGAGATGGTGAGGAGAACAAGGGTCAGGCATGGCTGATCTGACAATGGAACTGTGCAGAGGCCAGGCTGTGCCGTCAGTGCATGGTTGGGCCTGGCTCTGCGGAGCCCATGGCTAGGCAGGGCAGGACTGGGGGAAGCTGGAGACCAACCCTCCTGTTGCACCACTGGAGCAGGGTGAGGGGAGCCCTGGGTGATGACATGGGTTTCTGGGCCATGGGCAGCATGGAGGGAGCCCTGGGGAGTCAGTATATTTAGCATTTGGTAGTTTGCAGGTATTGTCTTATTGATTCTGCTTTCTTTTGTGGGAGGTTGAGAAAACGGGGAGGATAACAACAGTGAAGGATCTATTATCTGTAGCAATAGCCCTGCTCCACCTGTACAGAGCTAAATGCAGGACAGGCCACACCAGCTAATATGGCAGCACTGGGGTGAAACAAGATGGAGATAAAAAAGCAACTTCTACCCACTTGAACAAAAATCTGAGACTAAATTCCAGCTGTAAGGATTCAACATGCAGAAAAGGTTTTCTGACCAGAGAGACTAGCATACTTGGATAGTGTTTGATATTGGGAGCACTGCTAACATCATAGATTTGTTATTGTTGGGATGCTAATGCAGTTTGGGTACAGGTGAAGAGAAGTTTTGAGGATCTGTAAGAGACAGTGTGGTGAGACTCCTAAGTCTCTGGGGGCAGGTGCTGTGTGTATGCATGTAAGGAGAAGTGTCAAGGGTGAGTGGCAGGCTATGGCTGTATGGAGTCAAAGGGCTATTATAAGCAGACTCCAGTAGGAGAATTAATCGCCATAAACATTTAGTTACTGATCTGGATATTGAGAAAGAAGACAAGCACTGAAAGACTAGGGAAAACCACCTTTCTTTCCCTTTTCTGGGGCTTAAGTTCACTCCAGATACCATTTCTTCGATCTTCCTTGCTTACTGATGCTTTCATGGTGCAGGACTTGACATTCTCTCTTGTGGGAACTTCATGGGTTCTTTTTTGTTGAGGTGCCTCTGAACAGCAGCAGCACAATGATCTTGTGTGTCTACTACTCCTCCTGGTTTTTCATCTTATGAAAACTTGTCGAGGATGCACTCTATTCCATAATCCAGATTATTAATGAAGTGGAAGAACAGTATTAGATCCAGTAGCAGCCCTCATATATATCCCTATTAACTCGTCTCCACACAGACCTTATGCCAGTGATCAAAACCTTCTGAGCCTGGCAGTTCAAGAACCATAGAATGACTGATATGGAAAGGGACCTCTGGAGGTCATCTGTTTCAACTCCCCTCAAGTGGGCTCAAGTAGGGCCACCCAAGGGCCAGTTGCCCAGGATCATGTTCAGATGACTCTTGAATATCTCTCTGTATGGAGACTCCACAACCTCTCCGGGTAAGGTGTGCCAGTGCTAGATCAAGCTCAAAGTGAAAAAGTGTTTGCTGATATTCAGAAGGAACATCCTGTGTTTCAGTCTGTGCCCATTGCCCCTGGCACTGGGTGCCACTGAAAAGAGCCCAGTTCCCTCTGCTTTAGAATAGAATCATCTATGTTGAAAGAGACCTTTAAGATCATCAAGTCCAACCATCAACCCAGCAGTACCACTGTAACCCCTACACCACTAAACCATCACCCAGACTCAGACAGCTCTTGAACACCTCCAGAGATGATGGCTCCACCACCTCTGTGGACAACCTACTCCAATGCCTGACTACCTGAACAATGAAAAAATTTTTTCTTGTATCTCATCTGATCTCCCCTGTCTCAGCTTAAGGCCATTTCCTCTGGTCCCCTCACTGCAGGCACAGTAGAAGGGACCAGCTCCCACCTCACTACAACCTCAGGGAGTTGTTGAGAGTGATGAGGTCCCCCCTGAACCTCCTCTTCTTGAGTATAAACAAGCTCAGCCCCCCAGACGTTCATCATAAGACATGTTCTCTAGTCCTTTCATGAGCCTTGTTGCCTTTCACTGGAAGTGCTGGAGCACCTTTACAACCTCCCTTCTAGCATATGAGTACATGGATGAGATCCAACTCTTCCCCTAACCTGAACCTTCTCTTCCCCATGCTACAGAGCCCCAATCTAGGCTAAACTGACTCAGACATATACAGTAATGATACTAGATCAAGTTCCTCTCTTATGAAATGTGTCATGTTCTATCAGAGAACGACACAATAAAAAGGATATTTTCTACCAAAAGGAATGTAGGCCTTGGGGTTTGGAATTGTACTTCAGAAGTGGCTCAATTTCTTCATCCAAGCAAAATATGATCCTCCAAGGCTCAGTCCTTTAAATCTTACTGTAATAATTCCTTTCATTTGCTTGATAAAGCTCAGTTCACCAGTCCTTGCTGGAAGTCCAAGTCCTGCATGTGGCATTATTTATGGAATTTATTTCATCCATTTAATTTATTCCACCTGGCATTTATTTATGGAATCAAGTACCAGGGCTGTAACACCACTGTCTCTCAGGGAAGCTAAGGTGCACTAGCAAGTGGTGTGCAAATCTGTGATAACTCACTGGGACAGCAGATCTTAAAACTGTTTATGTATTACCTCCTTTGTAATGTAAAAATAAAATCTTTTTTATTGCAGTAATTTGGAAAGCAGTGGAAAAGATAATTATTGAGGCAACATTATTACTGTAACAGAATAAATTCTGTTGTCTGAGAAGCGAAAACCTATCAGACATTACAATTTACACAGATTAGCATAAGTGTTACTGTTCAGTCTCCTACAGGGAAATTCATGCCAGTGTAGGATTGCTGCCCTTTACTGATAATTCTGGTTTACAACAGCAGCAAATTTTGTCTCTTTTCAGTAGGAGGTACTTTGTGGAAACACTGCCAGGTATTTTTGACATGTGCACAAAGAAGTGTGAGTTATGAAGGTCCATGAAAACATAAAAGCTGCAAAAAAAAAAAAAAAGCCTCTATTGATTAGTGGGTTAGCGGTAGTCGAGTGTGTAAATAGAGTTAATAGCTGGTAAAATCCAGAGGTGCATGTAGTGGAATGGCTTAGTGGTGCTTGCACAACAAATTAGTGATAAACTCCAGATTCAGTTCTTAGGTTACTGTTTTCTAGCCATGTGTCTTCATCATGTATAGTGAAACATTTTTTAAATTGTGATTTCATATTGTTAACAGAACAGGTTTGTGTGCTTTTTAGCTGCACAAACATTTCTGCAGTTCCTTCCAGTGGTCATGGAGCACCTGTGCAGGAAACTTTCTAAAGTCCAAACAATGTCATAGTGGCTGAGTGGGAATTTTTGCTGTGGAAAATAAAAATGCCACTTCCACAGGAAATTCCTACCACCTATTCCCATAGCTGCTATAATGCACTTATTGCTACATGGCCTTTTTAGATGGCCATAAATGGTTGCTGATCCACACCTAACTTGTACTCAAATTATTGACTTTTCAGCATTCATAAATCAGTGTGCTGTTATTGGCAGACACATTTATACCCTGCATCTAGTAAGCTTTAGTCTTAGAGCAGCATTATACTGCTGCTGAACATAAACAGTTGTGTTAGGCATAGAGTGATGCTTAACTTAGCTAATAACGCAGAAGAGACTAATATTGAGACACTACTTGGCTTCTTCTCAGGTTCCGTGGCTTCTTGGCAGAACAAAAGTGTTTCAAAATCAGCATAGTTGGCAAGTCCTGCATTCCATTCAAAGGACAGGTTACTCAGTGATAGATGTCATACCAGGCTGAGGATAAGAACAACAGTGTAGCCAGCAGGTTGAGGGAAGTAATTTTTCCCCTGTGTCTGGCACTTCAGAGACTGCTGCTGGAGCACAATACCCAGTTTTGGGCTCCTCAGTACCAGACAGACATTGACATGCTGGAATGAGTCCAGCAGGGAGCCAGCAGGAAGCTCATAGGGTATGAGAAGTGGCTGAGATAACCAGCTGGGTTTGTTCAACCTGCAGAAGAACAGACAGGGGCGGTGCTGCTCTCTGTAACTCTCTACATATTATGGAGACATTAAGTCAGAATCTTCTCAGAGTTATACAGTGGAAGGATGAGGGGTAACAGACACAAATTAGAATATGGAAAATATTGATGATACATGGGGAAAAAACCCCACAGGAGTGGTAAAACACTGGAGTAGGTTTCCCAGAGTGCTAGATACTACAAACTCAGCTGTGTAGCTTTCTCTAATGATACTTGCTTTGAGCAGGATATTTAATCTAGGAGTACTTGAAGTCCTTGTCATCTATATGATTTTTTTGATATATGTTATTGTAATAATTCTTTACTTTCTTACAGATCCCAGTATAGGAATCAGGAAAAAGTATTTTATAACTACAGATAAACCCACACAGATTAGGCAAGTCCTGTCTGATTTACTTGTCTGGATTCAGAAGTAGTTATTATCTGGTTCCACAATGCAGGGCAACGAGACATAGCCTCCAAATCTAGACTTACCTAGGCAAAGTATTTTTTAAACACTTGCATTAGTAGTTGTACATGTGAAATAAAGGAACTTTCTCATAGTCTCAAAGGGCTGCAATCAACTTGTCCCAGAACTGGGGAATGTTGTTGTCTTGAGCAGTTTCTCTCTGAAGTACAAGGACTGTTGGTTTGACTTACCTCCATTATAAATAGCAATTAGCTAGTAACAAAAATAGCAATGTGTTATTTATTTAAGGCCAACCTTAGCACTTAACATCATAGGCCTTTTCCCTCATAGGAAGGGTAAGATAATAAACAGGTACCAGGTCCTAGTCATGTTGCTTAATGCTTGAATGGTAGTCACTTGGATCATACCACAAAGATCAGGTTATTTTGTAAAGTGATATATCAAAGTCGTTGTGTTATGGAAACTAAATTCTGGAAGATAGAGGAGCTGAATGAATAAGTTTGTCTTTTTTTAAAAAAAGGGTCCACATCCTTGTTCAATCAGCATTGCCTGGAAGAAATTTGTACTGCTAGGGTTGACATTTCATAGTTCACTGGGGACAAATGGTGTGAATATATTAATAAAGTCATATATGTTATCATGATAGGATAAACTGAAAGGGAAAGCTAACAAGAAAGTGACTCAGAGCAAATGATCATGTTTTATTAAAAGTATTCTACAAACATTTAATATTAATGTGTAATCATTTTATGGTTGACAAGCGAAATATATTTATGAAGAAATCTGTGTGGTTTTGTTTAGTTCATAGATTTTTTTGGCAGTGATTTTTTATTTTGTTTTTAATATTTTCTTTCCTTTTTCTACCTTTTTAGGGAAGAAAAGTGCATTAAAAACATGCTGTAAAATATCTTTTTCTCATACACAGCTAAAATAGATGGGTGATAGTTCAAGTAGGGTTACACTGCTAGTCCATATTTCATCTGAGTCTTTAATGGTCAGTGAAGCTAATGGAGTTATGATGATTTATGTCAGCTGATGGTCTAACCTTATATCATGTTGTTTTGTGGTTGAAACACATGGCTTGGCCTGCAGAGCCTTATCTTGTTCTCTGTTTGGACAAATGAGCAAAGAACATCCAAACACACAAATCGTTGTTTGTCTGTGAACTATCTTACTATAAAATAGTAAGTTACCTATAAAATAGTAAGTTACCACTGTGGTAAACTTATCATTCAGATTTTTATTTTTTTTTAAATCCTGCTTTTCAAAACAGAAGGTTTTAGTTCTTCATATAAAAACCTAGCAAATAAATATTGGAACACTCTGCTGTACTTGGCCTTGAATTCTGGGCATGTCCAGTCTTACTCTGCTTTTTTGCTAATAAGCTCTAAGTTTTTAAAGCCTTCATTTTGGCAGAAGCTTCATTTTCTGACAGCAGCAATCCTACCTAGGGAAGAACAAATTCAGATTCCTCTGCAGTGATTATCATTCTTTCAGCTCTTTAATAATGAAAATGCATCAACCGTCATAAAATCCAAATTAATTTTTCAGCTTAAAGTTTGTCTTTTCTTGATTGATAGGTCTTGCTTAGAACCCTTAGTTCGGAATAGTTCCAAAATATTACTTTCTCTGGTCTTGTACTCTCTGAAGGGTTGGAGATGCAAAATATCTGCTTTGGGTATCATCAACATTAAATCTCTGGAGTGTAATAGCAGCTTGTTCTGTACTTTCAACCTTAACCAATGAACTCAGTATCTCAGCTGTTTTTTGTTATCTATGGAAGTTGCTGCATGGCAAAAGGAACTCGGAGCAAAGAGCAGCTTAGCTGTCACGTACCTTACAGCACATCATAACTTTAACAGTCTGTATTTTACTCCTGGTTTGTCAGAGACAGAGAAATGGTGCAAGTATTGGTTACTTAAAAGAAAATGGAAATCTTGAGACCAGTCAAATGCTTTTTGTTTTGTGTTGGTATTGCCAGTGTGACTTGTGTTCTGCTTACATGCATGTCTAGCTTGCTTCTGGACATCTGCTTTATGTTACCTCTCCTTGCCTGTTCCCCACCCTCTCTCTCAAATACACATTTGGGAGGACAAAAATAATTTCTGACAAAGTATGAATTGAGGTGAGCTTTTTTTTTTGGTCTTGGGCTTTAAGTTAATTGATATTTGAGGATCCTGTATCACTCAATCCAGCAATTATAGCAAAATACAACATTTTAAAACTCAATTAGATGCCTTGTTTAATTTAGGATTAATTCAAGATTTTCAGCAAACATTAACAGTATCTTATACTGCACATGCAGTGACTAGAGAGATGACTGATCAATTTCACACTTCAAAGAAAGATGAAAAAATACCTAACTCGTTGTCCAAAAGTAAGAATATTAAAATACTTGAGAAGAAAACCCCCCACCCTTTTGAACATCAAACCAAAGATTTTTGTTAAATCAAATATTTAATATATTAACCTCTGAATAACAATAGTAAGCCTTTGCACCCTGAGGGACAAAAGTTCCTTACTAAGATGTGATAAAAATACCTCTTGTATCAAAGGTATTTCAAGCTGAGTGGAAGAGAGCCTTCAAGTAGGTCTAGATGTAATGTACTTGCTGAAATATAAAGGATGCCTTTTCAAGTCAGACACAGGTCTGTCTGATAGCTTGTACCAGCTCATGAATCTAATGTTCTTTCCACCTTCGAAGTCCTTCAAAATAATTGCACATTTATATAACAGTTCAACAACTAGTGTTGGAAACTTATTGATGAGTTACTGCCCTGTGATTAAATATAAGCAGGCAAATGTGCTACAGTCTTCAGAGAACTTGCTGTACATCAGCTAACATTATTACTGGAAGCTCTTAATTAGTTTCTTCTTATTATAAATTGTTTTTATTTTTACCCCAAAGTAAACTGAATGGAAATTCATTACATTTTTCTTTGTATCATACTTTGTTTATTTGTCTGTTAGCCAAAAGCCAAAGAAGTTTTTGAGCTATTTTTCTGTCACTGTTTCCACATAAATGCCTGTTGCTCAATCTCTCTGGTTGCTCTGCAGAGATCCCAGATGCAGATCAAAAAAGGTGTTTTAATTGATCAGCTATGGGATATAGGGATATAAAGATGGCTAGCAACATAAAAGACCTTGTTTTCTTACCAAGATGGGGTTTTTGACATTACTTGTATAAATGGTATTCCTCTTATTTCAGCTTGCATGGTTTATAATTAATTTTATTTCAACTTCCTACCAGCTGTTAGAAAAGTTGCTAAATTGCTAATGTGAAGAAGCTGTAATCAGATGTCCTCAAATTGAGGTGGAGTAATTGTCTGCAGCTGTCCTTTCTGTTCTTCTGCTTAGACATTACACAAGGTGAGGTTTTAGTTTAAATATCTTTCATCAGGGAATCTGGTGGAGAACATTTTTATGTTGTAGTGGTGGCTTCAGGTAAGGTCAATTTCTTCCTCAACTAATTAGAGTTTCTTGAGGAAATCTTGCCATGCATTCGTGTTAGTACATGGTCTTTTAATACCAATTTAAAGTCAAAAGATAATTGGACTAATTCTGCTCCTGCCTTGGGATTCTGTGTGCATGCTGGCTCATGCTAGATAACCTTCTGAAGAAAAAATGTCTGTTGTGATCGCTTGTCATTGTAGGGCTTGTGTGGCTTTTTGTCCAGGATTTCTTAAAGGTACAATTGATCTCCACAGGGAAAATCCAACACATTCATTTAAGTGTAATGCAAATCACCATTTTTATTAAGAGCTATAGTCTCTATATATCCCATTAGATTTAATTTTTGATAAATCAGATTTGAATCATGCAGTAGTTCTTTCCATGCTAAGTAAAGCGGAATGTTAAGATTTTGTTTGTCGCAGATGTTTGCTCTGTCCCTTGTCCTGGTAGGAGTAAAATGATTAAAAGCCTTGTGGATAGATACACACCATCATAAGAGGCTCTTGGAAAAACTTTGTGGTGAAGTCCTGTGCATTCATACTTGGGAGAGCAATGTTGTAGCAGTTTGGGGTAAAAAAGTCTGGTTTTGGGAGGAAGATCAGCTTGCATTCAGAATACCAGCAGAAAGCTTCTGATTATATGAGCTGACTCACCATGTTTACGATTATTTTATGGTGATGATTATAACTCACAGTGCTTGGGACCATTTAAATGTCTTTGTGGTTAAAATACCTCCATTTTTCTTCCAAAATGTCATAAAGGAAGATTATAGAACTGATTATTTTAGTTCATTCTGTACATCTAATGACTTCTCTTTAAAACCTGTGGCTGCAAGGTTGGTTTGGTGTAAATTCTGTGGTGAATGAACAGACAGCAATGTGTCCAAAATGAACTTTGCAGTTTACTTACTCTCCAACACTTACTTCATAACACTTTACAGCTAGTCCCATACATAGTAACCTTTTAATTGCTCAGTATCGTACTAGAGCCACCTGTAAGGAAACTGTTTTTATTCTGGTGAACTTTTTTAGTGTTTGTTAATCACATTTTTTGGATGGGCCCCTTAGTAATTCTTAAGGAGTTATTGTTTGCCTTTTTTTTAAAGATATAAAAAAGTGTTCCAGCTCTCTTTGAAAAGAAGACAATTTTAAATTCCCAGTTGGACTGAGGAGTCCTTTACAGATCTGTAATACAAGATAATGTGGCCTGCAGAACACTTGACTTCATTCTTATGTGATACGGGAGTGGTCTTGATATCCACCATTCAGTGGCGATGCAGAAACAAATCCATGTGGTTTTCTCATAGAGACGGCCAATGCCATAGCACATCACTGAAGTTCAATTGCTATCATCTGCCATACATCAGATATTTAATGTCTGGAATCTTGGTCCAGGTCATCAGATAGGACCACAAAGATGATTAAGGAAATGGAGGATCTCACATATGTGGAGAGGCTGAGGGAGATGGGACTATTCAGCTTGGAAGGGAGAAGGTTCACGGGCAATCTTATCCTAGTTTCTAAATGCTTGATGGGAGGGAGTGATGAAGAGGGAGCCAGATTTTTTTCAACAGTGCCAGCTGAGTGGATGAGAAGCCATGGGTACACATTAAAAACCATGAAATTCTGATTGAACACATGACTTTTTTTTTTACTGTAGAGCACTGGTCAAACACTGGCACAGGTTTCCCATAGAGACTGTGGAGTTCCATCTGTGGAGTTACTCAAAACCTGGCTGGACAGCCTGTCCTGTTGCCCTGGGCAGACTGCTGCAGGAGGGTTGGCCTGGTTATGAAGAAGTCACATTCATCCTCAGTTATGTGGTTATCTGTATAGGCCATCTGTGTTGCCATATTTTTTTCAACAGGATTCTAAGTAGAAATCCAACTTGGGCTTCAAATACCCTTGGACCAAAATAGCTCTTGTTGCATTCCAGTGTTATAACATCCCATGGGAACAGTATAATTTTTCCAGTTTCTCCAAATCAGTGTCTTTCCACATAGGGAACAAGAATTGCTGTCTCCCACATGCTAACATCATCAATACGCTGTTTTACATAGCACTACCTGTCTAAAATACAGAAACAAGGTATCTGCTAGTCAAGTTTCCTGATACATCACAGTGTAAAATCAGCTGTTTAGTTGCTTAAAATGACTTATTCAGGCTAATTTTTCTAATCTTATATTTCTACATTCTACCTTTCTTCTACTTCATTCTTTTTTACTCAGTTTTGGTGTAGTGAAAACTACAATTGGAGCAATTGAGCTTTTTCCTGAAACTAGGGGAAAAGAGTAATTTGCCCCGTGTCTTTATTCCTTCAGGCAGGTTGTCAGGAAAATTGGCTGAGCCTATAGGCACGTATGTTTTCCATAGATTGTGTCTGGTACTTAAAATGACTTTTCCTATCACTGCACATCTGCTGTGGGCTTTGCTGGGTTCAGTGGCCTTAGATGAGTCATAAAAATCTCTTGTGTGTTGTCACTAATGCTTTTGCTGGCCCAGATAGCTGGAGCTGCCTGCCTTAACGAAAGAGAATTGTGTGAGGGCAGCAAGACTGTAAACTAGGACAAGGATCACTTTGGCTTTAAGGTCTCTTTGCAGTGAGATACAAACATGCAAACAGAAGGGATTCTTGATGCTTACTTCTATAGATGATGGGAAAGAAAGACAGTAATCTGCTGCTTCTGCCTCTTTTAGCTGTCACCTTGGTCTGAGCGTGCATGCGGATTATGACAACCAATGGCACATGGCTGAAGACGAGAGCACAGGGGAATGCCTGAAATCAAAAAATGTAGTGGACACTTATTTCTGCTTTCCTAAGAGAAAGAGAGGGTGTTTTTTGACAGGAAATATAAGAAGTTTGAGGTGTTTGGCTACAACTGCCTGAAGAAGGGCACCAACATTCACCTAGGAGTAGGAAAAAATAACAACAAGTTCTACTCCAGTGGCTTTGGATTTTTTTTCTGGTTATCACTTGAGAACTTCATCATGGAGTTCAGTGGATGACTTTTTTTTTTTTTTTTTTTGTCTTTCCACCATAGCATCAGCCTTCTTGATGCTAATGCAAGCAATTGTGAAACACCTAATCTCATCCATAGGATCAGGGCACATGCCATGGAGCCTCAGGACTTTGGCACAGTGCCTCACTGATCTGATGAAGGCCACCAGGAAGGTGAAAAAGTTTTGAGCTAATCATCAGATATGTTGTCTATTTTAAACAGGTTTTCTAAAGCAAGAGGCTTCAATAAGCTGTGTTTGGCTTTTCAACCCATCAGTCCACTTGAACTAAATTTAGCAGGGTCATGAGGTACTTAAAAGCATGAAGTTTTGATTTTCATGAAAATCAGTGTCTGTTTTTTTGAATGGACTAGCACCATATTGAAGAAGGAGCTATGCTGAGGTCAGCAGGCAAGTTCCCAGGCTGATCTGCACTTGCATAAATGGCTGAGCAGGATACATATTGCAGAATTGGTCCCAGCAACTGCTGCTCCTTGCCTAGGCTTTATGCACAGGAGCTGTTTGTGTTTGGGAAGGTGAGGAAGCAAGCAAGTAGGTCACATTCAAAGAAATAGGCTTTTTTTTCTTTTCTTTTTTTTTATTCTGCTCTTTGGGAAATTCTTGTGGGAAGTGTATCCTCTGTTTCCCAAAAAATGTCTGAGGCAGACAGCTAGATGATATCTAGTTATCAGAACTCAAATATCTTTACTTATTCTCTCCCACCAAAGGACTTCTCTCACTGCCTCAACTCATTCTGCAGCTGTAGGAGAGAAGAGTTTTGCTCTCAGGTTTTCACTTTGTTCTGTCCCTTTAGGATGTTCCAGGTTTAGAAAGGTAGTTGATATGGAATTATGTAAATTTGAAGACCTGTATTTTCTTTTCAGTTACAAACTGAAGAGCTAGCCAGAGAAAACTTCAGCTTTCATCAGTGATCTTAAAATTCACATGGTAGTGTCCTGACATATTTCAGGTCACAAGAAATCAGTTCCCCTCATCTAAAGTAGCTGTATACTTTCTGCCAGCTGTTTGAAATACCTACTGAATTATTTTTTATCCTTTTTCAAGTATCATGCAAATTTGAACTTCCAAAGCAGATAGGAAAACTCTATAACGTGGAGAGTTTATAGCACTTTGTTTCAATAAACAAACAAACCAGCCAACCTAAACCCCCTCACTATCTTCAAAGAACTTTTCTGTACCTGCTCAGCACACGCTTAGCTGTGTATGTTCGTTCGGGAGAATATCACAGCTCGTATTTATAATACGCATTGTAATATACATCTCGTGGGAAGGTGTGGAAGGGGAAGTTGAAATGGCTCTTTGCTGATGATAAAATCAAAACAAAAACAACTGCCGATTCCCTGGCCAGCCAGCTTGCTGGGACATTTTTATAATTCTTTCACTCTGTTGTTGGAGGACTCCAATTAGCCTCAAACTGGAGCTCGCAGCTTGTGTGTGAAACAGGCAGCTGCTGGCACGCAATCCTCCCCGAAGTTGTTTCCTTTCCTTTTTCCTGAGATTTAGCAAAGGGGGGGAAGGGGTTGGAGTCACATGGATACAAAGCTTTTGATTAATGTCCAAGTCTGTGCTGCTGCGGAGGCTTTCCAACCTCTCAGCTAGCAGGGCGAGCTGGGAACCAGTGACCGCTCGTTTCCTCCAGGCTGTGTCCCCTTCCTGACGGGAAAGGAGCGCGCTCTGGGGTGGCTCGTCGCCTCCGGACCGCCGCGGGAGCGGGGTGAGCGGGCTGCGGCTGCAGCGCGGCGGGGGACCGGCCGGAGCCCGGCCCCGCTGTGTAACTTGGCGGGGTCTTTTGTTGTCCTTGTCCGCAGCGCAGCGCCGGGGCGCTCAGGGGAAGGCGCCGGGCTGCGAGCACCGATCCTCCTCGCCGCGCACCATGACAGAAGAAAGCAAAGGGGAAGGCAAGGGGGAGAGCGGGAAGGACTTGGAGAAGCAGCTTCGCTTACGCGTGTGCGTCCTCAACGAGCTGCTGAAGACGGAGCGGGACTACGTGGGCACGCTGGAGTTCCTGGTGTCGGTGAGCGGCGGGGCTGGGGGCCCGCGGCCGCTCCCGCAGCTGCCGGGGCGGGCGGGGAGCGGGGCGGCCGCGGGACTCCGACCGGGAAAGGGCTTCACCCTGAGCTTTTGATTAAAAGGAAGGGAGAGTAACAGGTTTTGAAATAGCCGAAGAGGGCTCGTGCGTTGCCGCCCCCACCCTCCCCATCCCCCGGCCGCACTTTGGCACTGATGATCTCGCATCTCCGCGCGTGGAAGCGGATGGGGGGTGATGTGTTCGGGTTCCCCCAAACCCAGCGGGTATGGGGGCTTGTGTTCATTTCAGGGCGCCGCAGTTCCACTCGTTGCGATAGTCCTGGAAACCCAGCGGTGCAGGGGGGAGGGAGCAGGACGGAGGGGGTGCTGGTGTGCAGCAGCTGCTTGGCATTAAAGCCACATGTGGCATTCACTCCTGTCTTGTGATACAAGGTCAGCTGGGAAGGTAGCGCGTCCTACTGAGCCGTGTTGTGGCAGTTTTAGCTGCCTTCTACATTTGACTATCACTGTTGATAGGATTACTGGTGCCAGGTAATACCCTAGTCAAAAGGCAGGAGTTCTCACTCTCTCAAAAAGCCAAAGGGACAAATTATTGCAGAACAGATGCGGGCAGTGTTTCATTTCTGCCTGATCTTGGTAGCATCACTTTAGGACTCTGATGTGATAAATATGTCCAAATCAGCTGCTTCAGATTGCAAAAGTTTTCACAGTAGCCCCATCATACTTTTCTCTCCTCCTGTCCCATTGAAGAGGGGAAATCCTTCCAACAGCAAACTTCCTGCTTTGCTGCCTTGAGAATTGTGGACTTTCTGCTTATTACCATGAAAGAGGAAATTCTTAAGTTGGCTGTGACAGGGAGAATAAAAGCACAGACATTGGAGTGAAATAAGATCTACAGAGTAGCTTATTTTCTCCATATGTTTATCCTCAGCAGAACCATGAAAAATGGTAAATCATCCAATGTGTTTTCTTTTTTTTAAGTTTAGGATGTATATTTGAAAAAGAGGCTATGCAATTGTTTTACTTGCTTCCATTTAATGATCATGTTTTATCTATTTAAAAAAAAAATTGAAGACAGTGTTCTTCCATATTTTACCTTAAGCCCCAAATTTGTTCTTCCAAATTTTACCTTAAGCGGGTCTTAGATAATTTCAGCAAATTTGAAGAATTTGTGATATCTTTAATTTTGAATTCTAAGATATTTGTGTTCAAGTAGTAAGTGCTCCATTTCTCCCAAAGATGAGAATCTGTATGTGTTTCAAGTTTCCAGGCACTGAATTCAGTAATAAGTCTTTTTGCTGTTTGGATCAAGATGATCTAAATAAATCATATGCAGAAAGGGAGAAGGGTTGGCATTAAATACTTGGTTCTACATCAGTTTTTCAGATTCATTGTGGTTGTGGACAGCGTTCAAGTGACAGTTCAGAGATGTAAATCCTTCACAGAGAAATGTCACGTGTTTTAACTATACTTCAGTTTTGTTTGAGGAAACAACTTCTGAGCTTGCCTTTGGTCTACCTGCTAGGACTGCTGTTGAAAACAACTGTGGTGGTGGATTTATGAGGACCACCGGAGTAGGGCCAGTATGGAAACCATCACGTTCATTTGATGTCAGCCATCAAAACCATCATTGTGTGAGGGATTGGTGTTCCAGTCAAAGTTAAGAGTTAGGCTTCCAGATCACCTCAGCGTCATCAGTGGAGCTCATTGTGGTAGAAACCATGTTTCCTTTATGACTGAGAAACTGAAGCCAGTTACAAGCTCCCTAAGAGTTTGCTCAGAGTACCTGCAGTTTTCACTGTAGTTAATAGGAAATAGAGTATTCACTTAGATAAATGAAAAAAACCCTGTGCATGGCTAGGGAATGAAGAGGTTATAAGGAGGAAGTGACTTGCTGGTATGTGTCAACATGGGAAATGCTTTGCTGGTTTCCCTACACTGGAAATATACCTATTATATGCTACATTTATTTAGGTTCTTTTGTTTATGTTGGAATTAAAGAGTCTTGCTGAGAACAAATTTCAGGTTGGTTATTTAAAGTATTTTTGTTTCCCTACTCCTCTATGATTCCTCATCCTCCACTTACCATCAGCGTAGTGAGAAGTAGCTTGGTTTGTATGTTCTGTCAGAAGTCTGTAACACTGTAAGGTGCAAAGCAGAAGATTTATTTGTTACTTTATTAAATAGAAGTAGCTGAGTAGTCATTCCCATGTGAGTTCATTCACCTCTTCTTTTTGGCTTTATGCTGTGTAAATACAGTATATTGATTTACATCTGCACTCATTACAAAACAAATCTGAGTGGCAAGGTCTGGTTGTATTAATATTATTCTTTCGTATCTCCTGAATCTTCCAGTAATAAACTATAGTAGTGTAGTCTGTTGAGACTTCGGTGATACAGAGCAATAACAATTTTGGGCCAATTGCAGTGAGGTATGTAAACATACGTGAGGTGGATACACTTAAGTCACCCAGTAGTTGCAGCAATGTTGGAAGGAGGAAGCATGCACAGGAAATTATGAATAAATGCTTATACTTTTCCTTCAGACATTTCATTATAACATTTAGAGTGTCACTGCAATACCAGAGTTTTTGTTCTTTTTAGCATTTCTTAAAAGAAACAAGTGATGGAAGAATTTATTTAAGACACTAAAACACCTTTTAAAACTATATCTGTAGATGGAGGTTGTCCTTTTTTTTTTTTAAAAAAGCTACAATATCAAGTTTCTGTTATGAACAAGTGATACTTTACTGGTTAAATTAGCAATCGGGCCTTTTCTGATTCTGGATGTTCTTGCTGGTGATCATACCATCTTCCCATGGCAAAATCTTTGTTTTTCAAAGAAAGAGAAGCTGTGCTTGCAGTGATAGAGGAAAATCTTTTTTTCGTAGCAAAATGCACTTTCTGGAGGGGACAGAAGGTGACGGTGAATATTTGCTCCATCTAAAATAATTCCATGTCATCCAACTGTGTAACTGAATAATTAATATTACTTTGGGATCTTATGGTAAAGATGCTCTTAAAAAAATTGTGATTTTATCAATATGTACCTTATCTATTAAATTCTTTACAGCAAATGACCAAATGTGTATATTTACTGTGATCTGGATGAAAATTTCCTGTGTTGCCCTATAAACACAGCCTGGAGAAAAGAAGACTGAAGGAAAACTTTATCACTCTTTACAAGTACCTGTAAGGAAGTTCTAGTGAAGTAAGAATCAGTCTTTTTTCCCCAGCTAACAAGTGACAGGACAAGAGGAAATGGCTCCAGGCCATGCTAGGGGAGGTGTAGATTGGATATTAGGAAAAATTAATTCACTGAATGGGTGCTCACGCTTTGGAATAGGCTTCCCAGGGATGTGGTGGAATTGCCATCCCTGGAGATGTTCAGAGAACATGTAGATGTGGCACTTGGGGACATGGTTTAGTGGTGAACATGGCAGTGCTGGGTTACTGGTTGAACTTGTTGATCTTTGCCAACATTAACGATTCTATTCTATGACTAGCTAACTAGAGCAAAACTACATAAACTTTTCTAAGATTCTCATTGGTCCCTAATTTTATGCTGGGAAATACACGATTTTAAATGAAATTTAAAAAAAAAAGTTGGTTTTTTTTTTTTGTAATTTTGCTGAAAGTTTTCGTGCAAGGTTTCATTTACTGTGTAGTCAGGGTACTCACTTTAATCCTTCACACAGCAGTAGTAAAGAGACCACTAAAACTCTGGGTAGAAGTTGATGAGACATTAAAAAGTATTTAATAGTAAAGAGTTCCTTAAAAGTGGCTAGTTTAATTTGTCACCTTGTTACTTGGTATAAGGCTTAGTTGTTATGGTTGTGATTTACACTGACTGACTGGCCAGTAAAGGCAAACCAGGCCATAAAGAATTTTAGGATGCATACACATATATGTATGTATGTATGTGTATATACATATATAACATGTACATATATATTTTTTGGAAAGAGATTTTATTTTGGAACAACAATTGGAAATGTAATTGATCTGGTACACTTGGTACTTTAGGGGATATCCTTGGAAGAAGAGTTTATTTTTCTATGGCAGAGATTGTTTCTCTGGCGCAGTTTCATGTTCTGACAAATTTGACGTTGATGGGAATAGAAGCAGATGTTGGCACTCCTGTAAGCCTTCCCCAAGGCCTCAGCTGGGGTGGCTAGTTAGATCTTGAAGCAGCTGAGGGAAAAAAACAAAGTTAGTTTATGATGTAGACTATAGTATGGTTTACAGAGTCTCTCAGTGAATATATATATGTTTCTGCCAGTTAACTCTCAAGTATCAGTTTGATTTCATTACATCCTACTGTACTATCTTCTGCTTGCACTGAAGTGAAAAAATGCTTAGTTTTCTTTAAATGTGTGCCCTGTTAAGGGAAGCTGAATCCTTCCTTTTCAATGGGTATAAAGAGATATTGTTTATAAGGTTTATTGTGCAGCCTTCTCAGTGTCTGTGTGACTTCTCAGGATCTGTATTCCCTTGCTGAACCTTCCCTGTCTCTTGGCTCAATACATATTTCTATGTTGAGCAGACAAATTAGTTGGAGAAATGATTGCAGTAATTGAGACTTCAGGTAACCTTTATAGTAAAATTCAGCGTTACTAACCCTGACTAGCAATAGAGGATTTGTGTCAAGGATGAAAACTCCTCAAATGGTTATCTTGCATAATAAAGTTAGATGTTGGGCTTTCCACAAAAAAAGAACAAATGGTCTTTTATGGCTGTAGTTTGATACAAAAACAATGTATCTGTGTGGGTTGTTTTTGTGTGCATGTGTATATATCATAGAATACCTTAAATTGGAAGGGTCCCATAAGGATCATCTAGTCCCACACACTGAATATGCTATATGTATATCTCAATTACGGTGATGATTAGGAACTTCATAGTGGTTTGCATAATTGCATTTATATTTTATAAAAGGCATTTAAATGAATGGAAGGGAAGAGTTTTAGCTGGCTGCATTTTTTGATAAGGTTATGTGATTTCCTTTCTCTTCAGGAGAAGAAAAACAACATTCTATGGCTACCTCAGCATAAAAAGTCAAAAGGAAGTGCAAACACAATTACCATAGAAAGTCAATATCTTTTCCATTCACTTCCAATTTCTGCTGTTTTTAACTTGCTTAAGTGTTAACAAAAAATGTGAGCATGGTATTCTATTTTTATTTGAGTTTGCATGTCTACATCAATGGCACCACCTGTGGTCTCCATCTGAGTAAGGGTAACTGCTTAAAAGCTGTTTATTTCTTTGTAACCCCTGCCCCCAAGGCTGAACACTCTGCTTTATGGAGTGGATTAGCAAGAAAGATGTCTTTTTTTTTTTTTTCAGTGTCTTTATTAGCTGAGCACAGAGTTCATGCAATGTATGGCAATGGCAAAAAGCACAGTTTTTTCTGAAGAATTTTCAAGTACGTATCTTATCTTTTTTGGAATTGGAGGGATTTATGCTGGACAATGGACAAATATTTCATACTTTTCAATGGATTTCCTCTTACTGCTCTGATATGCACTTCGATTATATTGTGAAAAACTCTTTTTTAGGAAGAAAGGTGTTTAGTTGTTCAGTGAAAAGTTCAGAATATTGAAAGGAGAAATCTTTATTTCATAGCATTTAGGAGACTTGCCTGTTCTTAAGACTTATTGTAGACTACGACGAAATCTTCTGAAGACTATAATATGCTTAGAGGTGTTGGACAATGTCATGAATTATCTGTATTTATAAATAATGTCATATTTGCAGTGTTCCAGTTATTCCGTTGCTCTGCCTTATAGCTCAGTCCGAACTCTCCTGACACATGTATTTCACAAATTTGTAGTGTGAGCTGCTAATTTAGAAGAGACAGCCTGAATGAGACCATCAATCAAAATGTCCAGGTTTAAGTTACTCCATGCAGCCTAATACTGATGAATAGTATGCTGCTTGCGGTGATTTCAAATATTTAAGGAGACATATTTTTCAACTCTCTTCAGTAGTAATTTTTGTCACCATTTTATAAACACCAAGCTTTATGCGTTCCAAGGTTGGTTTGTATTTATTTGGTAAGATTAGCATGATAAGCAATTTCGTCAAAGAAGATGAAGTGGAAGTCATTGTGACAGTATTACACTATATGAGGAATTGAAAAGTTCTTCACATTGGAATCCAAAAGGAACAATATTTTGGCTAAAATAAATCCAAACTGGCTGTAGTTGACCTAAGATACTGGTTGGCATGATTTGCCAATCTGTAGAGGACTATAACCATGTATGTCTGTGTAAATTATATGTCCCTGTTTGGAAGGAAATTGGATCACCCATGAATGAAATATAAGCTTGAGTAAGATAATAAATTTTATTTAAGACTCTACCTTCTTATACAAGTATCTTGAGTAACTTTGCATACTTATGTACTTATGCATACTCTTTTTTAGAAATTTTGTTTAACTATTTTTGCTTTAGGACTCAACTACCTGCATATTGATTCGGTTTTTTGTTTGAGACAGCAGGATTATCACTGTCTTTGGTGAACATGTGGACTGGTGTGGGATTGGCTACTCAGCAGGAATGCAAGAATGAAGATAGCAAAGTGGAGTCACCACTCCTGGAGGTGTTCAAGGGGTGTCCAAATCTGGTGCTGGTGATATGTTTTAGTGGTAGTCCTGCGCCTGGGATGGAATAACCCTGTTTACCTGTCCAGGCTGGGGGCTAGAAAGCAGCTTTGCAGAGGTGGCTCTGGGAGCCCTCGTGGCCAAGAACTGCAGCACGAGTCAGCATGGCACCCTTGCAGAGCAGAAAACAATCAGCATCCTAGGACTGTTCTAGCAAGGGTGTCGCCAGTAGGTCAAGGGAGGTGACTCTTTACCCTCTACACTTATGAGACTCCTGAGAGTGAAATTTTTGGCTCCCTAATTGAGGAAATAATTTTACCTACTGATGCAAGTCTAGTGCTGGGACTGACCAGCAAGGTGAGGAGGGGCTGGGAATATATTGCTGCAAACAGGCTGAGAGAGCAAGGTGTCTTTGACTTTAAGAAGAGACGGCTCAGTGGAATTTTTATTAATGTCTACAATTCCCTGATGGATAAATGTGGGCAAGATGCAGCCACATTCCTCTCAGAGGTGCACAGTGGAAGAAGAATAGGCCATGGAAGATGGAAATTCCAACTTGATATGAAGGGAAAAAGTATTGTTTACAATAAAACTGGTCAAAAACTGGTATAAGTTGCCCAGAGGCTTTTTATTTTGTTTAAAGATCATCTAGGCAAGACTGGACTACTTGTTCTAGCTGACACTGCTTTGTTCAAACAACTGGGCTAGATCACTTCCTTTCCAACTTCCATGACTCATCAATTTGCAATTTATTGCTGTGACAGAAAAAAAGGCAGACTGTCTTGAAGTTTCAGGAGAACAGATTTTTCAGGGTTGCATCTCTACTTTGTTTCCTTTATACTCTGAAATTGCAGTGCAAATGGCCAGGCTGTACTGTTCAGCAAATAATTATTCAAAATTCAAGAGAACTCAGGTACACAGTTTTGGGTTTTTTAAAATTTGAACTGTATTATACTTGCTCAGGAAACAGATAATCCTTTTGTACTGTTTTCTCTTCAGAGATGTCTCAGTGCATTGCTTTCATTAATAAATCAAACCTGTGTAGTTCTACAAACGGGAAACTTAGAGACAGACCTGATTTTTGGGTCCCAGTGGAAGTTTGTGCCAGAACAAGAAATATAATCTGATGTCTTGATTCCCAGTTCAGCACTCTGACAGCAAAGCAGCCTGTTCCCTTCATATATAATTGATGTTAAAAGAATGACTGTCTACTTAAAATGTCTGAGAAGCTGCAAGGATAACTGTTCAAAGCCAACTTCATTTTGTGCAAGCTTGATTGCTCCTGTGATTATCTCATAGGCTGCTCACAGTTGCATTTATCCTGTTGTAGGGACAGAACTGAGAAATTAGGGGTTGACACTTATTTTAAGTCCCATGAGACCTCCAGATTGTCCTTTGTGCTTTTGGCAGTCTGGCTGCCAAGTCATCTGGCATCCCTGATGAGCTTTCAAGTTCAAGGCTGAAGAACATGAAGGGAATGTGTTGGAGAAACAGACAGAACTGAAATGAGTACTGGAAAAACCAGTAATACATTGTAGTAAGGTGGCTTTCTTCATTTCAGTGTAATTTGTGTGATACAGGCCCCTTGACAAATTGATAATATCTTGCTGAGTGGAGCAGAATAAATAATGTAATCCTTGACCATCTTAGGGAAGTTTTATATGAATTCTCACTTCAAAATGAAATTTGTCTGCGGGTGCTGATACTTGTGCCTGAATTTTAAATACATTATATGTATTGGTATGTTTACTTTCTAAATACATTTTTGCCTATTAAAATAACTACAGCAAGTGACCAGTATCAATTAAAATGATGGTGAATTTCCATTAAAAAAGTGTTTTATAATTTGATGTGTGATATAAATTGTTAATTTTCTAAGGTTGTTTAAAAGGAGTCATTCCTAGAGTGAGGGATGAATGTGTTCCTATGTGTTGATTTAAAAGTCTCAATCTCTTTATATCTAAATCAACTATATTGTGACAGAATGATTGATGTCTGGGATGCTATGAATTTGTGCAACAAGGCTGGAAAATCACTTCATTTTTTTTCTTAGTATGTGCTAAGTTACCTTAGCCAAGGAATTTGAGCATATGGTGTATCTGGATTCCTAGAAGAGATAGCATGTGACAGGATGCTTTGAGACAACATTCTCTGACTCTGTAGTGTGAGTGTGGTCTTTGCTCTAAGAGTCAGAGGCATTTGAGACTTAAACAGATGTTGGCAGCAACTGAAGCTCTGCAGCGTACAAGCACCGCTTTCATTAAAAAGATACCATAGCCTGACAAGGTGGAGGGAAGAAAAAGTGGCGCACACCTGTAGAGTTAGTGTTGTGTCACTTGTAAAAGGTTTGTGGCTGAATAGTTTGTATTTATCCTTTTATCGTCTGGGAGGGAGAGCTATTTTGCAGAAGCCATAGGAAGCAGGAAGACAATAAGTCCTGATTCATAGAATGCCTTTGTAAAAATGGCCACCCTAAAAAATGAGAACTGCTTCCTTCCTTCCAGTGTCTGTTGGTTTTTGTTCAAGAAAGGTATGATAAAATACTACTTAAAAATGAACTTGCAGGATTTGATAAAGACCTGAAATGAGAGGTGTTGGAAGGAGCCTGTCAATTGCTGTGACAGGTTTAAGAAAAGGTCTATATCAGTGTCCTGATTCTGGCCAGGACAGGGTTAATTTTTGCAGTAGGTAAGAGGGGGGCATGGCTAGGACTTGGAGGTTATTCTATACCACCTCACATCATTGGCGGGGCGGGGAGAAGGGGAGTCTTGGGGAGAAAGGAGTCCCTTCTGGTCAGGGTAACATGGTGGAGGCAGTGGTCAAGTATTGCTGTTTCCATCTGAATCATCTTCTTGTGCCCTCTGCCATTAGTAATGTTGCAGTTACTGTTAGTTTTCTTATCTGATTGCTGTTTGCAGTAAATTGTTCTTATCTCAACATGTGATCTTTACCTTTTGTTCCTCAAATTCTTCTTTCTAACCCACCACAAGGAGAGGGGGGAGCAGGGGGTGAGTGAGTGAATGTGGATTTAGTGGGAGCACTAAATTAGAGAATGCCATTCCTAAAATACAACACACAGTAATTTCTTTTTATAAAGGTAGATAGTAGCATTACTTAGGGAGATTGTGCTTCATGATTGGGAGCGGTCTCTCCTGAAGACTGTAGGTGTAGTACCTGGTTGCAAAATAAGTGATTTCTGAGTTTGATTATTTTTGTATTTGTGTATTTTTCTGGCATCTGTAACTTCTGAATGTGTATCCCAGAAAATAACTCCTTTCACTAATTTTAAATATCCTGTCTAAAAAATTTGCTAAGTACTTGCATCACTATTTTTCTTGCTGGAAATCTAATTATTCTATTTATGAAACCCCTTTCATACTTTCAATCATTTTTCAAACTCCTTTGTGATGAATTCTTCTGGTGTCAGTATCATTGATCTTCTACCTGGTTTTGTTCTTAGTCTTTTACATACAGTTTTCAGTGGGTAAAATCTAATGTGTGTAATAGATTTTTGAAGTACTGAATTATGACTTTTCCTGTACTGAAAGATGTCAGAATTCTGTTTATCCTTCTTCTGCAAGGAGTACTTAGAATCTTGCTTAGGCCTTTTTTTTCCCTCTTCTTATTTTGAATATCAAAATCGTGTTTTTAGAGATTGGCAAGGTGCTTGAAGCATGACTTGTAGCTGCCATTTGCTTCTCACCGTTCTGTTTTGCTATGTGAAGGAGAAAAAGATATAGAAGACAGTCTCAGTGAAGGATAAAATTGCCAATACTAGGAATAAAAATGAACAACGAGAGCTATGACATTACATTTCTGTGCTCTGGAAATAGGAAGGAGAAAATATGAAGGTAAAATACACTAGCAAGATAGAAAAGAAAGAGGGAAGGGTTACTAGTTGTAAAAATGAAAACTTGCACAAAAATCCCCATTGAAACATGGCAAGTATGTAATGAGATTTCCTCATACTGAAGTATATGTGTTAATAGGACAGGCATCACTGGCTTTTGCAGTGTTAAGTTAGATGCTGCTCATAGTCCCAGAAGTTAGCTATGTTATTGGATGTTTGCTGTGAGTGTGGAGCAGTAAGGTAGGAGAGCAGTATTTCTTAGACATCTTCAAATACAGTCAGCTTGAGGTGTGAAAAAATACCATTATCTTTGAATTTGGCTATTGTGTGCTAATTTTTTTTTATTATTATAAAATATGAAATTTCAATAATTATCAAAAAATAGAGAATTTTTTATTGGAGACAGTGGCATGTGAGTTGTCTTTAGTTAATCTCTTTTACCAGTAAAAACGTTTTCAGAATGGTGTGACTGATGGAACATTTCGAAAGTGATAAGTTGTAGATTGCTTCATAATGTTGGAAATATTTTTGGCAGAACTGAGATCTTTTTGTTGCTTAAATTTACAGTGGAGACATATTAAGTAGAAGGATTGTACCTGTTGTTTTCTCTAAGTGGAAAGGTTCATTTTCTATTAAGATGTTGGTTCTAAAGTTCAGTTACACAGGACAACACATAAATACCCTTAATAATAATACTACTGGAATCAATGGATGGAAATTACAAAATTAATTATTTGTAGACCACATTTAAATCTCTTGTATATACCTGGAAGGATTTTTTATGTGGGAAGAGTGAAGAGCTGATAGCAATAACTTTTCATTTACTTAAAGGTTCATTTATCTCTTTGACACTGCATGAGATCCTGTTTATTTAGAATAATGCCTGGAAGTTGGCAGTTATATTCTGTATGAGTGTGTTAATTTCTTCCCATATGCTATGAGGTTGTCCTCACAGGAAGTAAAGGGACTTTTTCCCATGTTTAGTTATACTGAACTGTTACAGTAGTCAGACCGGACAGAAACAATGGGAAGGAAACTTTGCTGTTTTCTGCAGATATTGAAGAGGTCTTCGACCTTTACCAAGGAAGATCTTCAGTCCCAGTGTGACTGTACAGAGAACTGATTGTCATTACTGTATGAAGATGCTGTGATCTCTTGAAAAGTAGTGCCTCACTCTCTTAAATGTTTTAAGGCAATTTACTGTCTGTTCTATCTGTCTGGATTATATCTCAGTATTTGCACTTAGAAACAGCAAGCTGACAGCAGGGAAAGCTTAAAGTTGCCTCTTTATAAACACTCAGATATATTATGCTGTGTTTAGAATAGTTTTGGATAGGTGATGAAATAAAGTTAGGGCCTGACTGATAGCCTCAAAAGGAAAGCAGAGAAGAATGCAAATACAGTAGACTTGGAAGCTTTTCATAATAGTAAGGATTTGAACTGCACAAGTGAATCGTGCTTTGTTTTTAGTCTACTGTGCCAGGACAAAATTGGGGAAGGCTGGTGAATCAGCATCTTGGCAAATACACTGATGCAATTTTCATGTGAAGCTGAAGGTAAATTATGCCGATACTGCTACAATGTAAGCTGTGGCTTTTCATAGGTAGGGAAAGACAAAGAATCTGACAGGCCCCTCCCCCCCAAAAATACTCTGAAAATCTTTTTAGTCAATATTCAATGTATAAGTTCAAAGGAGATTGCATGTCTTTAAATTTCACATACATGTGTTATAGAACATTCCCATGAATTGTGGGAGATGACCATCAGCCGTGATTAAAGATTATTTTAATTGGAATACATGAAGATAAAAGTTGAACAGGAGCTGTACTACTGGACAATTACTCCATAATTTACTGGACAATTACTCCATAATTTCATTCAGTAGACCAAGTGAAGAAACTTCTCCCAAGTTAAAAAATGTTTTTTTGAAAAGTAAAATTGAATGTTATAGTTACAGTAGTTTATCATCTGTTATACTATAAATTTTTAAGTAATTAAGTTGACTAGTTACAACTCAATCTCATTCAGTTCTTAACTTTGATTTTGTAATGCACTTTTCAACACATACAAACCAGTAAAACATAGGTTTTCCAAATTAATTTGCAGTGTACTTCTTCACTGAGGAATATTTTTGATAATGAGATTCTTTCACACACTTTCTTGGGTCTGAGTCAAAATTTTCAGGTGAATTGGTACAAAGGAATTGCCTTTTATTCCCTAAAGCTTCTCTTGTTTCTCTGTCAAACTTATTTGGTATGCAAATGCCACTTTAAAAAGGTTATCAGTGCAGTATTACATAAAATACTCGGTTGTACAGACGTTTACACTGGTTTTATGTACATCACTATATGGTATATGTGAGCAAGTGATGCTGGCAATTGCGGTGTCATGAAAAATGAAGGACCAAATGAAGTTTACTTGGGCATCCTGTGAGAAATGTGTACTGGAAATACACTGGATTAATTAGTTTTCATCTCTATTACAGCAGCATCCAGCACAGAAAGTAACAATTTTTGCACTTGTAGCTTTTGCTAATAAGAAAGCGCAGTGTTTGGACTAAATGATATTACAATAGGAAAAAAATAAAATATTAAAATATGACCACCATGACGACCATTATGCATTTGCATATTGCATATCTTTGTAATGAAAATTTCCCCATATTTACTTGCCAAGTACAATTTGGCTTTTGGCTGCAAGAGCTGTTAGATGTAAAACAGGGTTTGGCAAAATGTTATTTTGTGTCTAAAATGTTTCTTCTTTGTATGCTGTTGTCTTTCTTAATGTACCGTGGCAGTAAAGGCTGTAATGGCTATTCCATTCCTTTTCCTGTTGTTTTCCAGCTACCAAACAGCTCTGGGATAATACAATGCTTTGACTTTCCTATTTATTTCTAAAACTTTTAATTTCACAGAGTAAACGTTTCTCATTTTCTCATTAGTGGTGACAAATAAAACACTTACTACCGTTGTGCCATAGACTTCCAAAAGGAATTTACCAGTATATCATAGCAATTCTGGTTGCTGACCCTTTATTTTTCCATTTCTGCAAATATCTTTACCTGGTTTTGTCTTGCAGGAGATGGTGGATGGTTATTGATAGATAACTGAACTTGAGATAGGTGCAACATTCACTGTCAATACGGCAGCTGCAGCTTTATTGTGCACTAGAGATGGGAAGCAAATATTTGCATATTGAATATTCTCATTGTGATTTGAAGTCTTGTACAGTGAAACATTTGAGGTTTTTTTTCTGGTTAATGAAAAATGTACATTAACTGCAGATTTGCCACAAGCAAGCAAATTTCACTCCTAAGGTTTTGAGAGAAAATGAAGCATCTTAAAATATTTTTGGCCTTTAAAAAGCCTCTGCTACTACAATAAACCTCAATATTTTAGGGGACTACTGTTTTCATGAATTTTCGCATTTAGGAAAAGTGGTTACCACAGGTGCTATCAAATATTGCCTTTCTATGTAAAGACTTGTCACATCACTTTAAAATTTAGTTTCTACTTCAGTAGATTGTCATATACAGATATATCTAACCCTCTGTTCCTAGTGTGTCTTTAATTCTGATTTCCATGCATACTCCAAATATTACATGGATTTTAAAGCCATGAGGAGTCATGACCAGACCTAAGATATGAATATGGTTAACATAAATTATGAGGTCACCTGACTCTGTGCCCAGGCTAAGACAAAGATCCGAGGAACCAACCTGCTGGTTAAATTTCATATTCTCCTTGGATCTCCAATGCTTCTGGTGCAGAGTGAACACAGTTCAGCTGCCACCACTCTGCTGCTCCCACCTGTTCACATGGGGACAGGACTTAGGCAAGGCACTTTGTCTCAGCCTCTGCATGTACTTTGGGCACTTTGTCTCAGCCTCTGCATGTACTTTGGCTTGATAATCTTATACTTTTTTTACTGCTCTTTTCTTAACTACTGTTCAGGACTTTGCCACTTGACCTTGGGGAATTAGATACTGCTGCACCTGCCCAACAGAGGCTTTGATTTTTTTAATTAAAAAGTCTATGTCTGATTTTTCCCTTAATGAGAGAGAATGTCTTCAGTGATAAGTACTTTGATAACTGGAGAATGAAAATACGTTTAGATTGTTCCCAGTTTTCTGTAAGCAAGCTTTTACACAACAGACTTCTCAATTTGTATGCTCATACTTATGCATGTCCACTTAACCGGAAATTTTGGGAAAACAAATTTCCTTAGATTCAAAGGTGGAGTAGAGAACAGGTTGCTGATGCCATTCTATTACCAATTTTCTTTTCAGGTTTGTTTTGGAGGCAGATAAAGCTGTGTTAAATATGAATAACAAAATAATTATGGCTGTGCAATATGTATATAAGCATATGTGGATGGAGGTCTGTCTGAACTGGAGGCATTTACTAGAGATGCCTGTTTTAGGAGTTGCTTATCTTGGCAGTTAATGGATGAAGACAAACTGCCTCAAGGACAAATTTAGAGCACCTTGGGTAGGAGGCTTTCTGCCTCTCCTTTTTTGCTCAGTTACCGAATTAAGTTAAATGCCCTTTCTGAAAGCTGACCAATAGATTTTTTCCTCTGTTGTTCTTTAATGGTGTTATCATAGAATGCTTTGGATTGGAAGGGATCTTAAAAATCATCTATCTCCATGGGCATGGAACCTTCCACTAGATGAGGCTTTTCAAAGCCCCAGCCTACCTGCCTTCAACACTTCCCGGTATGTGGAGTCCACAACCTCTCTGGGCAACCTGTTCCACTGCTAAGTTTTTTAGATCTTCTCAAACCCAGTCTCCTCCTACAGTGAGTAGTTCTTCACTCTCCCAGTTCCTGTTTTCATCTTTTGCAACTTGGGTAATGTGGCTGGGGTACTTTCTGGTGAAGCCAGGCAAAAAATGGCATTGAGTGCCTCAGCCTTCTCCTGTCCTGGTAACCAGGTCACCAGTATCCTTCCTGAGTAGACCCACATTTTCCCTAGTCTTCTGTTGCTGATGTACCTAAGGAAGCTCATTTTGTTACCCTTGATGTCCTCGACCAGATTTACTTCTGCCACTACCTTAACTTTCCTAACCATCTCCCTGGCTGTTTGGACAATTTCTCTGTATTCTTCTTGGGCTACCTTTTCCTGCTTCCACCCTCTTTAAGCTACCTGTTCGTGTTTAAGTCTGCCCAGGGGCTCCTTGTTCATCCATGCAGGTCTCCTGGCATTCTTCCCTGATTTCCTGTTACTTCAGAAGATTTCCATCAGATTTAGCTATATATTTTCAGCTTTAGATTTCCATTGAAAACGGTTCCTTATGCTTTGAAGAATTCCTATATTCAGGTTTTTTTTTTACTTTTAGTCTTTTCTGTCTGCCTCTAGTATGAATAAAAGATGACAGCTTTTGTCACCTCTCTTTGGTAACCATAAAATGAATTCATTAAGTGACCATGAAAAAAAATACTTGTTTCCAGAAGCATAATTAATGTCTGTGTTTGTAAAGGCTTTTACTGGAGCCTACTGTACGTACTTATAGCTCAAAAAAGCAAAAAGAAGTTAACATTATCCTGGAACTCTAGTATCATAATGGAAGTGCTTTGTCTTAGTTTAAATAAATATTTACTTTGAACATACAAATTTACATTAGCTAAGAAGACTCTTAATGTGTAATGTAGATTGTGTATTCTGATAAGAGTGCTGGATAACACATAATGGATAAGCGTTCTCAAAATGCCAGAGTTATTCTGAGATTTGCCTGTTGTTTATGGTGCATTCAGACTTCCATTATTTGGAACAACTGGGACTCAATCCATAGTGTTCCTGTCAGAGGTGCCACTTGCTGTGGGGTGGGTATTCTGACAACTGGCATCTGGACTCGTTGTTGAATGAAAGAAGGGAGGAAGCAGAGACAGAGACTGAGGAATGCTAGCCCTGCCAACAGCAAATTGCAAAATAAGAGACTTGAGTGTCTGGAATTTAATTTTTTTGGCCCAAGCATTTTAAAAATTATGGGTAACAAAGTTTGAATGTGTACCTATGGATGCTGGAGGCTTTTGATGGGTCTTCTGGATTTGGTTAGGGAAATAGCATGAAGGGCATATTTAATTATCTCCTAGTGACATGTCTGAACCTCTAGCTAGTTCTTTCTAACATAGATTGACCTGCCATAGTGCAAGAAAACATGATGTAAAAGGCTGCTCTACTATCCTATTGAACAGGATCACTGGTGTGAGAGAGTAGGCATCAGTATTGGTGGGAGAAAGGAGGAGCAGGCTTTGGGGACCTGGAGGAGATAATTGTTTTTTGAAACAGATAAAGGAGAGAGATGGTTAATTTTAAGGTATTGCAGGGAAAACACAACAGTGTGATAAAACACAGTGCTTCAGGTGTTAACAATATCTTAAATATAAAGTGGTGCCTTTCAGTGATATGCATGTGCTCTTTGTTAGCGAGGGGTACTAGATAGTGCTTTATTGATTTTAATTTATAAAAATCTCACTCATTTAATCTCATGGTATAGTATTAAAAGTTTTTAAGGCAAAAAGTGATTTTGAAGTTCTATATTTAAATAATTTTGTAACATTGAGTAAACATGATAATGCTGATTTTGTGCAGCACACCGAGTGGTAACATCGTTCTGCATATATTTAAGCACTTAACACAAACGAAATGCTTATCTTCATTGTTTTATGGCTAAGTTAGTAAAGCACATTACATTTGCTTTTAATAAACAGATAAGGTGCAAGAATAGAGTTTTCTGTGTCAGGAAACGGACACCTTCATATTTTGTAGAATTTTACTAAACATGAGGGAGACGCAAAGTGGATGATGTGGGGGGGTTATTTTCCTAATGTCAGAGAATAGGCTTTTACTCTTGTGTGCGAATCCAGTCAGCTCAACCAAGTGAAAAGCTTGGAAGTGCTCAGTGGAGGCTAATTAGAAGCCTTCACCATCACTGCCCACAGAATCTGTTTGCACTCAGTGTTCTTGGCACCCTGCACACCGCTGCACTGATTTCACTCTTCATCTGCCACCTTTCTACAGCCGCTGAGCCTGTTCCAGTCCAGAGCCACTGGCTTGAGCAGGATTTTCCACACAGTTGCATCTCTGATAGCCTGCACCCTTTCAGTACCAAACCTTAAAGTTGGATTGTGGAAGAATTTGACTTTTTTCCCACAAGGTGAATATGTTCGTAAATGCAGGATCAGGGAAAAAGGGCATGATAGAATAAATCAAGAGAATTATGAGCTGGGAGTGGATGATAGAAGTGGAAATGGCGAGCAAACGAGGACAGGCAACAAAAGCCAATAAATTGTATGCAGAAATCAATACATAAAACACTTGAGTGCACTCTGCATGAAAAGCTTGGACTGAAATTCTGGGTTCCTAGGTCTTCTTGTTTGTTCCTGGTTATTTAGAAATAGTCATAAAACACTAGGAAAGTGAAATTCCTTGCTCTGGTAAACTCTAAGGTTTATTTAATCTATTACTATTACCAGCTGGTCTTCTGAAGCAGTAGAGACTTCTGCTCTGAATGTAAAGGCTAATGACTTATGCAGAGGTGAGTATCAATTTACATGTCAGAATGTATGTTTTTCAGCTTAAACATCATTACTGGAGTTGTACTTCACTGCTCGTGTTATGTGAGTTGGAGAGAGAAGGGCAGGGAAAGATTGGTCTTCATTGCAGTGCCAGGGACTGGTATCTGTTGAACTTCTGCTAACTCTGTTACTCCTCTTGGGTGATTTAATTGTAATTATATGTATAATTTTTTTTCACTGAAGAGAATCTATTCAGTGTTGCAGATAAAGACATAATTTGTGCAACAGTGTTATGAGATCAGAGACAAAATGGCCAGTCCCTGTTCTTTCAGTTAACCAGTATACTAATCCTTATTCTGCTTCCTGCCATGGTTGTCTCTTTGCTTGACCAACCCCATTTTTTTTTTTTTTTTTTTGCAACAGCCAGGGAATATGTTTTATTGAGGATCTGTCATGTGACGTGAAATGGGAATGGTCACACTAGAAGTCCATTGCTTTTACAGAGTATCCTCTCAGCTTTTGGCAAAGCATTTCGTACTTCATCCGTAGCTTTGCTGTCAGATGCATCTTTGACTATGGGACAAAGAGATGCCATGTGTGTTGGATGGAGAGAGGTGATGAGGGAAGCTGCTTCGGGAGTCCTACTGCTCCCATGCTTGGGAAAGATTCCTCATATAAAGTAGAGATCAGTAACCTTCCGTCTGCTCAAAGTCAGAAGCTTCCTTCACAGTTTGGGATTGATCTGTTGAGGTCTTCATGTAGCTGTAGGTTACTTGAGATGCACTACAATATATTTATTTTTTAGTAAAATGGGATGTTTTTTAAAGTAATTTAGCAAAAGAGAAATGTTCATTAATGAAAAATGTAAAAGCCCAGGGGTTTAATAATATTTGCAGTTTGAATGAAAACATATCTGGGTAAATTCTTTGGGTAGATATATAAAAAGAACAGTTCTGCAATGGGAATATATATATTATATACATATATCTGCAATATAATATCCAATAATCTTGGATATTATATACAGAAGTTTCTGAAAACTGAAGTGATAAGCTTGAATTATGTGCTAGGCAGCTTAGTATATGAATATTTTAAGTGGAAGACAACCACTACTGTAGAATTCCCCAGAAAAAGAAGTTATTTTACAGTTACACTGTTTTAAATATATATTTAAAACTGTTTTGGGAGGTGCATTATTGAAGTCAATTGAAGCACTATTTGAACATACGACTGTAGAAGAGAACTAAACAAATACACGTTTGAAGCAGACATTGTGATTGTTCTTTGAAATTTTTAATAGTATGTATTCCAAGTCTGACTCAGCTCTGAAGTTAATTAAATGAATTACTTACTAGCAGCTGGTTCTTTTTCCATATTCAGCAATATTTAATATTTAAAATTTAGTGTGTTAGGAACTTCTTTTGTTAAGTAGAACATTTATCACTAATTTTGAAGAAAATGTGAGATTTTATTAAGCTAAATAGATTTTGTGTTGTATATCTCCTGAAAACTCACTGGATGTAGTACTTTAATAAAAAGCATGTAGTAGTCCTTATGAGTGAAGAGAAGAATAGGGATTTTCTTGCTAGAGTAATTGTATGGTAATAAAGTTCTGGGTTTGTTTTTTCTTCTTGGTCAGTATGTCCTGACACAAAACCAAAGTCAAACCTTTAAGGACAGTGGGCTGCAGAGTCTCTGGGGTCAGCAGTAACTTAGGAAAAGTATGCAGGGAGGTCAGAGATCAGTTTAGGGGCCCGTTTATCAAGGGAATGAGCACAGGGGGCTCCCTCACCATTGGTTCATGAGTTGATTTAGAAACCAGGAGTGAGAGCGGCAGGATGGAAAGCGCAGCTGAGATCTCTCAAGCAGTGCATTGATGGCACTGAATGCCTTTCTGGGTCATGGTTGTTTCACCAGTGAAGGGTTGGTTCCCCAGTCCCCGCAGCGAAGGGAATGGCGAAGGCCCCAGCTAGGGGGGAGGAGGAGTAGGGCATGTGGCTCACGTCATTTCATTCACAAGCACAAGCATGGCAGAGGGCCCAGACTCTTCATAGAAGTCCTGCACAGCAGCTTTCAGTCTAAATTCATGCCACTGATTAGATGCAAAGTTTCTTTTCATTCATAGCAGCCAATTCGTTCCAGCGAGCAGAGAAACATAACATAAAGTATAGAAAACACAGCCAGCGGTTGCCAATTTCCAGGCAGATTAAAACCTTTTCTCTGTAGCTGAAGTATGCTTATCATGTAGATTTCCCTCATCATGACTTGTTTTCAAAATTAAGCACAATAGCAGAGTGAGCTCTAGTAAGCATTTGGTATGCTTTGAAACTTTGCTGCCTAGCTAATTAATGTGATTTCAGTTTGAAGTATGGGTTGTGTCGCTGTTGTTTCTGTAAAGAAAAAACTATGGAGAGTTTAGAATAAAGCTGTAAAGATCGGCCTGACTGTAATCAGCTTTTTTGTCAAGGTTTTTTTAACCTTGAAAAGTATCCATACCTGTTTCACATGTAACATTTTTGTATCCATACTAATTAGAACAGTTAAATTTTTAATTTATGGGCTGGCTGTTTTCCGCCACTCCAAGTTATGTTAATGACTGAAAACTTAATTGGAAGACAGCTGTTTCCAGTAAGGAAAGAGATCTGTGGGTAGTTGAAAATATTACAAAACGCTTTCCCCCTTACTAGCTATTAATGCTCTAAAGAGGAAAATAGTCTGTATAACTTAGAAAATGAATTTACTTACTAGCTCTGTAAGTATGTGGAGCAAATCATCTTCTCCTGTACTGTCATTGCCTTGCTGGGTTTGAATAAGTCTGTAGAGGTAGGAAAGTGAGCAGATTTTTTTCTCTACTTTACTTAGATGCCTGAGTAATAGTCACTTTTGAAATGCTTTCTCTAATATTGTGGCTCTTTTAGCATGATCACTGTGATGTATACGGTTAAATTTTGGGTTAATGTAGGTCTCAGTTGTTATGTAAAATGGAATTAAAGCCAGAACAGATTAATTTTTTGCATCTGAGCTTGGATATCCCAATGGCTGGTAGGTAAAGGGCCCTAAAACTTCTTCCAAACTACAGTCAGAAACATTCAAGGGGGGATACAGTTATGGGTTCAGTACAGGAGAAAAAAAATCAAGTATTTCAAGGAATTCAAGATGATGATGAATTAGAATAAAAGATCTTAGTGATCTAAATTCATAGGATGAGCTAAGTACTGTCGTGCCCAATCGTTACTAGGTCTGACCAGAATAAAAGGGTGTTTGTTTATTATTGCTGTCTGAGAACATTCTTCTTCCCCTCTGTTGCACTGAGCTGTCTGCAGTTTCTTATGATGCTTAAAAATGGAAACAAGTCTTCATAATTAAAATATTTGTGTAGCTGTTTTGTTTAGTCCTTGAATATACTCAACTGAAGTACAGCACAATTGAGAGGTGTTATTTAAATTATTTGCAACCAATAGAAAATATACTTAGGAAAAAGGACCCCAAAAAGTGTATGAAAACAAAGCAGTGCTTACGACAGAGCCCTGAATGATGATGATTAGAGTATTATTTTTGTGGTTTTTCAAGTGGTAAGAAGTGTTTTCATTGTTAGTGGAACCCAATTAAAAATAATTATGCTCTGGCATTTTCCTTTCTGATCCAATTTGGGCTGTAGTGGCTCTCCATGTTCTCCCTTAAAGTTTAGGATATGAATTGGAGTTCAGCAGGGCTTTTTTTGCTAGGTTGGTTGGTTTTTTCCCCTCCAAATGTGATGTATGAAAGTTATAGTAAACATGTTAATATATTTGAAATGTAATGTGTTACACCTCACATGCCATGAGTTTTGAGTTGAAGGTCAGAGATTTTTGGAACCATATACATTAATTTACGAAGCTCAGTGTGATAGTAAAATTACCTGAATTTTTTATTCCCACAAAATCCAAAGGCAGCTACAGAATTTCACCATTTTTTGCATTTTCAAAAAATTAGGCTCCGTATACCCAGAATTGTTTGGTTGTTGTTTTTTTTTCCCATTGTTTCATGGCGCTTGAAGAAATTTATATTTTCTTTATTTAATTTCTGTATGATTTGACTGTTATAAAGGTAAAGTAAAAGACAAATTTTGATGCAACATTTTCTTTCCTAGTGATGCTTCAAAAAGTTGTAACTCCTTGCAGTACTACATGGATTACCTGGTTTTGTACCTGTAGGTTGGGGAACAAAATTGTCTGGTTTCATATTGATGAAATTTTTCAACCTCTGAATTTTTTTTTCAGTGGACCACCCAAGAATTTGAGAGAAAGAAAATATTACTTATTCTTGATGATGATACAATTTCATAATATGGATACTTTAATTTCCCAAACTTAGTTTCATTGCTTTTGAATGAAGCCTCGGTTTTTTAAGGTAGTCCAGAAAGTCTGAAGACTCTGCCATTAAAATTCAATGTGAATTAGAGCTAAGACCCATATGTGACAGACTTGCAGGTGTATGTGTCTTCTCCAAAGAAAGCTGTTAACAAATGTCTCCAGCACAGAGGTCCTATGCTCTACAGGTAATGAGGAATGTTGTCTGTTTCCTGATCATCATGCTCTTTGCAAGCACCAAACCTTAGAGGACTGGGATACAGTTCATGCTACAGTAAATGAAGGAAGTCCAAATTCATGCTTAAACTTAATGTCTTTGAAATTTGGTCCATAGGCAGATAGATTATTAGCATTTGTAAGTATATATTACCTCTCCTAATCTTTCTGTAATTTCTCTTAGTCTTATTGACTAAAAGTACTCGTAAATATATTGCTCAGTGGGTAAATTCCTTCACATAGTTCATTAAATTGAGTGATTTGCTTTATGAGAGAACCTGTTTCTAGGAACGTGCAATAAACTCTGAAATTTCTGGTTTGTGCTTACTAATTAACAATTAAATGTAGATATTGCAGATGATGATGACCTTATGAAATAAGATATTTACATAATAGATATTGATAAAAATGGTCTTTAAACAAATCTGCTACAAATTCTCTTGGTTCTGAGGTGGTAATTTATAATGGCTTTTCTTCTTTAGCTTGCAAGGGAGCATAGAAATGATTTATGAGGAAAGGAACTGCAATTTCTCTTACTGAAATTATAAACAAGCCACAGTAATATTCTTTCAACTCTTTCATTTGTTATACCAATCTCCCTTCACAAACACACACACACACACACACATATATATATATGTATATATACATATATGTATCAGCCAGTGAACTCTCCTGTAAAGGAGTATATCTGAGATAATACCATTTAGCAAGAGATCTTGCTATTATCAGAAGGAAGTAGGAACTATTAGTACTTGAGAAAGTGTTAATAAATGGCATAAAAGTCAAAGATGGATACTGGTTATGCTGCTCTTGAGAAAACACATTGTGATTGCTGTTAGCTTCAGACTCAAGAGATCATCTGCGGTAAACTATCCATCATTTTAGCTAATTCCTTAGCCCCTGTTGAAGGGATTGTGTATGTGGGTCAGAAATCTTTTGTGAAGCAGACTGACAGAATTCTGAAATACTGACTCTTTATAGGACAGGTGATTCTAGTCATCATTTGACATTACCCTTAGAAGTACAGCTTTGTACTGGTTAAGGAGGTCATATAATGCAAGTCCTTACTTTTGAAGAAATCTCATTTCATTCATACTGATGTTTTGAAAGTGAAATAAAAAAAACCTATAAGCAATAATAATCCTCTATAGAGTTCCCCTGTTTTTTATATAAATTGTGAGCCTGACCTGATGCCTGGCTCCCTGGATGTGATCATAGAGCTGTTGTGAATGGTGATTTGAAGTCTAAACTGCACTTTTCTCTAGGGGCATTGAATTCCTCTATTGTGTGGAGAAGGCAAATGATGCATCTTCCCTTTGCAAAGGCAGCTCTTCCCCTTTGTTCTTACCTGGGGTGTTATTTGTGGGGTGAATAGATGTACTGTGTTTTTCTTTGGATTTTTAACTGTCCTGAAGAAAACCTTCACATCATCTATTGCAGTAGATGGTATTTTTCCTGGGGACTTTGAGTGAATCGTTCTTAGAAAGTAAGATTTAAGAATAGTTTCAGAATGGCTTCTCACAGTTATCATCACCAAAAAAGTGTATTCCACAGCGTTATTGATCCCTAATTCTTGAGACTAGGAAAGGATGGAGAAAAACAGAAGGAAATTACATGTATTGTTACATCAAATATGCTTTTTCAGGAAGAATTTCTTCTCTGAAGGGGTGGTTAAGCATTGAAATGGGTTGCCCAGGTAGTGGCGGAGTCACCACCTCAGAAATGTTCAAGAAACAGCTGGATATGGTACTTAGTGCTGTGGTTTAGTTGACATTTATTTGGTGTTAGGTCCAAGGTTGTTCTCGATGACCTGGGAGTTCTTTTCCAACCTTTATGAGTCTGTGTTGTAACTGGGAGAAAATTGTTACCATGGTTATTTTCTTTTTAGATTTACAGAGCACCTCTTTCTGCTATATCTATATGTTAAATGTAACCCACAGCGGTCTGGTGTCTATAGGACTGTGATCTGTAAATTTAGGAACGGCCCACCATTCTAGCCAGTGCTCTCACAGTTCTGTGGAAGCAGTTAATTGGTACTATGATAAAGATTCATGACTCTGTGACCTGCTTTTTATTGGAACTTCATAGTAGTTATTAAAGAAAAAAAGGAAACCCATGATATTTCCAAGTCCATGAAATAAGAATTGCCATATCTCAAAACCTTGCTTAATGATCTTTTAATTTCTAAAGCAAAAAAACTTCATATAAAATTCACTTCAAAACCTCACAGAGGTATCTATGAGAAATGTGTGATACTTTTGTGTATTTTATGCAGCTTAACGGAAAAAAATTACAATTCATAAGAAGGAGACTGGCAAGTTCTGCAGTTCAGACTTGCTGCAAATTTTGTAAAAGAAAACACATACAATTAACTTAATTCCGATGCAAGAATTAAGGGATTTCCAAAACGGTCTTTTTCCTGAACCTAATGCAGGCATACTGAAACATAAGTGTAAGAAGAAGGTTTCAAAGTTGTATGCTTCTGAAAAACTTGGACATCAAGTTGGAAACTCAATTGTGCATTGATTTTAAAACTGTTTGCTTAAAATTTTTACTGGATAAATTTTACAAATGTAGCTGTTTTCTTAAAATTTAAAAAGAGTGCTGTCAAGTTTCTAAACCCAAGTAAATTCTTGCATTGTGGACGTTATGATGGTTTTCTTCCATTTACATACTAAGAGATATGACTAATGGTTATCATGGTTTTTGCTTTTTATCTTTTCTGTAGTAGAGGACAACCATGTGTAGTTGAGTTGTTTTTCAGGAGGACTATGCTTTTTGTTTGGTTTTCTTTTGTTTGTTTGTTTCTTTGTTTATTTTTGTTTAAATTCTCTTTTTATTTTGTTTTTGTTAAGGAATGACAAAGTCAAAGGAATGTGTTCTGCACTTGAGGCAGAAGGTAGCTAAGACAGCAGTGTGCCTTATTTCCTGTAAGAACCTCAGGAAATGCTTGTTGTACAACCACTGACTGTGCACTAAGGTTTTTTTTTTGTTTGTTCTGTTTTGGCTTTTTTTTTAAAATATGAATTTATAAGATCATTACTTGCAGAGAGCTGTGTGGAGCCTAAGGAGTAGAGATGTCCAGTGTAGTCATTGCATTGAACTTTAACGATCTGTTCCATCATCAAGGCCCTGTCTGTGTGATTTCTTGAAGCCATATTAAAATTATCTAGAGAAGGTGAATACCTGTGATGTTTCCAGTTTATTTTGCTGCAGATCTGTGTTCGTATTTTGCACAAGCTGGAATTATTAGGCACCAAGGCTTTCATACTGGAGTATATTTACATTTACGTGGATCTGTTATGGGAGTATGGGCCTTAATAAATATTCCAGATGCACATAAGTCCACGTAAGCGGATTTAATGATTTTGTAGCTTTACTCCTCTAAGTTTTGATTGTCCTTCATGGAAAAGTAAGCCTTTTAATTGCGTCTCTGCAGAACTCACTTTTCTTTGCAAAGAAAGTAAGTTGATTTTTCATATATAGTTGTGCCTTTTTTACAAATGTGTGGTAGCACCCCTTTTTCACTTCTAGCTTCTACAGCTACAATGTCTAGGAAAAGGCACTGAGTGTTGTGGAAACTCATTGTGTTGTTACTACTGAGCTTCCGTATGCCTGGGCGAGGGGCATAATTATTGGTCTCCAGATACTAAGAATCTGATAGTTTTTGCACTTGTATTGCCAATAATCCTAAAAAAAACCCCAAACCAAAACAAGCAAATCCCTCCCCCCCTCCCCCAACCCCCCAAACAACTGAGAAAAGAAGGGGTGAGCAGAAACCAGGAAAAGCACCATCTAATGTTAAGCCCTCTGGTCTTTGCACATGCTTCTAAAGGCATGGCTTGTAACTCTTAAATGATTTAAGGGTTGTCTTTTTCTTCCCCCCCCATAATTTAGTGTTTTACTTTTAAGATGTTACCTGGATAATATTTAAAATTTAATCCACAACTCTAAATTTTTTCCAAACTGCAAACATAATTGACTAATGTGTGAAAGGGGATAGAAATACTAATTCCCTACTCATTGCGTTCGAAACATTGGGTGTGCTGTAGTGTGTCCTTGACATTGTTTCAGCCAGGAGTGTTAGCTACCAGTCTCTTGCTTTTGAGGTTCCTGACCTAAGGCCTCTTTGAAAGGAGTGTTCTTGTTCTTCTAAAATGAAAAAGAAGAGGTTGAGTTCCTGCTTGCATCAGCACATCAGCACATCCTTATTGTTCTGGCTGCTTTCTCTAGCGCTCTTTTTT
>VZTJ01002467.1:153274-339258 GCA_013397795.1 Orthonyx spaldingii | reverse complement strand
TTTTTTTTTTGTTTCTTTTTCTAGCTCTTTTTTTTTTTTTTTTTTTTTTTTTTAAACTCTGTGAGTGAAATTGAGTGAAACTTTTGTTAGGGTTTTGTTTTTATAGAGCATAGAAGAAAGTGTTGGACCTTGAAAGTTCATACAAGTCTAATGTGTTGTGATAGGGGAAAAAAGTTAGGAACATGCCTGTGATTGCTAGTTAGATTAATATACTCTACTGAGGATTACTCTATTTCCAGAATACTACATTAAATTATATGGAAAAAACAGTGCATCCCAAAAATCTAATTAACCAGCACTTTTAAGAGCTTTTGAGATTCAAATCTGATATCTTTAGCATACAGTCCTATGAATAAGGAAAAAGAGTAAAATGTTGATGCTGGATTTTGCCTTGCAAACTTGGCTGACAGTTGATGTTTAAAGAATATTTTTCAGTAAGAGTTTCTATCCTTTCTAGAAGTGAATGACCAGTATATCAAATTTGCAAAGTGGCTTGATCATGAAGTTCAAACCCGGTAAGAACCCAGCCAGATCCTTGGAATCATGTAAGGGAATTTTAAAACATGTAAAATTATTGTAGCCATCTAAACCAAATTCCAAAAAAGCACTACTGTTCAGTTCATCTGTGATGGAGTGTCAATATTCTAACAAAATCTGGCACTGACATTTTACTTTACTTTTTGTGTACGATAGCCTGGTGCAATATCATGCAGATAGCATACTTTAAATGGTAACATGACATTTATTGAAAATATCTGGCTGAATTCAGTTATTTTCACCTGAGGTTCATCTGATAGCACAAGATCTACAGGAGTAGGACTAGACCATGCAGATGGAATATGTAATTTGTTGGAAAGGCTGAACAAGGGAACAAACCTGTTATATACAATAGTGACAGTACTACAAAATCAAAAACCTGGAACAAAATACCCTCCTAATTAGGCATCAGCTAAATCATAGCCTGATTAGTTTTACCTATAGGGCCTCCTCATTTGAGCTACTGCATTTGTAATTTCTATAATTTGACAATCCTGCCTCCATGTAGGCTAGCTTTAGCTGGTGAGAAAATATTCCACTTTGCAAATCTTGGTATTTTGGGTTTTGTAACAGAGAGTATTCTACTAATGTCCCATCCATCAGCTTTTTTCCTGCCCCCTTGTACTATTTACTTCTTTGGAAAGCTTATTCAAACTGATTGATGAAGAAGCCTTATATGTTATATAAAGGAATTGTAAAGAATGTGCTTAATGATTGTTTCTTAGATTTAAATATCTGACTAGGTAGGAAGTCTGCTCTGCACTTTGAAAGTCTTTGTAGTTGCTACCCAGGTATTTATCTTTCTTGGATGTTGCAGGTCACTTTTAAATTGCTAGAAATCCCATTGTTATTTTGTACTTAAAGAGTGCTGATTTTATTTACCGTGGTCAATGTATTTGACTCTTTATCAGCTCCTGTGAGTGTGAAGACTGCTAACAAAGCACTTTGCAGTGGTAATCCTGTATGTGTACACACAGTGAAGAGTCAGCTTTAGCAAAATCTGATTTGATTTATTCATGAAGTGGTCAATAAACAGAATTTGTTGCAGGATAAACATTGCAAACTGAAAATGGTCTTTTCAAAGTCAATTTTTCATCAAAATCAGTGACTAGGCACGTAGTTCCTTTCTGAGAGCAAGAGTTGCTTCATGGAACTGAGGCAAAAGCAGCCATGTAGGTCCTCCTGCCTATCAAAGTTGTTGCAGCACTCGTTCCGACCAAACAGTAAAGCTGCGGATGTTTTCCTGTGGTCAGAAATTAATCCATTGGCATTCATGGGGATTGAAAAGCACATACATAGTCTAAACATAGGAGCTGGAAGGATTGTGTCTACTTGGCTTCTCTCTAGTGCCCAGGAATCTCAAAAACTACACACATCAGAGCTGTGGGCAGATTTTACAGCACCGGAAATTTTGAGACTGAATAGCCTGAAGGAACTGCTGGTAAGTTTTCTTCTGGAGATCACAGAACCTTCCACATGAACATTGAACCCACTGGTTCAGAACAGTGGGTCAAGCTCATTCAGACTCCATTAATTTATCAGAATTACAAAATTCTACTGCCTAATCTAACAAAGTTTTAAATAACCCATAGCTCAGCAAGCTCACAATCTATGAATTACCAGAAGCAGCCCTATGTAATGACTTCCCACTGAATACAGAAGAGGTTTTGGGCCTCAGGAGGCCAAATCTGCCTGTCCTGTACTATATTGTGCAATCCCATGGAAAAGCAGTTGTCTGGTTTGTTCCTAAAAAGGAGGCTGTGGGACACAAGATGTGAACTTTGAGAGTTAGATCTAAATAATGGAATTCTTTCTCTTTCAGATGTAAGAGCAAAACGTAGTCTCAGCTCCTACATTAACAAGGAAATGAACAGAACAGGGGAAATGCAATAAGCAATCAGATTTTTTTTTCCTCCTTTGCTATGAGGGCAAGGGAAGCACATATTCAGTTGTAATAAATGCTGAACACTTCAGGAAGAAGAGAGAATTGGTTTTTTTTGTTCTCATATGATTCCCTGATATGATAGTCTGGGGTGACCATGTAAGAATCTGATTGTGTAGGAGGGGGAGGTTCGTGTCTATTGACAACTTTGCTTGTTCCTTAGTTTGAGAAATTTCCAGATCTTTGTATGCTGCTTAAATGAAAAATGTCAAGTAGCTTTTGGGATGGCTGCCAGACTGACAACACAGCACTGAGACTTGTGCAAGGTACATTCAGAAACCCTTCTGGTTTCACAGTATGCTGTAATCCAGAACTTTGCTGTGGGATTTTTCATGCAGAAGGAATTTGACAAGAAGAGACACCGTTCAGTTATAATATACTTACCCATTTGCTGAAAGGGAGCATGGTATGAAATCTTTTCAAATTGATGTCCAGTTTGGGAAGAGAAAATAAAAATACAGATTATTGTGGAGTATTTAGAGAATGACTTAGTCCTGCTTCTTTGAATATAGTTTGTTGCATAGGTAGGTATTTGTATAAAGCCATGCCATTCACTGTTATCCATTTACATACAGGTTATGTAACAGACAGGGTGTGTATTTCTAGTTGACTTCTCAGTCTGATTTTGCTGCTGATCTGATCCTTTTCATGCTTTAGCTTCTGAAGAAGGCCCATGGCAAAAACCCCTTTCTGTTTGAAAATACACCAATGCTTGATAATATAACATGACCAGGAAAACCCCTTTGGCCATTAAATCCTCCAAATAGTCCTTGCATTGGCCTTGCAAAATGTTTTGATATATTGAGCTTCTAAGGCATTGCTCAGCCAAGAGCAACTCTATCTTCACTGGGGATTTGGCTTCAGTTTGGCCCACCTTTTCTGCGTTTGGATCCTAATTTTTTCTTTTCTTTTTTTTCTTTCCTTTTTTTTTTTTCCTGTCAGGATTATTTATATGAGCATGATCTGGTTGCTCTAAATCTTGCCTACTTCCGTGCACTTACTCTTGTCCAGAAGGACTCAGTAGTGTTGAGGCCTCCACCCACCTTTGTTCCTTAGGTGAACTCTGATTTTTAAAAATAGACAGGAAATTGTGCTCTTTTCCTTTGGTTTATTTCTTTGAATGACAGTGAAAAAGAAGTGTCCTTGCTGTCTGAAAGGATAGTTGAAAAACAATATCTGGATGTCAGCCATCCCTTTGGAAAATGAGACGAGTTTTATGGTGCTTCCACAAGGGATCCTGTGTCCTGTGTTCCTCCTTGGAACTTTTTGCATCTGGAAGTTTCCACCCTCAGGTGGGACAGTTCTGTGCACTAAGGCCTTGTCATAGTGTCACTAACGCTGAATTAAGGCATCTCTAGAAGGCTTTTCTGTTGCAATGGGTATTTTATTTCTGTTTTGTATTGATACCTGTCCACTCAGGGATCAGAAGGATAGTGTGCAATATTTGCGTGTTATCAAACTTCTGTTCACTCGTGTTAGTCCTGGATGCTGAGTTTCATTACACAGAGAGTAAAATATGATGTGTGCTTATTGTGCTTTGTAGATAATGACACACTACAAGGGAGAAAAGGAAATGTTCCCTAATACCAAATTAGTTTTTCTCTCATGCTAATGTTTGAACTCCTGTTGTTCAGCTGATTTATCTATTACAAAGGGGAGAATGGTTTTCTTTGATGACTATTGTATTTCAAAAGTTGCTACTTTGAACTGGTCATCGAGAGAGGGCTTATAAAATTACAGGTAAGTTTTAAATTTTTCTGTAGTTTTTGTGTGATAGATATAATCCCACTATTCCAGACTTAAAACAGATTTTTCAAAAAACCACTAAAGTTATAGGAAAATAGCAGTTATGTAGTGAGCACTATCCCATGCTGGTCATCAAGGAGTTATTCTTGTCACAGAAATGATAGTGATAATATTAGTGCTGACACTGTATTTTGGATTTGTGCTGTTCTGCACATTTGTTGCTGGCAATTCTGGTGAAGTAGAGTATTAATGGAAAGGAAATTCCATTAAAAAGGTGCTAAAAATAGGATTAAAATATATCATAACATCCGACAAATGGTGGTCTTCTTGTAAACATTAAATCTTTTTGTTTGTTGGACCCACAGTGATTTTGTCTTTAAATGAAAATGTATTAGACTAACATCCTGTTACCTAAATGTTTGCACTGGGTTTGGTCGGTAAATGCCCAGTCTATTTAGGATGCTTTTTGACATATATTTTTGTTACCACTCTCTAGTCAAATAAGCCACAGTTTTTCTCCTTCCTTCAGATTTGAGGGAAGATAGGAAGCTCTTTCTGCCCTATAACACAAAGTATATGGGCTGGGTAAGTGTTTGGAGTATAGGCAGTAAGGTTCCAGTGCTTTCGCCTGATTTGGAGGACATGAGTGGAAGGAACAGGAACATGGTATCAAAACAAAACAAGCCAAATTGTAATCAGCAAACAGGATGATAAACTTCCTGGAAGCTTTTAGTTTATTGCTCAAGTTGATGTAATGAGAAGTTCAGTTTGTGCATTTTTTTGAGCTCTCCTTTTTAACAAGAGCAATGAATTCAACAGTAACTACTTCCACTTCACCATTTAGTTGCTGGAATTTATTTTCTGACAAACATAGCTGTTTGTTTTAGTTGTATATTTTATTCTTTTAGTTAGTTGTAGTCTGTAGCAAACTTGAGAAGTCAAGACTAGTACTTAGTTCCATAATTCAGTCAAAGATATTTTAAGGATGTGGGCTGCTGCTGCTGTGTAATTGGCCATACTATTTTAGGATGGAAGGTTAAGGTCAAATCTCTTGTGAATGATGGTTTTGTTTATCTATAGAGATAGCATCCATTCTGTAAATTATTGCACTGCAGTCTTCACAGTAGAAGAGGCTAGAAAAATATTTTGAAATGAAACTCCATTTCTTCTAAAAAAAAGCCTGTGGAAAGTTTCTAACTGTGGATTTGGCAACCTCCCTCTGTTCTTATCCCAGTTTCTTTCATATGCTGCCGGGAAAAATCAAAGTTTAGCAATTAGTAATTTTTAACAGGCAGTTTGGACAAAGTAAGATAAAGCCTGAAAGACCAAGCAATCTGCTTGTCTTTTTTCTTCCTTCTGACAGAATTTCATCCTGTTAGTGTAGTCTCTGCTTCATTTATGTTTGTGAAGTATTAGTTACTCTTCTGGGTTTGTGGTTCATAATTTAAAGTGAACCCATCTTTCTGCAAGTTTTTCCTCCCTAATTTTTGATATAGTTGTGAAAACTGAACATATGGAATAGTGTTAGTAGAGAGCATCTTGTCCTGACCTCACTGCTCGCTTGCCTCCTTGCTGCCGATCATTCCTACACGCAGGATCTAAGGGAAGAAGGAAGATGATATTTCTGTCAGGATTATGTGGAGCCTGAAGACTTTCAAACTTGATCTTGGTGTTGGGTCTCTTCCTAAAACTGCTTCATAGCTGTGGATCTGCTCCTGAAGCTATTTTGCCATCATTTTTAAGCCTTCTGTACCAGTACATTCATGTTGTGTCACGGCTTAGATGAGTTGTGCCACCCTGTTCCTTAAAAGTGGTAAATCAGGCTTGCTAGTGGGACAGGAGCATCTTGTAGTCAAGAAATGAGTCTGTGATCACAGTAGCTTTTATTTTTGCCCAACAGATGAACCTCTGCATGGCTCACTGTCTGCAAGTGCAATGCCTTTGGCTGGCCCCAGTATGGCAAATTATAGTGGTCTATTATGACACAAGGAAAACCTGCAGAGGCGTCATTTCCTCATCCAGAGGAAGCATGGACTGCAGGATCCAGAACTACTGAAGATGCTGGAAAACAATACTTGATATTTATTTATGGTTTCTTGATTTCCCGGTCCTGTTAACACCATTGTTCCCTTAGAAACAATGTGTTGTTCTTAGAAATCTGATGTCTGGAGCTTTGAAAGGTTTAGACAATTCTTTTTTTACTTTGGAGAATAGGAACTGAAAGTATGTTCCTCACAGCAAATTTATGAATGAAGTAAAAATTATTAATAAAAAATGTTCCATATCCTTGTGTAACCTTATGTGGAAAGACTCAGACTTCAGTCTGTGGAATCAATGTGGGTGTTTTGGTAAGCAGCAGTGTGTCCTGGTATGAGTAGTATTCAGTGCTGTCAAACTCTGGTTGAGTATTAACAGATGGCAGCTGCCACCAATGTGCTCTGTTTGTGCTTGTCTGCAGTTACGGTGCAGGTGCTTTGCTGAGGAGGGTGATTTGCATGATGCTGTGGCTGCTGAATATTCTCTTTTTAATAGTGGCCCTACAGACTGTCCCTGTGGACTGACTGGGAGTTACAGTCTCCTTGCACAATTTTTACAGGTTTAATATCTAAAAAAAGTCCCCAACTCTCCCTGCTTCAGCTGGAGGATGGTTTAAAGCTTTTGATTATAGCCTAAAAGAATGAAGCTCTTCTTTCAGGAAAAGGTAATAATAAGCTGTCTTGTCTTAAGGTCCCAGCATTCAAACAAGAAATTTCATTAAGAAGGCAAAGAAAATGATATTTTAATGAGGTTTTGTCTTCTGTTTCCCTATAAAAATGAATGAAAAGAGCAAGAACAGCCATGCAGTCTTTGTGTTCCTGAGGAACACATGCTTCACAGACAGAGCAGTGTGTTGTGCAATTATGCTGGGAACTCATCAAAGCCAAAGACAGGCCACAGATCTACATAAGACAAAAAAAGAGCCTGTGCTTGAACAGGAAAAGGAGAAAAGAAAGGACCAGTGAGAGAAGAATAGCCTGTGAGTGAGGGAGGGTTTATTTCTCCCTAACATGCATGTAGAATCCTGATCCATATTTCTTCAAATTAGGAATTTATTTGACAGTAAGGCAATCTGGCTCATGTGGATAAATTCAAATGGTGTGGCTTTACACCTGTAGCTTTATTCCGGATGTTAAGATGCTCCATTCAGTTTTCTAAAATCATATACCTGGTGATCATTGTATTCTTCAAGATATGGAACCTCTTTGATGGTTGCAAATGGTGATTAGCATGTAAATATCTCGTGTATAGATGTAGATGTGTAGATATTTCCTTTATGTATAGCATAAAAGAAAAAGAGCTAATTTTAGTATCACCCATCTTTTTAATAGTTATCAAACCAATAAAGAAATAAGAGATGAACTATTCTTTGAATTTTCACAGTTGAAGCATCACATGAATTAAATACAGTCTAAAAAAATATTATTAATTACTGCTTTTCCATGGAAATTGGCTCAAAACCATATAGGCAGATGGAAATTTATGGGACCAATTCAAGGCAGGCAATAAAGACATGTAACAATCTTTTGTTTGTATGAAGCTGTGTGTAAAATTAAATTTTCATATGATTGTATTCTTTTTGGAATGGAGTTAGGACAACTAACATCTGCATCTAATTTTCAGAAAGCAGTATTTCTCCTTTATTTATTTTATTATTTGTATAATAAATAAAAGTTCTGGTTCAAATTGAAAAACATGAAACACTTATACTGCAGTGTTTACTAAATGATAGTTGCATTATTGCATAAGAGTCTATCTAAATGTTGACCTGTTTAAATGGAAAACAATAGGAATTATCCAAGACATAAGTTTCCTTATGTAGGGAAGTGTTCTGATTACTACTGATTGGAAAAGAACTTAAATGGGATGTTTCAGCTTTTTTTCTGTGATCAGGAGAGAGCACTTTATAAAAGTTCTGTATTCACTACAGGTTCCTTGCAGGCTTTGCAGAGAATTGAAATTGGTTAAGAAAACTGCTGTTTCATAGTCTTCCTTCCTTTGTGTTTTTCTTGGCATGAGTGTGCAAGTGCAAATGGCAGCCAGAATTGGCACTGAGTAGTATTTGAGAGTATATTTTATTTATACAACTCTGAAAACAAAACCTGTAGATCTCTCAAGCATTGTAATTCCTAATTAGCATCTAGCCATATCAAACATTAAATAAAGTCATAATTAAGGACTGTACATTGCAATATTAGAAAAAAAAGTGTTTTATTGAAAACTGAGTATGTAAAAAGGGATTGGTGGGCATCCATTGTGTTTGCTTGTCAGTAGTTTCAACTTTTCTCAGTTTATAGGTAAACCAGTTTGTTTGTTTTTTTAATAAGCTGTCTTAATCATGAAGGACCAAATAATTTGTTTTTTATTGTTGCTGAATCAACTTTTCTCCCTTATTCAGATGTAATAGGAATTAATATTTAAATTTAAATTTTGAAAGTGGAGATGTGATATGTTATTTCAGGTTTCCTCCTCATAACTAGTGATAAAGATAATGACTCTATTCTGGTGGGTATTTTTGAGTCAGAAAAGACTCAAACTTTTCTTCAAGCATGTTAATGAACTTTAGAAAGATATAGAAGATGAATAGAGGACTTCCGTGCAATACTTTTTTGATTTCTAACTATTATTTCTCAAATTGAATCAGAAAATCTGAAAAAGTTTTTGGAGGGGTCATTGGTGACAAGTATGTTTCTCATCTTGACCTCTCATGTATTTCTCATCTTTTACACTTTCTGAAATTACTGATTTGCTAATAGAAGTAAAATTTGATGTGTAGAATTAGAGTTGTCTCAGAAATATTTTGGAAATGTTGAATTCTTCTTAATTGGTGTTCTCCTACTAAAAAAAAACAGTTTAAGAAAATCCTAATTTTGCAAGTAAAAATTGAATGAACATTCAGGATTTTTTCCCAAATTAGATAAAAAGTAAGATATGCTTATCTAAAAGAAGCAGAAACTATAGTATGAAGTATAAAGGCTTCAAACCTATGAATTCTTTTCTAATTATGATTGCAATATAATGGGAACATACTGTTACTTCCAGATGTACACTTGTTCTGAGGTTTCCTAGATTCTTGTTTTGGTTTGCTAGTAGTGGACACAGCTGAATTCACTGAGATTTCCTAATAAGAACCTAGTGTTCTGTAAATTCAGGAAACTGCTGACTTTTATGAGAGGTAAGCTGTAATGGTAGACGTCATTTCTTTTCCATTCCAACGTGAGTGATACAAGATCAGTTGTGTGCTTAGCAGTACATTATTCACTTCATAACATGCACTAACAGGACCATATGTTGTATTGCCACAGGGAATTCCACATACATGTGAATGTTTTTTAATACAGAGTATCTTTTTCTTCAAAACATCTTCAAATATAATTAAGAGGAATCTTGGCATGCTGGAAGCATTTTGTTTATTGATATGGATGCCTCTTGTTTGGTCAGGTTGTTTGTTGCAATCCCAGCAGACTATTCAGAATCCCAGAAATTCAGAAATTCACAGGGGTCAGGCAAATCCCTTTTTTTGCCTTCCAGAACCTCTCTTGGTGATGCTGAGAATGGAATCGAACCTGTTTGTATTTTTAATGGGATAAATGCGTGGTTAGAAGCAACCCATGTTACATAAAATATTTGCCAAAGATATTAGACAAACTGCCTTCTTCTCATCTTGCAGGTGGTGGTACGTCACTTTTGCCAGTGTATGGCCTTTTACTAAAGCTCTGGTTAAGCTATATTTTAATTAAGCAAAAAATTAGGTTATCTTCTAGCAGTTTTCTGTGTGTGGCGTGTGTGAGCCTGCCAGACATCCAGCCTCTGGCTTGGTGAGATTTGGAATGATCTCCACTGCAAGCATGTGAGTACCTCCATTGTTACTCATCAACTAAACTTCTGTGGACCAGCAAGAGCATAGCTAGTCCTCAGAAGAACAGGTTCCCAAAATAAGGATACTAGGTATGGATGACAGGTTTCTTGACATCTGGGAAGAAAAGGAATAGATGTCTTCTGAACTGGGCCAGGAAAAGGTTGTACTAAATCTTTTTGAGAATGGCTTCAGTACAAGGAAGAGGGTGTGGACATCTGACTTCCTGCCTGGCTGTGTGGAACTGGACTTTAAAACTATAATTCTCTTACTTTCATCTGCAGTGGAGCTGAAAGGAAGGAAGGGATCAAAAGTGAAAGCACTGTAATAGCTCAGGTGATTTTAGAGGTGGGGAACATGAGTTTAGGAGGCACTTCCTCGTCAAAGGAGGGAACCGACTTAGAAGTCTCACAGTGCATGAAAGAAAGAACAAAATGTGCAGTAAAAAGTTGAAAAATATTGTCAGTGACCACGTAATGCAGAAAAGGTGATTGAGATACAGAAGAGGGTGAGGAAAGGGTTTTTTTTGCTCTACTCTTAGAAGAAGTTTTCTGATATGATAGAGAAAAAATAAAATTATACACGATGGGGAGTGGGTTAAGATAATCCCATTGTGTCAGCATATTCATCATGTATGAGAAAATTATGAAGATACATATTTCTTCAAAGCAGTAATTTCTGTATGTGTCTGTGTATTTATGAATTTATGTTTACTTTAAAGAAAGAAGTAGGGATGCTCTTTCAGGCAGACTGATGCCCCCTAGGATCAGATGAATGGAGAAGTGGATTGTTTGATCAGTTGTGAAAAGAAATTAGCACCAGAATGGAAAATATTGCAGATGTTGTCCATCTATTCCCCTGTACTTACAGGCATCAGAATATGCAGCCAGCTTTGAAAGTAGCTCTAGGTACAGCAGGGAGAAAGAATGTATCTGACCTTGGCTTGTGCTCTGGCTGCTGGTTGTGATTCATCCAATCCTGCAGGCAAGATGGAAGAAACAGGTGGTGCCTCAGCTGGTGAATCACTGGAGAGAGAAGAAGAGTCTTTTGTTCTGTAGCAGAAGCCAGCCTGAGCAGCTACTGCCACTGCTGCTGGCACAGGTTAATGGGAAGAGGAGGGCAAGAACACAGTGTTTGCCACAGCTGCTATTGCTGCTGGAGTCTTCTCTATTGATTTTTTGTTTTTCCTCCTTGTGGCAAAATCAAACAAAAGTGCTTCAACAAAACTGGCTTGGTGTTGTTCTGGGACTCGGAATCTGATGTGCATTAATTATAGTGCGCAAAACTGCAGTGCTAAATACTACCTCGATGCCTGTGAGCTGAATTAGCAATGATAGGCTAGTCAGCTATGATAGGGAGCAGTTTTCTTCCCAAGTATAGATATCCAGGTTCTCTCTATGATCTTTTGGAATATTGTGAAAAGACCAAAATATTTTCCATCATCCAGATGCCTATAGTTACACTAAGAATGTAAAGAGAGAACACAGAAACTACAAGTATTTCAGATTTGTGTTTCTAAATTTGTGAAGATGAGACTATTATCATAGACACAAAAAGTTTGTATTAAAATAGGATCATTTTCTTGTTGTGGGTTCCTTGATAGGATTTTGTCTTTGACGCTGTGCAAAATAAAATTGTGTTCAATTTTAATGCACATAACAGCTATCTAGCTTTGTTCAGCAGGTTTTATGATAGGTTGGGAACTTCAGTTGAACTGGTATTCCTAAAGTGAAAATGTGCAGGAAATTAGCTTGATAAAAATATATATGTTTTTTGCTGTCCACCTTGGTTTTGTTTATGACAGCGTAGATTTAAGGGTGGAAACACTGTTAAAAGAATTCTGAGTTAACTAAATATTAAATAAGTAACTATTTTAAAATTATTTTTTTCAGATAAAACCCCATATTTATTTCTAGGCTTAATCCTAAGTAGGATTATTGCTTTCAGAAAGATAGTTACATATGTAAATCCAGGAGCTCTGACATAATTTCTGGACTTCTTATCTGTAAAGAAGGCGAGAACTCTTTGTGCCCTGGGAGTCTTCTGCAGGCAGACTTCTTTGTTTTCCCTGATTTCATTCCAGATGTCAGAGAAGTCAGTTGTGCTGTTGGCAGCTCCTTGTGCTATCTGTGGCACTGGTAGGTTTTGTTTTTGTTTTTTTCAACAACACACAGAGCAATTATCAAGAAAAAAAACCCCACCAAACAACCAACAATGCTACTCTTATTTTGATAAGGCCAGAAGTCAAAATCCCCATAACAGGAACCCCCAGTGTGTGCTCTCTGTAAAAAATGCTGCCTCACAAAATGGCAGCTGATCAGCAGTCAAGGAAAAACATTAGTGCTTATTTGTCATAATCAACAAATTCTTTTATAATTCTTTGAATTTGGATTTTCAGTGTTTTATGTTTTAATTTTCACATCCTTTACTTCCTGTATTTTGTTACTGCAATGTCAGGCAAAAGGTAAAAAAACTAGAAGAGGGAACAATACAAAAAGTATGTAACTGTTTGCAAGTAATATGAAAAAAGGATGTAATGATCTTCATTGGTATTATTAGCATGGAATCCTCTCCAAATGATCCTTTGTTACAGTTCTCAAAGGTAGAGGTAAATTACTCTCCTCTATACCACCATGGTACACGGACCCTGAGTTATAGCCAAAATTAGAGGCATTTATATTTCCAATAGGACCTGAGTGGGGTTAGGGAACTTCACCACTAAACTGTTATATGTTTTATATGCAGTTGCTCCCCTATTCCAAAGGACTTAGTTGAAACCCCATGTTTTGGTCTGCAAGTTTGTCAAACCTGTAAAGATCACAAAATTTCTTACAATGTGACTCTTCATATTTAGAATTTTATCAGCATTTAGGGTCATTTCTTCTCCAAAGCACTGATCATGCAGATGCCATTTTGTGTTAATGAAGCTTTAGAAAGTTTATGTTTGTAATTTGAATGCCAAACCTTGTGGAGGCAGGGGTTGTGGCACTCTGAGTGCCTCAAGGATATTCCTTGAGGACAGAGGACAGAGTTTTTCATAAACTGTTGTAAAAATTGGCAAACAGAACTGGGTGTTGTTTTTTAATGTAGGTAACAAACATCCTCATTTATATTTGCTCTTCATCTGATCTTTGAAAATTTAGACTGCTCTTTATGGTACCCAGTCTAGTTGCTGCTCTGAAATGTTCCACGGAGATCTCTTAAAAGAGAAATCATCAAAAGTCTGACTGGCAGAGAGTGCCAGGAATCGCCATTTGCTGTGCTGCAGGGTTGAATCCCTACACTATAGCAAGGTGGATAGAATGCTGGTGGCACAAGGTGAAAATCTAGAGAATTACATTCTGTTTTTACCATGTCTTTGCTGTTACTTGAGAAAACTAAGAATTGAAGGGAAGCTAAAGGAAACTCTGGAATCCACTTGAAAAGCTTGGAGAAAGTTGAGGATCACTGTCTAGGTGACATTGGTCTGGGACCCTGGAGTGCACCAAGATGTTTGTTTATCTCTGTGTTTGATGTAGTGCTGTGAAACTTCTACACTAATGTAGATGAATATTGAAGTAAACTCAGCAAGATGTAATGTATACACCAGTAAACACAGATGAGTCATGATTTACTGACATGTGTTTGATGAAATTGTATGAAGTTTGAACTTTGGTGATTTTTGTTGGGTTTTTTGCTTTTTTGTGAGCATGGGAATCATGTATGACAATTGATTCCTACAGCTGTTTGGTCAGTCCAGAAGTAGCATCTATTCTACTGTGTCCTTGAAATCTGTAATTGCTTTGCTCCTTCATGTAATGTGGTGCTCAGTAATGAGTCTGGACTTGAAGTCACATACTTTAAGTAATGGTAGAAGTTTTAGAAGCAACTCATTATTATTTCAGAGGAGTTTCTGACTTCTTGGTTTGATGTTTTTATTTTTTTTGTATGTGTCCATTTCCTTAGTGAATTGTAAATTGGCTGAGATGTCCATTCTATTTTTATTTATTTATTTTACAGGTGTGTTTTTTCTATGGTTAATGAGAGTTTATGCAGTATATCTTCAAAAGTTTATGTAATTTTTTTTTCCATTAACTCAGGAGCTGACAGCTTCTGAGTAGTTTCTGCCCACCATCCTTACATATTTTCCTTTTAAAGTCTGTAATGTCTGTGCTGGGGTCCTTACAGTTGTGTCTGCAAATTACCTGCTTTTTCTTTGTTTACTTATTTTTGCAGAACTGCTCATGGTTGTCCTCAGTTGATGCTTAAATAATCCTGGAGATTTTTTGAGTAGTAACCCCTCTCTGAGACCTACTGAGTGTTCATAGAAGTTCAGAGACATTAGTCATTTCATAGTTGCAGTGTTGGATTGAGGTTATTTTACACCGTAAAAAAGGCAATTATTTCTCCATCCTGCCTGACGATGGCTGTCCATTCTCCCTAGCAAAGTACTAGTGCAGAGGTGTTATGTGTGTGGAGTCAGTGGTGTCTCTGTGCTCCAGGAAGGGAGTTGGTAAGGGGAGACCTGGGTTTCATCAATGCTTCGCATTACTCCCTCCACAGCGGGTGAAATCTGACAGGGATTGGTCTTGGTGGCATATGAATGGAGGTAGACACCTCCAGCCCTACATGCACTCCCCTGAACCCTCTTAACACTACTCTTCTAGAAAATGTGAGATTATTCCAATTATTTTGTGGTGTGTGCAGCTTGGTAGAACTTTATGTAAGTGCTTGAAAAATTCGAATAGTCACATGCATTGATGTTTGAGACATAGTGTTATGATTTTTTTCCAGGAAGCAAATCTGCATTGATAGGGACAGCAATGGAGCTCTGAGCAACCTAATCTAGTAGGAGTTGTCCCTGCCCATGGCAGGGGGATTGGGACTAGATGGTCTTTAAGGTCCCTTCCAACCCAGGTATTCTGTGATTCTGTGGTTCTGTGAACAGGTGGCAAATCTTAGGGAAAAACTGGCCTTGTGTCTACACTACCCCTGCAGAATGAGTATAGCAAAATATTATGTGAGCTTGCACGATCTTGCGGGAAGGGACTGAGTTATCCCAGGCCTTGCTACCTTAGTTAGTGATTTGTGTCTGGGTTCTGCAAAAGTTTGGATTTCCCTGGATTTATTTTCTGATAACCTCTGCAGATGTGATGTCTGGGACAGTGCTGCTTGGACAACTGTTTATTTCAGCTGATATATTCTCTTCTTGACCTCATGACTCCCATCCAGTGTCTTGAATAACTTGGGAATAGCTAATGCCTCAGCTCTCAGTTCCTTCTCAGCTTTGCCATCAGCCAGCTTAATGTTCACCTTCCTTCACAGTTACAGGAAATGAAGATCTTCTGAGATAACATGAGTGCAGATGAGCAGTATGTTTGGTCTATGGGGAAATAATGTGAACAGAGAGAAATTACAGATAGTAAAAATAGTTGTGAGCTTCAGAGGTAGTTCTTATAATTCTTTTTTCCTCTTCAATTCTAAAGCATATTTAATGGTGTTGCATGGTTTAGTGAAAACTTCCAATATTTAACTAAGAGTCATGCAGGCTTTCACTCTTTGTGGGATTGGTTATACAGATAATGCGTGCAGCAAATTTGCCATAACCCCTGGGGATATTCGTAGCAAGGAATGATATAAAGGGCTGTCATCCACCATCAGTTAACTGCTGCAAATGAGTTAATGGCATTTTTTTAGCACTAGTAAAACATTAAAAAGAAAGGACAAATAGTCAGGAAAAAGATGGGTTTAATGAACTAGAAAATCTACATCATTGTAGAGAGCGATAGGAAACTTACAGTGTGCTGGCAGTATTCCAAACTTAATTCAGTTTATGTCCTGGATAACTAGATTTGACTCTTCAGTAATAAAAATGTGCAATGCCAGTTACACAGTCCTCTTCAGCAGAGAAAGGAGCACTGCTTGGGAATGAAAATATTTTAGTCCCAGAAGAGGGCAAAAAGGGTTGCTGTGACTGCTATCTTTCCACACAGGGGTTATTTATTGCCTCTTTTATGGAATTTGCACCATGCCAGAATTTAGATGAGCTCATGTACAGTGTACAATGCACAGTGACTTGGAGCTAAATGGTTATGAAAGACATGACATTTGTGCACTTCTGGTGCCAGGTCTAAATGACTGAAGAATATGCATGTCTGTGTGAAGAATTATGAATGTAAGATTTTAGTCTACAGTGTGTAGATATTTTTTAGAATATACCAATATCTTTGTAATGAAATAAATTAATAAAAATTAATTCTGTTCTTTGTACTTGAGATATTTATTTCTTTAGGAATTACTTACTGTACACATCTTCTTTTTGTGCCCAGTTCTTGAATGTAAAATAAAAAAAACTTATTGTTTTGGTATTTCATTGGTGGTATAATTAACTTCGCATTTGATCCCTGGGGATTAGGGTCTTGGGGAGGGAAGAAGGAAGAGTTTTCATTAAGCAAAACCAGGTGCAGCTGACTGTTGTTAAAGCCAATTTACTTTACAATAAGTTTGATTATTAATACATCTGAAATCTGACTTTTGGTTGCTATGATAAAGGTTACATTACATAACAGTATCTCCTGATCAGTTTAATTTGGAAATTAGCAGCTTATTTTGTCTTGTCTTGTACTCAATTTGTAAAGTATTAGAGTCAGATTTTGAAAATAATACCTTTTCCTCTTGCTTGATTGTAATATGAGTGCAGGCTGGAAGTGGTACTTCGTAGAATGTTCAGTTTCTCAGCTTCATTAATATTTTACTCTTTCTAACACTGTGTAGGGGAGTTTTTCTATAATGTTACAATAACAGGACTATTAAATACTTTATAAATAAAATACTTGTTTTAGATTCTGGATAATATTCTGATGTGGCTCTATATCCAGTTTGGGAAACAAATTGAAGCATAACATGCCAGAAATTGTTCAAGTCTTCCTGAAATAACTTTTTCCTTATTTGTCTTGTTTCATGCAGGCTTTTCTTCACCGAATGATCCAATGTGCTGCAGCCAAAGTGGATAAAAATGTCACAGAAGAGACAGTTAAGGTTAGTCTCCTAATTGCACTTTTCTTCTGTTCTGTATCTCATGTTTCGCTTATGTATGTTTTATTCTTTTGCAGATGTTGTTTTCAAATATCGAAGATATTCTTGCAGTTCACAAAAACTTCCTGTCCCTTGTGGAGGATTGTTTACAGCCAGAACCTAATGCACAGCATGAAGTTGGAACCTGCTTTCTGAATTATGTATGCTATCTTTTATTCCAGCCTTTTTTCATGTCTTTCTTTTATTTTTTTGCCTTTATTAATTACTAATGTCATGATGATAAGCGTCATAGTCATGACTGAATATGACTTGATTGTGTAATGAAGAGTACTTTGAAGTTCATCTCTTGATTATTGTCATGTCCAAAAGAAAAAAAAAAAAAAGATGGCAGGAGAGTGAAGAAAGAACATATTAAATGACAAACTTTTGTTGTTTCATCATTTTTGTATTCACCAAATTAGCTCAGTCTAACAAACTGAGTCCTGCAACTTGGGCAAAGCTGTGCCTGTGTGTTGGATGGAGGTACAAGCTTACATGCAGCAACAAAAGTAGTACTATCTTTTTATTCCCCTGTAGTGCTATGCAAAAATTTGAATATTTAGTAAAGAATTGCACATACCCATGGTTCTGGATTGTGAAGATATTTTATTTCCAACAACTGCAATACCTCCACAAGTGTGTTTGTATATCCTGTAGTAATTGGTTTCTAGGAGTATTATTTTTCCTGTTGATGTAAAACAAGGATGTTACTGTTACATAGCTTTGCAAAATGAGGACAAATTAGTTTACTTTCAGTTGTAGACCTAACAAAAAGTCTAGGTTTCATTGTTATCTCTGGTTAGAGTCCCATTTGTTTGTTAAGTCTTTGATTATTCATTGTGGGAGGATAAATCTATTAATGGTCAGTGGAAACTATTTACAGAAGTTGGGTAACATTAGTTTTTAACTCTGAAGAAAAATGGATCATATTTGAAAACAAGTGTTTGCAGACAGATTGGGTAATAATGTCAGCAAATTAGCCACTCATTTTGCATTTTCTTCATGTGTGTTTTTATCCTGTGTGTTTGTGGTAGTTCAAGCTCTGAAATATTTCAGCAAAACTTTATGAAATCACAAAGACAAATGTAAGGTCTTGCACCTGGGAAAACATAATTCCAGAGTACAGCACAGGCTGGTATCTACCTAGCTGGGGATCAGCTCTGTGGAAAGGGATCTCAATGTTCTGGGGGACCACCAGCTCAGTATGAGTGAACAGTGTGCTGCTGTGACAAAAAAATAAGCCAAGAGGATGCTGGGCTGCATCAGCAAGGGCATCACCAGCAGAGATAAAGAAATCATTATCCTTGTCTGGTCAGTGTTTGTTAGGCCATAGCTGGAATTCTGTGTTCAGTTGTGGTCCCTGCTATACAAAAGAGATGTGGAGAGTCTGGACAGCGTTAAGAGAAGAGCCACAAAGATCATCGTGGGAAGTGTGCCATGTGGCTGCCTGAGACAACTTGGTTTGTTCAGACATGAGAAAAGAAGGCTTATGGCAGACTTCATCACTATGTTCCAGTATTTAAAGGGTGGCTACAAGGATGGAGACTCCCATTTTACAGAGTCACATGGATAATATGAGGGGTAATAGGTACCAGTTTCTTCTGGAGAAACTCCAGTTGGACACAAGAGAAAAAAATTTTCACAGTGAGAACAATCTACCATTGGAATAATCTCCCCAGGGAAGTGATGGATTCATCAACATCGGACTCATTTAAATTGTGACTGGACAGGGTTCTGGGTCATCTTGTCTAGACCGTGATTTTGCCAAGAAAGGTTGGACCAGATGATCCTTGAGGTCCCTTTCAACCTTGTATTCTATGAATCTATGTTTGAAATTCCCAAGTGTTGCTTCCAGATTGTGCATAATTTGAGGCTAGATCTCAAATAATAAAGGTACAAAGAACAGCTTCTAGAATGAAGGCTACATTAGCTATTCAGCTTTGCTAAGTGTTCATTCCATGTTTTATTAATTAGAAAAAGTCAAAATGACAAGTCAAAAACAATGTCTCTCTTTGTTTCTGCAGAAAGAGAAATTCCGTATCTATGATGAATACTGTAGTAACCATGAGAAGGCACAGAAAGTTCTTCTTGACCTGAACAAAATAAGAACAGTGCGGACGTTTCTTTTGGTAAATAAACTTTGAGCTGGTGTTCTAACTTCGTATTTTTTGATGTGCCTGTGATTTGTTAGCGCTGTCACCTCCACCATGTAACAAGTACAAGCACACCTGCAAGTGGTTAGCAAAGTTTTAGCTGGGGGTGGTGTTTCCAGAGGAAGGGGGTGTGTAAATCGTATTTTCACTGCTGCACTTGGATCTGTGGATAATACAGTATTAGGCAGTATGCCTTGAACATGCTGGCCAGGAGACAAGGGTGTGAATCTCTACAAAGGACAAAGAATAGGATAGGGATAGGAATTACAGAAAGGAGCTGAAGGACACAGCAGAACTTCTGAAGGTAAGGTCCACATTCTGGCACTTTAGCTAGAGCTGTTGCAGACAGACAAATCTTTTGTCATGGATCACAGAGTAGCTGTTCTAATCTCAGACACTGACTTAATCTAAGGCTGAAAAAGCAGCTTGACAACAAACTTTCACTTTATGACAAGTAATGAGGGGTTTGAAAATGTCAAGTGTGATAGTCCTCATGGTTTTTCAACAGCAAAACCAATTCCCATGTTAATATTGAGTTTGACAATACTTGACATTAGTTATTAAAAGAAGGATTCAGTGTGGAATTATTTTTGTGTTTCCTCCATGGTGTCCTGTAGTAAAAATGTTGGCTTTGAAATGTGTAGCCAATTATATTGGAACTTAAATACCTGAGGAGGTGTCCATGGATATGCTATCAAATTTTGGAGTGATCCGATTTGCTCATTATGTTTTGGGACTGGAGAGCAAATGATCCTATCAGCAAAGTATCACAGATGTGTTCAAGAGAAAAATATTCTGCCAACACTGACAGTATCACAAGTTTTATTTGATTTTGTTAATTATTTTTAGCATGCAGTAGGGTTTCACTACTGCTGTTGACAGGAGTTCTTGGTGAAGTTGTCCTATTGTGGCTCACTGATGTTTTGAAAGATACCAGATCTGACTCCCCAGCTGCACATACTTACAGCCAAGTTAATGAGCAGTGTGGGAATTTCCTTTTTGTGGGAGATACTGGGTTACATGAGGCACCATCTGCCTTTTTGCTAAGAATCTCTTATTCAGAAATGTTTATTTGTAGTTAGAAACTGCTTCAGAGTTTTCCTATTTTTCTTCGGTGGTTGACACAGTATCCTTCACCTTGTCTCAGATTGAGGAGCTTCATACACATGGTTCTTGTATTGAGAGCAGCATGTCCAGACTCAAGAAGAAAGAGTTAATGCTGACTACAGAGACAAAAAGCAAAATACTCTGGAGAAAGATTGCCAAGAGATTGTTTTGTGAAAAAGGAAGCCAAGTGTGCAGTTGTGGCAGTTCATGATGTGTCGGTGTTATGGACTCCTGGGCACATGCAGAGGGCTTTCTAGTTTGGGTTCCTCATAGATTTGGGGCATGTCTGTAGGATTAAGTGGCAGCAGTTTAACCTAGAGAACAAGACATCTGACTGTATTATTTGAAAGAACAGTCAAAGCCTTCTGGGCACACCCAAGGGTTCAGGTCATTAGACTTGTGGTTATCTATAAATAACTGGGAGCTGAAAACAGGTTTTGCGCCTTGGAGTATAGAGACAGTTGTTATATAAACTACAGTCTGCATTGCTGTTACCTTACTTGGTCTTTATCAGTAAAGCTTTTGTGTGGTCAAGTGAGATCCTTTAGGATAAAGCATCCTTTAGGATAAGACAGAAGCTGGTTAACCATGAGTACAAAGCAAAGACTTTAGCATGGGTGTGGAGATCCCCACAGCAGCACTGGTTATAGGATATGTGTGTTGGGTGGCCACCCAGTTGTGTAGCCTCTGTTCCATAATGTGTCTGCATCCAGATCTGTGGCCTGTGTCGACATCCCATCTGGCTGTCTTAAAGTACTTTTGTTTAGTGTCCTCAGTTTAGATAACTTGTTCTTTGAAGCTGAGATTATCTCATACCATTACATCACAATTTCTTCTGATCTCTCCATAAAATAGTTACCATCATTACTTTAGGTCTTTATGTACTTACACTTTAATTCCAGCAATTCAAAATATTTACTGTGATGTCTTTTGCATGTTTTGTTATCCCCAAAAGCCCTTATTCTTTTCTCGCGCTCAGCTGCTTTTATTGGGTACTTCCACCCAGTATTTAATCTATTCTCTGCTTCCATAATCAGATGTCTTATTGAAACTTTTTAATAGCTTTTGCCCATGACTTCAGGATATTTTATTCATTGCACGTCCAATTTAAATACAGAAGCATGAAAACAACATGGTTTTTTTGAGGTGTGTATTAGGATGGCCATGTTCAAACAGTCAAACCACCTTTGATACTACTTAAAACTGCAAACGATTTTTAGAAACAACAACATCTATGGTGGTCACCCTGAAATACTTTTCTTTTTGTTTGTTGAAGACTGAAAGCATATTTTGAGCATTTAATTTACTGTCTTTAAATTTCAAACTTTAAGGAAAAGTCTTTTTCTTCATCAGACTGGATGGAGAAGGTACTTAGGGGAGAGGCCTGCATGATGCCCTTGCGACTTCCTTGTAATGTGTGATAACCTGTGCAGGTGTTCAAGCCTTTTGACAGTCTTGCAAACTGCCCTCCTTGTATATATTTACACAGTTTGTGCATACTTTAGCCAAAATCTGCTGTATACCTATGCCCTTGTCTTTGTTTTGGATATTTTCTTGGGATTTTTCAATAATTTGTGAACCTGTTCCTACTCCAGAATTGCATGCTCCTTGGAGGACGCAAGAACACAGATGTACCTTTGGAGGGATACCTGGTGACGCCAATACAGAGAATATGCAAGTATCCCCTTCTTTTGAAGGTACTTACAAGATTTTTATTGAGGACTTTATCCTTTCTATATAAAACTGGTTGCTAAGCATGTTTCCGAACTCCAGGAACAATCCTTCTACACAGTGAATTATCTCTTTATTAAGATATTGGATCCAGACTTGCTCTCATTAAAGCTGGTGGCAAGTCTTCTGACATCAGTATTGAAAGAACCAAGGAGCTTGGCTGGATCAAGATGATTAGCTCTGTTCTGCTCCTAGTTGTAAGGTTGCCTCTCCATTGTTGGACAGAAGTGAGCTGTTTGGGAGAGTTTAATGAGTCTAATTTCAGCTGGGTTTAACCGTGTCCTTGCTTAAAATGCTTGGGATAACAGAGTTTGTTGGTGACACACTTTTGTGATGCTAATTTGCCATCAACAAACTGAAAATGAAAAATATTAATAATTTTTTTCATAAGAGAAACTGTAGAGTAACAGTAAGGTGATGTAAATGGTTTTATGTACAATTATATGTTTATTCTTATCATATTGTGACAGCCTATGAAAACCAATGAAAAATCAATGAAAAATGTTAAATGTGGTGATAAACATTAGATATTCAAACCTGTGAGTTTGTAATTTACCATGTTAGGAAATAAAAGGCAAGAAAGTAAATATTTTAAGCAAATTTTTCTTAACAAATTAAGGTCTAGTATTGCTTATTGTTCCAAACAGTGAGAGGAAAGCCAGAGCAGATTCTGCTCTAAAAGCTACCTGAAGTATGATTACTGGATAGTATTTTTCACAATGCATGCATGAGTTTTGATCTGCAAGACTGAGGCATATGACATAAAAAATCTAAAAAGAAACATGTTAGAATAAAAGTTTTAAAAACAAATTAAAAATATAATCATAACAATGAGGTGTGAGTCATCCCAGATAGCTGTGGCTTTACAGTTCCCTTGGTCTATTTTGAAATTATTTTTCTATTCTGTTTTTTGAAAGACATACAGATAAAACAGGGAAAAATGACTAATGAATTACTCCAGAGCAATGAAATGAATATATTTAGCAAATTTAAATACAGGGTGTGGTGGCAGCAGGGTTAGGGCTTTGCAGGGTATTCACTGAAGTCTGTTCTCAGTCAGCCCAGCTGTAAATGGGTAGTTGGTAGTTTGAGATGGGAAATCTCAAACGAATGTTGGTGACTCCACTTTTGTTTATCAGCGTGGCTGCCAGTACCATCTGAAATCAGTGAGTCACCTAAGCTACTGTTCAATGCTTTGCTGCATTGCATGAGATTAAACAATTGTGTGGAGCTAAAGGAACATGTGTTTTCTACCCTGAGTTGCAGGAAAGGCAGGTGTTAATTTTGACAGGAGTGAACTGTAATGTTTTTTTAAGCAGAATTGTTGTCCTTGGTCTTGAACAGTTGTATCCTGCAGAATATAAAAAAAAAAACCAAACTGAAACCCCAAAGCTCAACATGAAGAAACATTGTTGGGGGAGAAAGTAGCTGAAATACAAACTTCTTCCTAAGTCATGATGATTATTTATTGTTAGTAATTAATTACTCTTGAGTTTTACTGTCTTACGAGGACAGAATGCTAGAGGGATCACTAGTTTTTCACTTAGTGAAAGAGAAGACTGGCTACTTGCTTTTTGCATGCTGGGTTTTTTTTAAGTCTCCTGTAATGTACCTTCAGAAATTAAAGATTGGTTTATTTTTTTCTTTTCTTTTGCTTTATTTTCCCCCCTGTTTTTTTCCTTTCCTTTCCTTTTCTCTGGCTAAATAGGAATTACTGAAGCGGACTCCAAGGAAGCACAGTGACTATGCGGCCCTAATGGAAGCCCTCCAGGCCATGAAAGCTGTCTGTTCCAACATAAATGAGGCCAAGAGACAAATGGAAAAATTAGAGTTTTTGGAAGAATGGCAGTCTCATGTTGAAGGATGGGAGGTACTGTCATAAGATATGTTACTTTGTATGTTGAGAAGGGAGTAACAGTTTTCAATAAGTATGTGTTAGACTGTTTTTGTGAGCCTGAGGTTCTGTCAAGTTCACAGCTTTTGAGATCTACTCTGTAAATTAAGTTGTCCATGATTGAGCAATGCTGTACGAAATAGCAGACTTCAAGGAAGAAGGACAGTTATTTCGTGTTTGTATTATCATGTATCTGTGCATGCATACACGTCTATAAATCCTAATTTAAATGCTGATTTGATTTTACTGCTGTCTATGCTGGCCTAGCAGCACTTTGGTTGAAAAAATTTTATTATTTATTATTGGTTAAGCATTGAGTTTATAAGTTTTTGTCAGCTTGTAGGTAGTCTGTTAATACTGGGTGAGCTAAACTAATGTAAACATATTCAATGGAATCTGTGTGAGACTTTTGGGGCTTTTTAACAGTTTGCAAATGGAAGAACTTTAATTCTCCAACCAAGTTGTGTGAAGTCACCATAGATCTGGTTCTGAGAATTTTAAGTAGTAACCAGAAAAGCCACCCTTTCTCCAAAAAAACAACAAGACCAAGTAGTTGTAGCACCAAAATCTTTCTTTTGAATTATTCTGAGCACTATAATTAGTTCATATGGAAAGACAGGTGCAGATAAGATTGTACCTTTAAATTGCTGTAGGTGTTTTGTATTGACATATCTGAGCTGTCTGCACTGGGATGGAAGGGAACAAGTTTCAATGAAAGAAATAAAAGCAATCAGTGTCAACATATTCAAAATTGACTTAAAAAAAAAAAGGCAGGTTTTTTTTTAAGAGGCAGATTTGAACATGGAAGTAGTTCTTTGCTTTTTTGAATACTTTGCTTGAATATGCTGCTTCTCTTCCTGAGAAAGCTGCTTAAGAACTAGAGGAAGAAGTTTTATCCCTTTAAGCTTTGTGAAAGGCTTGCAGACTGGGAGACGCAGCAGGAAAAATGTATTGCATGTTAGTCTGGTGGCTGAAAGATCATGTTCCAACCTATATAGAGGGAAATGGCCTTTGTATGGCGCAGAGGAAAGAAAATGTTAGGGACACAGATGGGACACTGAAACAGAGAAAGCCTTGAGACAGACCTGTCTGAACTTTAACTGACAAAGTTCCTAAGAAAGCTGACAAAGAACAATTAGAACATTGACTAGAATAGACAACTTTTAAGTAGATGTTTGTAGTAATAGATAAAAAAGCAGAGATAAGAAATAATTTCTACACAGCTCTGTTCCCTCACTACACCTTCTGATTTTACTGTAACTGCTGTTTCTTGAACTTGCTGTGCCTAAGAATGTGCTCTATGCAGTAGTGGATTTAGCTTTCCTCTGCCACACAGAAGGATTCAGCAGAACAAGCCATTATCTGAAAGGAGCATAGACCTGAACAAAGACGCCCCCTAAATACTACCCATGACACCACATAATTATTTCCTGTATGCTCCACGTGAAATCTCCTGATCAGTGGACTTTTGCAAACCTTTGATTTGTTGTTAATTGATTAGTGTGGGAAGCTTTGGTTCATTCTAAATGTGGATTAAGTGGCTAATTTTACTTTAATCAAAATTCTTCATGTTTCTTCAGTGCATTGTGTGATTTGAAATGTTTCAAGTATTTTTTCCTTGTACAGCAGCATTTTCAAGAACTGCTTTTCCATTTCTGGCAAATCATCTCATGCTTGAGTTCAGGGTACTGTAATCTTTTGGTACATGATGGTCACTGAAATTCGACTAAAATTCACTATGCATCATGAGAAGGAATTTTAGCAAGTACAAAAGCTATATAATTGCTGGTCCATATTCAGACAGACCTTTCTGCACTTATTTGTAACCCTCAATCTGAAATAAAAAAAATTCAAAACAAATGACAAACACTGTCTACTGATGCTACAGTATTGTTTGTAAGATTTTGAAAAAGAAAGGACTAATATAAAGTAAACTTCTAAATGTTCAAATTGAGAGGATGTCTAGTAGACATCACTTAACAGCTGCTTGTTTAGACTAGGTGAAAATGCATTTCTTCTTGTAATTAGCTTGAAGTTGCTGTCATCAGCAGTAACTTGGAAAGGTTAGTGTATCTGAACATTCAAATGCATTGGAAATGCTTGTGTGATAACCTCATGATAGAAGCAATAGCACATTAAGTACTTATGTTGCTAAATACTTATGGCAAGGAAATTTGCTAAATAACCCTTATTACCTATCGCTGCTTTACTCCTTCTATTATTTTTAACATTTCAATTAAGTTTTCTACTGCATTACAGTTATTAAAATTCTTCTACTTGCTTCCAGTGTCTGAATCATAGATATTTGTCAAATCCATATTAACAAACACACTCAGGTATCAAGTTAAAGTATTATTAATACATTATTAGTCATATAAGTTGGTTAAGAACTTACTGTTCTCAAACCTCTATCCCTGAAAATGGAATCCACTTTCCTGCATTAAGCTGCTTCTGAATTCTTGGTAAAACATCTAGTAGCAAATATAGTTGCTTTTGGAAATGTGTTAATGAGCAAAGGTAACAATAAAAAAGGAATGGTAACAATATGGACATAAGCATTTGAAACAGACTTATTCTCTCTGTACTCAGAATGTATTCTCTACACCGTAACAAAGTATTTTTCTATCAACGTTGGTGAGTTGTTTTTTAGGTTTTTTTTTTTTTCACCTCCCCTCTTCCTAGATTTCAATTTAGGATTTCACCTGTGCTTGAAAGAGTGCCGTTGTCTTAAAATAAGATGTTTTCAGTAAAGTTGTGTGGTGCTTATTGTATTGTAGCTGATCAGGTTTGATATCATATGGCAACCACAGCGTGCACAACCTGGCAAAATTGCCTGGATCTAAATATGCGCATCTTTTTCAGACGTAGTATAAGGTTAGTCCTTGAAATGGTAAGAATTCCAGAGCATGTATATGAGCTAACAGTATTTTGAATGATTCCCAACAGCAACTACAAAAAAAAAAAAGTTCCTGAATGCAATGTTTGAGAGTGGATTTAATTAAATAAACATCTGGTTTTCTGCACTGCTGAAAATAAAGAGGCAAACTTGTTGGAGATTTCCTTCCAGAAGGAAATGCTTAGCACATTGCTTGGCCCCAACTAGAAGGAAAGGGAAAAAAATGAAGACTATTTTTAGAATCTGATCAAAGCATGACTTGAATTCCTATACTGAAGTGTCATAATATGAAGCTTGTGTTTATTATAATAAAAATACAGATGCATGGAAAAAATGGAACATCTGTTTCAAGAAAGATGGTTTTCAATATAATTACTTTCTCACTTAATTTCCTAAGTGATTAAATTTATTGGCCTGAATTCAGAACTTGTGTAGGTGGCTGTCTCAGTTGGAGAATGGCTCCGCAGCTGAAGGAGTCTTTCAGTAAAATTTGCATGAATGTTTCAGTGAAAGAAAACAAAATCATTGCATTTATTGTAAGCTGAAAGATGAACAACCCAATCTGAGTCATAGGCCAACTTAGAGAGTAGCATGGGGTATTCTGTTCCTTTCCATTCCAACATATCATCAAGTAATATTTTACTGGAGATTTCTGTTGTCAACTCCAGAATTTCTAGCGCTTTCACATTTGGTTTCCTATGTCCATGTGCAAGTACAGAAGAGTAAATTAGTATTATATATCTTTGCTGTTTCGTCACTGGACTCCTCTAGGACCACCGTGCCCGCCCTTGGTGACTCCTTTAGCCCAGGAGCTCCAGTCTGCCTTTATCACTATTAATATGCTTGCCACTGACTCAGTATGGTCAAACCTCTGCCAGAAATTTGCCCAGAATATACAGATAGTTACCTTTACTTTTGTAACAGAAAATACCAACCACTGCTGTTTTTCATCTCAAGGTAATAAAAGTAATCTTTTAACGTCAGACATGTATAGTTAATGAAACAAGGATGAGGAAGGCTTTGTTTTAAATTTCTTGCATGTAATCTCTCTCCTTCCAGTGCATTTATTTTTTTTATATGATCATGGTAGTCCAGACCTCTTGCCTGAGCTGTTACCTTAGTTGGAATGATAGGTGACTGACTGACAACCAAAGGTTATCAGAAGCCAGTTATACCTAAATAGCCTGCAGGCTCCAAGATTTTATGGCTTTTAATTTCCACACCAGCTATCTTCAAAAGGCACAGAGTCTTTGGTCCTGGTGCTACCCACAGGAGAGGATTGCTGTATAGTCTTTGGTGACTACACTATCCCAGTAGGATAGATGGAGGCAAAACTAGTCTAGGTTCGCAGCATAAGCCTGCTTGGCAGGTCATTTTTTCCCCAACTGAATCATTTATATGATTTGTTAGAAGATGATTAAAATAGGTTTGTTTCTACAATACATGGAACTTCCAAATTAACAGATGACAAAAATGCTGGTTTCACTGAAAATAGCCCATGGTTTCTACTTGCAGGTGCTTTAAATGTATAGAATCATGACTAACATAGTAGTAGTGATTTTACATTTAGGTTGAGCAACCCTATCGTCTTCTCATACAAGCACTGAGTATAAATGTGTGTGAAAACTTTGAAAGAGCAAATTGCTTTCCAGGTTCAAGTTGCTCATATTGGAAATTCCTGTGGTAGTTTCAGTACAAATGCTTAATGAAAACATGTTTGTGTCAGAAGGTTTTGCTAATACTTGTTCCAAAAATATTGTAGGTAGTGTAGTTCAGTTTTAGCTGTGCAGCAGACAGCCTCACCTGCATCTGGGATGAAGGTGAACCCTCATATGTTACTGCAGCCTTGACCCTTTCCCCATGAGAGGGACAGCTTGGAGTTGGATAAGTGAATTGTACTACTGGGTTGGATATCAATTGTAGCTTGGTGTTCCTGCTGAGAACCCATGGGAAAGTTTAAGGTGTAGCTACATCCTTCATGAAAACATAGTGGATATGGCAGTGTTTGTGTGTGTTCTCTACTTCATCCTTCTTCAGGCATGTTCTTCATCTCTAAGGGGTGTGGTGGAGAGCAATGATCACCCCAGATACAGAAACAGCAGTGCTTTCATACAATATGCCCTTCCTTTTTTTCTCCATTTCAGCTCCATGCCCACCCAAAGTCTAGGAACAGGCAAACCCTAAGTATTACACAGGCAAGGGAGTGACAGGGGATTTTTCTGCACTAGCAGCGTTCTGTAGGACAGCAAGATGTGACTTCTGTTTTCTTATTCCCTTGGACTTCAACAAATAAAAGAGCAATAACAAAATTCATTGACCTGTGGTCACACCAGCATGGGTTGTGATCTTGTCAGAAGATATCTGATAAGTGACATTAACACTGTTCAGTCTTTGGACGAAATGTCTTCAAGGAAAAAAGTATCTCTAGAACATTGTTTTCATCACCTAACAGTTTATATTAGAAAGGGAAGAAAATTAGGAGGATAATATGAGCAAAGGGTAGTAATGTTATACAGATAACCCTCCCTGCCACACTGTAATGTTGAACTTGAATCATGAATGAGACGACTGTAAATAAGTCACGTAGCCTGAATTACATACACTTAAAATATGTATTAAATGTGTTATTTTATGACATGATGCTGTCACATTAGCAGATCTTGTTAGAACTGTTGGGAAAAGGTTGTATTTTTCTATACTGAATATGGAATTCTTCAATAAGACAAAATTATTTTTATAAAACCCTTTCTATGAAAAAAAGTTTATCCTTTTTTTAGAAAGCTGAAACTTCTAGTACAATTTTGAAGCCTTAAGCTGATTTTTTTGGGCTTCCTTACAAAAAAATGCCATTTTTTCTACAAAGTTGAAGTTTTCTGTAAAAACAAACCAAGGCCCTTAAAAAAAATCCAACCTTTTAAAATGCAAATTGTTAGTAAGTATTATTCCAGCAAATTTGAAACACAGAATAAGATATTGTTTGCTGTTTTTAATACACAAAAGCAATGAAATAGAATGGAAAAAAGTGACCTGCTTTTCTGAATTGTGGTCAACAAGCATTACACCCAGCCCTAATTTATGCCTAATTTATATCACCCAGTGTGCTTTTAAGATGTTTCAATGTCTGATTTCGAATGAAACTGTAAAATTAGCATGCTGGTGCAGCTGCTGTCTTAGGAAGGGAAATGTGCTGTTGTGGCTATAGATGGCATTCATCTCAGCTTGTTTGATCACTTGATCCTGAGTGGAAGCAGGAGTGGTTAGTTAATACAGATCCTGAATTGGAGCAGGAGTGGTTAGGTAATACAGATCCTGAAGTGGCTTTACTTAGAGACCTCAATTGTGTTCCAGTGTGACGGTTGTGCAATCTCACTTATCTCTGTAAACAGACTTGGTTCTCCTTAGGACAGTCTGAGCTATTGCTCAATATTCACAGCTGTGACATACAAAGGATGAACAGTAGGATGAAGAATTGTGAGAGTAGAATGTGTGATCACTTCTTGGCTCTTATTGAATCCATTTTTCTTTGGACTACTGTGGTTAGATCAAGAAGAGGAAGTAACTACAGCTATCGCATTTGTAAGCCATTCAGAACATATGCAGATGACAGGAGAGTCCTGGCTTTTGCAGGTTTTCCAAGCTGACTTTGACTTCCTCAAGTCAGGAATTTCTTCAAATCTTGGGTGTATGCTTGATGCAGCCAGCACAATAGTTACCAATAGGATTGCATGTCTGGATGTATATAGCACATGGACAACAGCTCTGTCCCACAGGAGCATGGTTTTTCAGACTAGCAAAATATACCTCGGAATTCAAGGTAGGCTTTCTTGAGAGGTAAATTTCTCTTTACAAGGCACAGAAGTGCCATGAATTTTTCATATAAATTTTTTTTGAAAATATTTTCCTTTGTTAAAGTTGCTTCTCTTTCATTAACTTTTATGAAAATGCCTGCCACATTTTCACATGAATGATCTGTCTTGAAGCAAAAATGAGGCATAGGCAGTTTCATCCCAAACATCTAAAGATTACCAAAATTCTGATGTCTTTGGAGTAGGTTAGGAGGAAGTATTCTAGACAGTCCTAGGTACACATGCCACTGTTAGCTTTGCCAGAGTTTTATATCTTGTTGATTTTTAATTTTTGAGTTTGTGTTTAGTTTAATCTAGTGTAGAAGTATATACCTTTAATGGTGCTCAAGGTTGCTTCAGCTTCCTATTTCAATATGGCATGGATTATGTCTTGTAAAACCCCATTTTCAGACCTTTATGAATAAAGTTATTGAGGATAAAAGTTACTGGATAAAGTTGGCCTGATTTAGGCCAACTAAAGTGCCAAAGAGGCACAAAAGTAATATAATTTGGAAACTTTCTGTGATTAAACCATATCTATTCACAAAGCTGGTATTAAGCATTATCACAAATTATTACATAATTACAATGCAATAAATTATCACAACTTGTATTTTTATTCTTTTCAGAGAATCATTATTGTTGTGAGTTTGTATGAGAAACTTTTCCTTACTGATGAAGATACTTCAGTTCTCAATAAAAGAATAATCTCTTTCCACCCAATTTTAGGGGTCCAACATCACAGACACGTGCACAGAAATGCTGCGAAGTGGACTGCTACTGAAAATTTCAGCAGGAAATATCCAAGAGAGAATATTTTTTCTTTTTGATAATCTTCTGGTCTACTGCAAAAAAAAGCACAGGTAAATGATTACTTTCAAAAGTAATGAGTAATTCTTACAGTAGATCTAATCATGAGTATGCTTGTTTCATAAAAACCACAGCATAAAAGTTAGGATTTTTAGAATAAACTTATCAACCAGGGAGAAGTGTATTTAATTCAGGCAATTGGAAAAAAATTTTATGGATGCAGAATCCTAGTGGTGAAGCATGGGGAGAAAGAATCTGTTTTGTCAGCCTTCCACAGCAGGTTATACGTGATGGACACACTCTCTTTTAGGAAGTGTAAACAGTCTGAATTTTTAGTTCAAACAAATTAGTATTTTAGCTTGTGCAATAAAATAAGTCTCTACAGATTCAAGAGTTTCATGCCTTATATTTGTAATCAGGGAAAATAGCCAGAAAGCTGCTGCTTGCTGCATTCAAAAGAGCAATTCCTTAGTTCAGCAACAAGCTTCTGCAGCTAATGTTCTGAGAAATAAGGGTTCTCCTATGTACATATATCCCTCTTGATTTTCAAGTTTGTCTCTTTGATCCAGAAGTTATTTTGGAGTAGGCACTGAATACATATTACTAGGCATATATTTGATAAATTCCTGGATACATGATACATCTTCTTTTGAAAATTTCTGATATTTGTTATAGTTTATTGTCCAGCAATAAGATCTGTGGTCTCTTTAGTTTTGAGCAATCATGACCTTGGCTGATACCACCATAGGAATAACACAATTTAGAATATAATTTCAGAGTTTAAGATGGGAAATTTAAGATTAATTCATTCTATGCTAGCAAGAAACCAAGTATTGATTGGCAAGTATGTAAAGAGAGAAGGTTTGTATTTTGGTCATTTAACAAAAATTGCCCTACCTTTATGGTGTGAGATATTTTGTGTAATTTTTAATCATCCTTTTATGGCAGAGTTGCGTAAACATGGAATGCCATATTTGGGTTTACAATTATAAAATTCAATAGAGCTATTGAATTTACTCACTTGGAAAGAAGAAGCATGTAATACGGAAACTTTATGCTTTATGTTGGTTTTGCTTTTTTGCTTTCTTTGTTTTTTTAATATATTACTCAATTTTTGAATAAGAAATTTATGGTTTAGCAGAGTTACTTGCCAGACAGTAATGAAATAATGATTGAGAGGCAGAAATTTTCTGAAAATTAGTATCTCTTTGGAGTGAATAAAGGTCAAAATTCAGGAGATCCTTAATTCTTAGGAACTGATCTTTGTTTGATATACAGTATTAATTAACATTATGGGCAAAAAATGGATAGAAAATAATCCCTGGTTTAGTTGAGGTATGAAAAGCTGTCTAGAACTGGGGTTCTCAAAAGGCCTTGACTTCAGGGGGAACAGTTACAGCAATGCAAAGTGCTTTGGAATATATTGCAGTGAAACTGCCACAAAACTTCAGAAATCCTTAATTACAATTCTTGGTTAACCCTTATGATAGGAAGGAATAATGTTGTCTTCATTCTTCCATACATAAATCCCATTTATGATGCTAATGTATGTGGGTCAAGGTTTGTATCCAAAGATGTTCTCATTTAATATTTTTCAGTCACACTACCCCTGTGCTGAATTTCTAGACTGACATAGGGAGACCACATCAGGTAAGAGGAAAGGCTCTCCCAAAGCAGTATTTTGTCTTTGACAGCAGACAATGGCACATAGGTACCAAAGTGTTGGAACAGAGCTTTTACAGAGTGAGACTTTCCTGATGAACTCTCATTCAGACAGGAATTTGCAGGTTGCTCTTAGCAGCTATAGCATCTTTGCATTATCAGCAGCACTTTCCACAGTTCAGTTGCACAGGTATAAATGTATTGGGATCCTTACAGTGGTCTCTAAATGCTACATGGACTGGTGGCAGTGCAGAAACATATAAGAAGGAAGTGGATGATGTGCTCATCTGCTCTTTCTTTTTTCAGGAGATTGAAGAACAGCAAAGCATCTACAGATGGCCACCGTTACCTTTTCCGGGGCAGAATAAACACGGAAGTAATGGAGGTAGAGAATGTAGATGATGGAACAGGTGAGTATATTGAGTGTGGCTCATTTATAGAACAGTCTTTTAAACTGCTGAAATCAAATGCAGCTTCATAATTTCTTTGAGAATGGAGTGTGCTCCTTATATTTAGAAAGAAAGAGTAAGATGCTGTTTTAAAAGCACTATCTATTCACATCAAAATTCTGTTTCTGTGACACATCATTGTTTTCATCCATTATTGGCTGGGCAGCCATAGACGACTCTTTTACGCTTATATGAACAGAGTAATAAAATAAGGTGACATTTATTGCTCAAGTGAAATTGCATATTTAACTTCACTTTACAGCATTCCAGCACTCTTAAAGAATTCATCCCTAGGTATGAGGTATATTTATAACAGCAAGTAGAAAACCTGCCTCTGTTGGGATGAAACACTATAAATGCTGAAATTGTAACATAAGGAAGGATTTTAAAAAATATCTTTAGGGATATAAGGCATAAGAGTTCATGATATTTTCCTGACATACATTAGTAAAGTGAAAACTCATAGTATTCCTACATATGTTAATTTTTGTTTTAGAAACTTGAGTTTAACCTTTGAGCTTAACAATGATTACTTTTTCTTTCAATTAAAATATTTTAAAATATTAAAAAAATGTAAAGCTTAAAAAAAATAGTATGTGAAACTTGCAGTGGCATTGCAAATATGTAAGTCTGGAGGAAATTTCTGGGAGTTATATATTACTTTTCCTGGTATTTTAAAATAGTGTTAGGTTTGTCCTGCCTCTACTATGGATTACAAGCATTTCTTAATGTAATTTTATTCTGAAATTGAGCATTAATAACAATGATTTTACTTCTAAGTGAGCTTCATAGGAATTGAATATTTCTTTAAAATTAAGATTTTTTTTTTCTGTTCTTGAGTTCCTTGTGTTCATAATAGTTTGCTCACTTCTTGTTTTACTGGGTAGACCATAGAACTGATTTGGAGAACAAATTGACTATTGTTCTTATTGCAACAGATCAGTTTATTGAAAGATTGTTGTGTTCTCTGTCTTGTCTTTTTAAAGTCTTTCAATCTGTTGTCATGTGTTGTGTTTTTATTTTATTATTTCTTATTTTATAATTTTATTATAAAATCCTGTTGGATTTTGTTTGTTGATCAGTTTACTTTCACCTTTTGTCATTCACATTCAATTTTATAAAGAAATTATATTAATAAATGCTCAGAATTAATAACTGAAGTGTCTAGAGTTGAAATTTTACTGGTGCCGGTAGCACAGAATAATTACTGTAGTGCTGCAACATGGGTTGTCTGCTACTAATCCTAGGATTTTTGGCTTTTCTGAGAGTATTATTTTTCAGTAATTTCATTTGTGTTCCAGAATACCACAGTAGAGTGTTTTGTGCAGGACTGGTGCCTCTCCCATTATATTTTATACTGTGTTAATGTCTGAGAGTAGGACCGATAATTACTTTCTTTTCTGTGCTTTTATCCTACCATATCTACAATTTTTTAATCATTCAGAATTATGAATTAATTATATCATCTTGTTCCCCAAAGCTCTTGCAATGTTTCTTGACTTGGTTCCATGAACAATGTTACCACTGAGCCATTTAAGCTATTGATAAAACTAGTGAAAAATGCTGAACGTAAGGTAGAGCACTATGGTGTCACACTTGATTCATTGTCTTTGCTTACCAGACATTTTTTCTAAGAACTCCTTGACATCTGTTTTGGGTTATGTCCTTCACTAGGCCCATTGATTTAGTTAGTGATTTCAAGCTATCTATGGGTACATTGTAGTGAATTTCTTCAAGCCTCTTTGAGTTGAATATATTGTATTCAATATTCTTCACCCTGCTATTCCCCTTTTCCAGCCTATATCCCTGCCCACCTTGTAGCTTTATTTGTATAAAATCTCAGTGTTTTGTTTATGCAGAAAAGGGAGTTGATTATTTCAGTCTTTCCTGTCATGTACTGTTTGACTCCGTTTAATTTATTTTCTTTCGTCTTCCTAAATATGCTTTAGAAATATAAGGCAGTTTCCCTGTTTGCATCATGCCACTTTCTAAGCCAGCATCTCTTTGCTTGTGTTAATGTGGTGTCCAGAGGATTATACCCACCATTCCTGATGAATATCCAAGAATTCTGAAACTATTGTTCTTTAACTGATTCCTATCCACATATTGCCAAGCATTTAGTGCTGGCTTTAGAAAATATTTCTTTGATCCTCTGTCCTACCTTTCTTCATTTACTTGTTTTAGCTGTTCAGTCCTTGGTCTTTTTCACACTGTGCATTTTATTTCCTGCCTGTTTGTTTTCTTCCTCAACAAATTTTCAAGTACAATGTGGCTAAGCACATATGGTCTTCCTCTATGTCCAGACATCAGTAGTCTAACTTCCTTCAGCCACAGGAAATTTTGCTACTGTCCACATTTCTTATAGCCTTGCAGCCAGTCCTGGAGGGTTCATGCTTCCTTTCCCCATGCTCTCCTGAGCCATATCAAATCTTGTCACTTTTATATACGTATAGTTTCCAAAATCTCCTTTCCACACTTCTGTGACATCATCAATAGTTTGGTTATTTTGATTTCTAACTTATTAGAGTTGGTGGATGCTCAACCCCTGGAAGAATTTGAGGTCAGGTTGGATGGAGTTCTGAGCAACCTGATCTAGCTGAAGAAGTCCCTGCTTATTGCAAGTGATTTGTAAGGGTCCTTTCAACCCAAACTGTTCTATGCTTCTTCTTACCTGCTTTTTTCCTTTATCACATTTTCTGCTTTTTCCATTTCAGTTTATCCAATACCCTGAAATTTATTTGTCCTCATAATTACTGCTATTTCTTCCCTCCTTTCTGTAGTTCTCTTTGAAATATGGAAATGCCTGTGTTAATTCCCTGGCCTGTGACACCTTTCTGCCCTTTTCTTGTCACCCTCTCCTCTTTTTTATTTAACCCTACCCATTGTTTTCCTTGCTTGTGAGACTTCTGTATTCCCTCTCCTCACACAGATATTTTTTCTTTCACTCAGATCATGATGTCCTCCTTTAACCTTCCTCTGTTCTACTTTCTTTACTGTTCTCATTCATTACCCCCAGATGTCTTGTTTCTCATCCCCTGTAGTCATCCACGTTTGAACTGTAACCCGGGACTATTCTGCTGCTTTCTTTTTGTCTCATTGCATTCCCAAGAGAAGTAATATGGTTGTCCTAGCGTCACTCACATCAGCTTTGCATGTGCCTTTTTTGGTATAGTACTATTTTATTCTCTTTAATCATCTATTACCTATCCCTTTCTGTAATTCCTAATTTAGAGTGGAAGCTCTGGGTGTAGAGTGCTTATATTTTCATATCTGTGAGGGACTCTTTGTCATGCACTCCAGATGGATATCTTTATAGACATTAAAGACTATTGAGTCTAGATGATACTTGCATAGTTCCTTACTGCAGATTTTGGGATCCCCTGCTCCCTTTATATAAGGATCCATGGAGCTCTAGGGAACAGGGCAACTGAGTTTGCTCTCAGCACTGATAGATGTAGGAATGTAGTCTTCGTTGTTTGTGAGTAGAAGCATAGAAATAGCAAAACAGATTCCCAGTGTGGTTTATTATCATGCTAATGACATGCCTACAGAAATTAACAAAGCTTTTTCTGAAAAGCAATTTTTCTTTGATGAAATTAGGCCTTGGCTGAGCAGTACAGTTGGTGTAGGCTTTCTTTTTTTTGTTTCAGCACCATGAAGCACTCTGCTTTTTCTTGATTGCACTGATTAAAGTGGAATGCATATTATGTATCAGGGCAGTCCATTTGTGATTTTAAAATAATGTGGCTACACAACCACTTGCAAGTATTAGAAAGGTGGTTTTATGCTAATGATATTCTTTTTTCTGTAGCAGTTTTTAAAATTCAATTTTGAGAGAAAAATACATTTTTAAAGGCTTTCACCAGCCATTAAATAAAGGGTATTTACTATATGAAGAGAAGCACTTGAGACTTAGGATATAACAGATTTATGTTTCCCTCTAGTAGAGTAGTTCTGTTCCCTCTAGTTTTGAAATGAGGCATGATATAGAAAACACACAAGATAAAAGTTACTAGAAACTGCATCAAAAAGTATACTTGGAGGATGGCAGTTGATATTGTGCAGCAATTTTTTCCCTTGGTATTTCTGAGCATTGATGCTCCTAAGAACACCTAAGTCTGAGAAACTTAAAAGTATTTCAATACAGAGACTTCTGTTTATTTTTTTTAAAGGAAGAAGAAAATTCTGTATATGGCTGCAACGAATTACTTCTTATGCATCACTCAAAGATCTGAGTCTTGAATTTTGAATAATATAATGCGGTTCAAATTACAAGCTTTAATGTATTACCAAGTAACGTTAAAAAATTGTCATCTTTCATCGCCTTTCCTAGGGAAGTTGTAGGCTTAATGATTTGTTGATCATGCTTGTTCAGACTTTGCATGAAGCAACTGCAGTCTTGTGCTCTTCTTGCTTCTGTGTCTGTTATGTCAGGTTTGCAAATTATTTGTTTAGCCTGACTGGCAGCTGTGATTGCATTGATGTGAAGAGTGTGAATATGTGCAGAGCAGCTGGGCAGTCAGGACATGCACATCTCCTGGCTGGCCAGCAGCTCTGGACCAGATTGTGCCCAATAGCCAGTCCAAAGAAGGTAGGAGTTTGTATGGGATGGCAGTGTAATGCTGAAATGCTCTTGACTATGGGCATTGGGGAGAACAAATTGGTCATGGGAGCACTGGAGGATTGTAGCTATTGCTCCCCTTCATGAGGAGCATGAAGAGCAAAGGAGAAGCAGAGGTGTTGCCATTAGAGGCTGAAGGAAAAGTGGGCATCACAGCAGTGTGTTACTATTGCAAAATTGGACAACAGCTACATGTCCTCCTCCACCTGAGCTCAGTGCCCTCTGTATACATTAGGCAGTCATAGTACCTGGCTTGGTGACTGGGCTTTTCACAGAATTCAGTGAGTTTGTGGTGGAATGAGGTGGATGTGGTCAAACAGCCAGGGTGCTCCTGGCCCTGCAGTTACAAATCCTCAGATGCCAAGGAAGCTGCATGTTGAAAAAGTCATCTCTACATTGAGATATTCAAGTGTCTGAACACCATTTTTTTCCCTGAATTAAAGTAGTAACTTGACACTAAATTTTTGTCCAAAGTGGGAGGGTCTAAATCCATTTTTGAGTCTGAGCCATCATTTTTTGATTTTTTTTAAAGCCACAATTTTCACTGCTACTGTTCAGAAATGATACTATTTCCCTACACAACGTATCTTGTGATGATAAACATAGAGTAACAAAGAACACAGGAAAATTATGACCCTGTAATTTTATATGCATTCACCTCTAACTTCATAAATAATCAAAGGGACCTTAACTTCCCTTCCTCCAGTAGTGCTCCTGCCTCTGATCTCCAAGGGTCTGCAGTTTGTCAGTTGAGAGCTTCTGTCTGAAACTTACTTCTTGTCCTTGACTTTTGAGTTCAATTTTCTAAGAGTGCATGAATAGTATGATGGGTAATTTTCAAGAAACAGTGTTTTTAAAGAGACAAAGGATATTATGCATAGGCTATGCAAATAAAAATATGATAAATAGGTAAGTGGCATAAACATGATGTTGGCAAAATAAGTTCATTTTTCCCCCTGTCATAGACTTGCTTGCACTTTTTTACGTGCTTTGAGTACTAGAAAGTTTTGTCAGTTTAGAAATTAGCCATCAGTCTCATGATTTTCTAGTAGTTCCTGACATTTCCCAGCCCAGTATACAAAGCTTGGCTGCTTTCCATCTAATTAAAATGCAAAGTTATTGAAAGGATACTAGCATGTCTGCTGAGATTTATGATAAATCTTAGCAAGCATTTCAGCAAGGGTTTCAGTTTCAGAAAATCCCATCTCATCATAAAAAATAGGGCTGTAAAAGTATTTGCTAAAGTAAAAACTGTGTAGTTATTGCACTAGTTCAGGGTTAGCCTTAGGATTTTTTTGCCTCTTAATGGAAGTGTAGTGAGAAAATATTGACCTTTGATTTTTCTTAATATTTTGTGTTGTAATTGCTAGCTTTAGTTTTTTATTTTGTATTTTATGAAAAAAAATATAAATATTTCTTATCATAAGGCATTTATGCCTAGCAGATTTTCCCCCAGGACATGCATGTAATCCTAGCGAAGGATAGTTAAGGGTGTTAGTTTTGGAATTTCTGTATGAGATTTATGGACTAGCATGGGAAAATCAAATGCTAGAGAAGTGAATATAGAGTAATCAGTTGTAAATAGTTTGATTTCTATAGCATAGATATTTTTACATGTTAAGTGTTGGGAGTTCAAGTTATTGAAGAACATCAGCAACCCTTACCTCTCTTGCAATGTGCACACTGAACATAAGGCTATTAGGAACATATTTCAGAAATTATGCATTTGGTTTTAGGTCAGAAACATCTTTATTATATTTCAGTTTGTTTAAACTAGTAAGGGTAGATACTTGTTTTTTCAGGTAACTAGAAAAGATACACCAAGTATCTGTGCTTTGATTAATTGTGAAATTGAAATTGTATTTTTCTCTCTGAATATTTAGTCCTTTTTTACACCTAATAGTAAATCAGTCAATCAGCACAGCAACTCTGAGCAATTTAAGGGGCAAAAGCACAATGCTGTTTGTTTAAGGAATTAATTATTACAATTTACAAAAGTACTTCAAGTACCATTACCTTTTCTTTTAATAGGACTCTGCCTGTTTTAGTGTTGAGTTGATACCTTCTTCCATGTGCTAGGCAATTCTCTGTTACATTTTACGAAGGACATTATTTACTAAAATTAAAACTACAGTTTATTAAGTTATAATGTAGCTTACAAGTGCCATAGATAACTTTAATTTTTATTCTTCTGTGTTTTCTGGGCTTTTATGTGTAATGATAAGAGTTTTTAGTAATTGTGACAACTGTTGATATTGGTTTTTTTAAGAGTTGGTGCTCTTTAAGCAATTTTGTCTGTTCCCAGCTGATTACCACAGCAGTGGCCACACTGTTATTAATGGCTGGAAGATCCACAACACAGCAAAGAATAAATGGTTTGTATGCATGGCAAAAACCCCCGAAGAGAAGCAAGAATGGCTGGAAGCGATTTTGAAAGAGCGAGAGAGAAGAAAAGGTACGTTAATAAACTTCCTTGTGTTGCTTTGCCAGAAAGCCATACTGTATTTTTGTGTTGAGATATAAAGCAAAACCAGCTGGTGGTGTCAGGTTCAGCTGAAGATTTATGAATATCAGTCTGGGAAAAATAAATCAAACTTGTACTGGAAAGGGCATAATGTCTTCAGTACATACTGGTAGTGAATGCTGTTTGGGAAATGGGGAGATGATTAATCAGTGATTTTACAGTTCATCCTCAACCAGTATAAATTGTCATAAATTCGTTGAAGCCTGTGTATTATCATAGCTTGTGGTATCTGAGGGTCTGTCCTAAATGCCTTGTGGTATTTGTATGCACTGATTCCCTTTGTGACTGGCCATTTGAAGCACTGAAATGATCAGGCTTTCTGTGTTGGATCTTAATGTAGATGATCCAAACTGCAATGGTAGAGAACACACTCACAACTCCATCTTGGATGTATTCTCTCCTACCCAAGAAAGCAATCACCATTTCCAATCACCACTGGAAAACCACTATCTTTCTGAGTAACTGAATTAAGGTGGAAGAATACTTGGATGAAATATAGTCCTGGTCTCAAATGTGACCACGAATAACTTCATGTGTTCAAGGTGAACCCAGCACAAAGTAGGAGCAGGGAGAGATGATGCATCATCATTTTCTGGAGCTAATTGAATTTGCAAGCTCAAATATCCTAATTAGTAATGTTATTTGGAGAAAATATGACCTTGTATTTAGATCTGTGATTCTTTTCCTGTTTTGTGTAGATTTTCCATCGCCTGTTGCAATAACTGTTGTTTTGTGCCTCTGTTGTAAATGGACACTAACAATATTTTCTTTGGTCTTTTGAGGTTGAATAATGGATGCTTCTAGAACATCTGTTGTAGGACCAGAGTTTCAAGTAGGGTGTCTCAGCACCAACTAATCAGTAGTGTCATCAGGAGTTAATAGCAGAAAAGCTAAAAAGATGCTTTAGAGTTCTAAACACTCAACATTTTTAAAATGTGAAAAATATTTTAAAAATGCAAAAGCAATGTGGTAGACATGGTGTCAAATGCAAAAACCACAGGATTGTCTGCTTTTGTATAGGACCTTGTGTGGAACTGACTAAAAAGTTTTCAGTAAATCTCACTTCTCTGTTAAGTTTCACGTCTCCCTTAGGCCCTTGGTGCTTTAGGTAAGAAATAAAAAGAGTAAGTAGGAGTATTTTATGTTAATGAATTCTTACTATTTCACACTAATCAATTGAGCAGCTGATAGTAGATGAGTTTGAGCTAAATCTTGGCGAGCTGGATGTCGGAGGTAGCCATCCCAAAGCCAAGGCATGTCTTAGGGTTTTAGCATCCTATGATTTGTGGAAACTTTCAGGAGCTGGTGGGTTTGCCACCAAGGAGACAACCATGAAACAAAGAGGAAACGATTTGGGGCAAACATAGGTTCAGATTGCAACACAGAATCGTCAAAAACCAAGTGAGTTGGAAGACTCAGAGATTCAATGGACTGAGAGAAAGTAAACCTGTACTTTTATTTGGGATCCATGTAGCAGAAGCTGAGCAAAAGGAGAGAATGCCCTGAATTAAGTAATTTAGCAGAGTTTTCAGCTTTTGTAATCTAATTTAGCAGAGTTTTCAGCTTTTGTAATCAAATTATAAATTAGGACTACTTCGTAGACTGTATTTGCTTGCTAGGAGAAATCAAGATGTACTGGAAACTTCTTGCAAATATTTTCTGTCAATTTGGCAGCCTTCCTGTAAACACCTGAGGCATTCAGCAAGTTAGAAATTTATTTAAAAGGTGATCACCCTTAAGACTGATGATGCTATGATGACCTGATTCAAAAAGTCAGTACAAATAAAAGCATCAACATCCTATAACTCCAGAAGTAGTATATTAGTTAGATTGTCTTTTCCCTGCGGTACTTCAAGTTTTATTTGTTTGTGTGACACCACTGCTGTCTGGTTCAGGGATAATGAGAGACACTCCTTATTCTGTGCCCAGTGCAACTGTTAGCTTTTTCTCATGACAAGCACATATCTTCAGGCTGTATTTTCAGAACTAAAGTGCCAGACCCTTACTCAAATATAATATCATAGAATGACGTGGGTTGAAGGGGACCATAAAGAGCATCTAGTTCCACTCCCCTGCCAAGCCTGAATGATTTTGTGGAAAAGGGGTGAATTATCTATGTGAAATTAGCACATAGATAATTCAACCGATAAGAGCTGATAACTTGTTACTACTATTAATTGGAAACTTGAAAATATTCGTTTAAGTGAAGATCTTTTTATTATCACATGGTAAGAGCAAAACCGAGGCTCTTTATTTTAAACTTGTGTAGACATGACTGCTCCCTTGCAAATGTTCATATACTGAAGTCTGTTATTACTACAAAATAAATGGTGATGTCGATAGAGTAACAATTTAACTGCCCTGTGAGAGAAATATCTTTTGGTTATGCTTTATGAAGATCAGATGTTCATGGTTTAACTTGATTGTGAGAAAATAATGAAAAACAGTTCCTTTACTTTTTTTTGTATGTAAAATATCAGTATTGCTTCTCCATTTCAGGGAAGATACTGAAATACAATGGCAATATCACTTCATAAAATGTTAATGTGTTTGTGGCAGGTTTAAAATTGGGCATGGAACAGGACACTTGGGTCATGATCTCTGAGCAAGGAGAAAGACTGTACAAAATGATGTGCAAACAAGGGAATCTCATCAAAGACAGGAAGAGGAAATTAACCACTTTCCCCAAATGCTTTCTTGGAAGGTATTATATGCATTTGATAGCATGAATTTTTACCATCTAAACCCACATTTTAAATTTTCTTTGGGATTCTGTAGAAACCATGCTTCATTTGTAATGTCTGTTAGGCCTATTTTCCTCACAGAATTTAGCTAGCATGTAAAATGGTCTGCCTGAAATTTATGAATGTGTACTTGTATTGCAAAGTAAATCTATTAAAGAGACTAGGCTGCAAAGGACATGATGAAAATATGGAAAGGCATCAAGTGAATTAGTTTCTCTCAAAAAATAATTTCCAACTTGTTTAATGCATTTTGTCTCCATAATGACTAGTTTGGAATGTAAAATTTTATTTATTCCACCTAAGTAATCTTTATCTCTTAAAACAGCTCCTGTCCTCTTGCTTGAAGGTCAGGAACAGAGTTACTAAATAAGGTTTACATATTTAAATTACCAGAAGGACCTTTATAATGCCATATTATGCCTACGGCTTGAGAAGACTGAAAGAGAAATAGATACCCTAAAAATGTGTATATGAAAAAAAAAAATTTGGAAGACAGAAGGGTTATCATTTATTTCATTTGGCCATAAGTATGAAAACTTATGACCATAAGATAAATATGAAAAGCATTTTTATAAAATAGAGTGTATTTTGCACAAAAAAGTTGTTGAGACGATACCATTGGGTTGAAAAGGGGAAATTAAACTTGGGAAATTCTTATGCACTGTCAGAAGTAACTTAGTTGAAGAGAATTGAAACCAGGATTAAGATTAATGATTGAGTTATGGTTGAATCGTGTTTCTTCAGTGAAGTTTTCGGATGCAGGTGCAGAACACACTTATGGTAAGGAGCCATTTACACCTACCATCAAATGGCTGCTTTTCTGTGCTGTTTTTGGAGTGGGCCCTTTTGAAAATGCTTCTGTTGATTCCTAGGTCATCAGTTAAAACCCATGAACCCAGTGAAGGTTGCACTACCTCATTGCACTTTGCTTTTGATTTATAAAATGCACATCTTATGTGCTGTAGATCTGATGTCTCTGAACTGCATCAGCTTAATTTTGGTACAAACCAGGCATTTCCTGCACATGAAGTATATGCTTGGTGTACACGCTCAGGATGTCAGTGTGTGTGACACACCTCGGAAGTAGCAAGCCTACTGTTCTGTCATACTGTGGTTATGTTCTGCCATCATGGCATATCTGCCCTGGGCAGGTGCCTGGGATTGCCTTCTATTGACAATAATGTATATCTGTCTGGTCAAACATGGCTATGCTAGTCGAGGACATCCCAGAAAACATGGAAAATCTTGGCTATGTGCCGGCTTAACTTCATGCATGGAAAATTTCTGAGCAGAAAAGACATCTCGTGGGAAACCATGTATGGTTATGCCAAAATAATAGAAAAGCTGTAAAGAGTGGGTTTTTAAAAAAGTGGTATGACATTTTGAGGATCACTGGGCTAAAGAATCATTTATGCGACTAGTAAGAAACACTAGTAATGGAGAGGGCAATGCAGTAGATCTGGGGACATGAGATGTAAAGTTTGTTTTCTCTGTCTGTTTTTCAGTGAATTTGTGTCCTGGCTGTTGGAAATTGGAGAGATACACAAATCTGAAGAAGGTGTTCATCTTGGCCAAGCTTTATTAGAGAACGGCATTATTCATCATGGTAAACATAGTTAGTTTTTACTTACTTGTTTTCCAAATAGTTGTTATAACTAGAATGGACTTAATTTTGTTTGACAAAAAGATGGTCTTGTTAACACAAGACAGCTTGTTGAGTCTGCATTATATCCTTGCAGGGGCCTCATGGGGCCATTGTCCATGTCCATAGCACATTTACTGGGAAAGGCTCCACAGATTTAATCAGATTTCCTCTATGCTGTTGGGATCAACACATCAGAAAACGGGACATAGAGTAACATTGCTTTTTTCTTGTAAGCAAAAAGAAATTCTGGGGGAACACAGAACGGTACACTGCTTGTAAGGATTTTAACCTTTATTAAGGCCAGGCATTTTAGGGATAGGTGTTCAACTAAGAATTTTACAAGTGAGTGAGTCAAGCTACCTGTTTTGATAAATGTGCCTGCTTATCTGTTAGATGTTACAAGTGGAGCTGATGTATCTGTAACCCAACAATTTAATCTTTTGAATTTTAAGGCCTTCTCTTCACTACATTGTATAGTTACTAGAATTGATATTTTTACGCTGAAACTTGCAGTCAACTCTCTGCATTTAGCTCATTGTGGAGAAAAGTATCACTGAAATGGTTCATTTTTTTAGCCAATAAGAAGGTTTGATTTCTGCAGGTAATTTGCATTGGCAACGTTTTTCTCTCACCAGAGCACGTCCTCATCTCTGTCATTATTACAAGGTATAGTCTAACAGGACCATATAGGTAAACTGGAGAAACTTCTGGTTTTGAACCTGTATTTTACAGAATCACATACGATAGATACAGTCACTCAAAACAAAGCTGTCAAGTTAGTTACTGTTCCATCATAGATCCAGGGTGTAAATTTAGATGGAATCTTTGACAATATACATTTTAATACTCCTATATTTCAGTCAGCAATGAATTTAATACTTAATTGAAGTTCTTTGCAATGATTTTAATGTCCTTGACTGGAAAGAAAGTGGGAGAAACATAGTGCCACTTAGCTGTGTGTGTTTTAAACATATGCAGAGTAGGAGGAAAAATATTAAGGTTGTTCATCAGTAGTCATGTAGTCTTTATTTCTTTAATGTCAGTCTACATGATTTTTCTCCACCATCATTCAAATATCATATGCTACTATGTTTACTACACACACTGAATTGTTTTCAATAAAATGATTCTGTTGCCAGAGATTCTTCTCCTGATCTTGTACTTTATATCCTAAATATACCCATAGATTTTCTCAATGCAGAGTTAAATGAATATTGTATAATTTCATGAGATAAAAGGGTAATTATATTAGAGCATAGAAATGTGAGCCAGACATGCTACTTTGAATACTGAATCCAGCTGTGGTTCACTGAAAATAGCATTCTTAAAATAAAGTTGAATGAACCATCTGTTTTCACAGAGGGAGCAAGGGAGAAAGAAAGTTTGGCTGTTATTTACATTGCAAATATTGTAGAGGCCTTTGTTGAGAGTTTGCATATTCACTAGGCTGGCCATAATTGTCACTGTGCTGGAGTTCATTCTAGCAATGACAGAACCATGTTGTGATGGACATTGTTTTATTTCCTGGTGTGTGAACCTTGGCAAGTAGAAAAGTTACAGTTTTCCTTTTTATCCCCCTCCACTTTTATATAAGGGGAAAAATCTGTTTGTATGCTGCTGTTTTAAATCTATCTGGTGGAATTCTCTGATATCTGAAATGACTGATATCAGTCAATGCAGTGAGATACTTTGTCTACTCATTTGCTGCAGCTGATTAGAGATGGAAGCTTTGTCTCAATGGATTAAGGAGCTTAGTAGTCACAAAAATAAACTGAATATCAGATAGTTTTAAAAGGAATAGGTATTTATGTAGCTGTGCAGTTTCTTGGACTGATGTAATGATCTGATTTAAAATTACCCTGGCAAAGAACTTAAAAGACCAGTTTAAACCTCGATCTTAGCGGACGCCATATAAATAGCTATCCCAGCATAAATGTGGGTACAGTGTTGGAAATGACACACGAACCAATTTGGGTTTTCTTATTTTAGTGGTAATGCAGCTTTTTGTGAGCTTAAGTGTTTGAAATCCAGCATGTGCCAGCTCTGTGGAACTACCCCCTTAGTTTCTGGTGCACTATGGTAAGTTGGGAGTGCAGAGACAGAGTTGTACTTGTGTTCCTCAGAAGGCATAGCTGCTCTGTTTGTCATGGGCATGCAAGAAAGGAAAGGTGATTTGTCATCCTAGTTCCCTCCCAGTGCATTCCTGTAACAGTGAGGAGTAATTTGGCTTTCAGCAAAGCTATCTTGATGGTGTTTTTAAAATTTTTTTTAAAGTTTGGGAACTTGCTGGTTATAAAAAACTCTTTGTATGTGTTAATCTACATTATTTTTCTTCAACAGTGGGAATATTTTTTAATTACAGTGCTAGAAGATATCTTTTTTTCTTAGTTAAACGGTCATAATCCATTAAAATTCACTTAGATACTTAGATTAGGCATTATGTGTGAAAATTTTGTAGTCTGTATCTCATATATTTAGAAGCAATGATACGTAAAGAGTTTAGGAATTATTTTGGATAATCACCTTAGTGTGAACCATCAGTTCAAGGCAATTGGAATAGTGTCCTGGGTTTTACTATTAGTAAATATATCAAATGCAGGTAGAGAAGTTATTTTGCTCTTGCACAGGACACTGGTGAAACCACTTAATATATGATGTTCAGTTTTTATGTCTGTGTATCAGATGATGTGTGGAAATACTGAGGAGCTCGAAGGGGCATGAAAAATGACACAGACATAAGGCACCTTACTATATGAAGTTTATGATGCCTAACTAAATTTTTGGAATAGAATTATGTATGATGGCTTAATCACTTGGTATAGGAGGGCATGCACACAATTTCCTAACTCTGTCAGGTGTGTTACTCTGACAAATGAAGACATCACAGCAGCCTCCTTTATCAGTTGATGACATGTAAATTGACTTTCAAAATTAAATCTTACAACTGCAAGCAAAGCTGTAATTAATAAAGTAGCTATCTTTGGATGGTGATAATGCCTAGTGCTGTCCTCAGCCATCAAATGGATCAGCTGTTTTTCAGAAAGATTTGCAGGAGTAGAGTTTCCAGGAGAAGCTTTGTATCTTATGATAGGACTGTTTTGACAAAATGTTTGAAGTTGTGAGGTTTGTTGCTGGAATCTTGTGAAACTCTGGAAGTCCAACTGTTAAGATCCTTTTTCACAGGTCTTTGGAGAAATAGATTATCAATATCTTCATAATGATTGCCAGTCTCTTGCACTTATGACCTTTGGGTGGGTATATATAGAGGAAGACATTCCTCTCTCTTTTGTTCCCACTAGAAGACTGGTCAAATGTGATATGAAATGTTTGTATCTTTACTTAATCGCCTGAGGTTGGCCTCATCAAGAATGACGACAGAAAATAATGTGGAAGAATAATATGAATAGTTGCAAAATAAGTCTTACTTGGCTATTTGGTTAACAAGATTTGCAAAAGCACTGAAGACTAAAATGATTTGAGTGCCTGATTTTTCATACTGTCCCCTGCCTGTCATTCTTTGTCCTGTGACTTGAAATAGTTTGATTTTTTTCTGTACTACTTAAATGTTGTAAGAAATATTGTCACCGGTGACATAAAGGAGCTTAGGGCAGATGATCCAATTGGGCTTTCTGCCCTCCCTGTCTGAAATCTACCTATTGCTGTGTGGGCTATTGTTGTGGGCTGTTATTAGAAGAAATGATGCTGACCTTCTCTCTCATTGGTTTCTCCAGAAAGTTATCTAACAATATATATTTTTTTAAATTTAGTTACAGATAAGCACCAATTCAAACCTGAACACATGCTATACAGGTTCCGATATGATGATGGAACATACTACCCCAGAAATGAGATGCAGGATGTGATCTCCAAGGTACAGAATGAAACAGTTGTTATTATTAGGAAGAACACATCAGAATCTGCGTGAAAAGTAATGTAAGATATGCTGGGATGAACAACATTCCCTCACAGCCATTCTTTATGAATCAAATTAAGTTTTCCATTTTTAAGTTTTTGGCTAGTTGTTACACATTTTAAATACAAAATGGAAGTTTACTATTATGTAGTTATCGTTTCTATTCAATGGTTTCATGTGCAGCATGTATTGCCTGTGTTTCTGGGTGATCCTGAAACTGAGGTTCAGTCTATTGTATTTTTCAGTCTCTTTTCATAGATATAAAGATATATGTAGGAAACTGCTTTTTAATTTCTCTGAAATCTGAGTGTCCTTTATTAGCACCCTAACAAGGCAGTAAATCTATAGCCACATAGATGTTTAAACATAATAGGGAGTACTATCCATCTATGCTATTGAGAATAATGAAAAGATTGATCAAAGTTGCCTTTAAACTCATGAGTATTCAAATTTGTCATTATATTGAGTCAGTAGAAAATGTTTGCATTGGGGTATTGCACTGCAGTATAATCACTTTTTTGCTCCACTGGTTAATGTAAGGTTCATCTAAGGAATCTACCATACTGAACTCCCAGGCAGAGCAAAGTATGATGAAGTCTAATTTGACACAACTTTTAATCATTATACATTGTTATTCTTGCATGTTATAAACATAATTGGTTTTTGATCGTTTGCTAAGTAATACTAATGTGTTTTCTTTTTTTAAATACAATTTTCTGATAGTAGTTTCTTAAACTGCTCCAGATGTATAATTTATTTGTTTTTAATAGAAAACATTTCTAGTCTTTGAATCTTTTTGCATTTTTAAAATTATTTAGTTATAATTCTAATTTGTAAGCAAAGTATTGATGCATATAATGAAATGTAGTGGTTTTTACTTTAATTATTCAGTTGTGTGTAGATAGCAAGCACTGTTTGGGGCAACTTTAATGCACGGAAAAATTGCTTTATTTTTGGTGCGCTTTTCTTTCAAAGTATTTCAAGCCTTCAAAGTTTTTTAATGCTACCTTAAAGCTAATCTGTTTTGCATGTGTCTTAGTGAGCTTAGGTTAGATTGAAAATGTTTTCTTTCTTGTAATTTATTCATCAATATTGTTATCTGGAAACATTGTTTTGCTACATGAAAATACATAGAAATTTGAACAGACCTTTTTACTATGTAAATGAAATCCATTGACAACATACAGTGTTCCTTACAGTGTCTGTGCCTCTTGTCTATGAAGTGAATGTGTGGTTAACTCACCACCTCTGTTCTCTTTAACAGGGTGTACGACTGTACTGTCGCCTTCACAGTCTCTTTACCCCAGTAATTAGGTGAGTCTGATTGGGAAATCCTGAGGGAGTCATTTGGAAGAAGTACACGATCTGAAGATGCTCTGTTTGAATGTGTGAACCTAACCCATCCTTTCAAGATTGGCGTTTTGAGAGTAATCAGATAAGATTGAAAAGTCTATCAAGACTAAAAGCATAACTGAACCACTAAATGGCTGCCAGCTCTGTTCAATATGACTTTTTTAATGGACTTCTAGAGCCTCCTAGGCCCTGATGGATATGCTTACTGTATATATTAGTACACTCCTTTATTAACACACTATTACCTTGTTTGAAGGGTCCCAGGTGTAACAACACACCTGCCTTTATACTCCAGCGACAAAATCACCCAAATATGATGTGACCAGCTTGCTCCTTTCTGTCTACAAGAAAGGCTTAATTTGCTTTTTTTTCCCTCCAGAAAAAACTTCTGAACCATTATTAAGTGCTCAATTCATGCTTGCACCAACTTGTTTATAAACTACAAGTATTTTTCTCTTTCTTCTGAGCTTTTGTTTGATTTTTAATTTTTTTTGTATTATTTTGAACAGGGATAAAGACTATCACTTGAGAACCTACAAGTCTGTGGTTATGGCTAACAAATTCATAGATTGGTTGATTGCCCAGGCAAGTAGACACCTTTGGATTTATGTAGATTTTGCCTTTAAATTCTAATTCGAAAGCTAGTGATATATCAAGAAGAACAACTTGCAAACACTTTGTGTACGGGTTATTAGAACAGTGTGTGTAAGTGTAATCCTCTTAAACTAGTAAAGTAACAGAAATGAGCTGTCATCAGCTGTGCTGTTCATCCCCGTTGTGCTTATCTTCCTTATTTGAAATTGAATTGAAAGGTTTTGATGACACTCAGCTTTGTGATTCAGCATGTAACACTGTCCATGGCTTGGAATGAAATGAGAAACTCTAAATTACTAACTAGATGAGCAAAAGTCAATGTCAATTTGCTGCCATCAATTCTGTTTCATTTTAAATGAACAAGAAAAAACATGGTACCCTGTTCACTCTGTCAACGTGCACTAGTTTAATAAAAGAAAAGTTTAAAACTTTGATGCTTATAGATTCTATAATGTTCTATTTTTATGGAGCATGCAGTCTTACTAAAGTCTTTTCCTATTTATTTGTAATTATAAAGAGTTATAGCATATAAAGTCCGTTTCAACCCAAACTACTCTCTGGTTCTATGATAAACATGTATATACTGATTTACATATATATATATGTGCCAGAAATGTGTACATAAAGGTGGTGGTGGTAAATGTAAAAAGCAGTTGCCATCCCTGTGAGATTAGACCAGTGTGCACAGTTTCTCTTTTGCTAATATATTAAAATATATTAAAAAAATGTACTGTGTTTTAACAGGGGGATTGCCGGACGAGGGAGGAAGCTATGATATTTGGTGTAGCTCTTTGTGATAATGGGTTTATGCACCATGGTAAGTAAATACATACTGTACAAGCTATGCCTATTTTCTGTTTAATGATACCTGCATAGTTGGAAGGAAATGCAGGGGCTGATAAAGTTATTACAGAAGAGATGGAAACTTTTTCTATTGTATCACTAAAGAGACTGATGCTACAATCTTCAAGGAAAAAAATAGCTATTATATACTCTGAAAATTATATCTAATTTTATAGCATGTGCTGAGGAATTCATCCTCTAAAGGATTTAGTGGGCGCAGTTTTGTTAGTCACTTTGCAAGAAATGTCTGAAGAAGGTAATACGTGTTGGCAATGATGAGACAAAAAATTATGTAGGAAGGAAATGCGGGTTTTTGGGGGGAATGAATAAAGTATGGAGGAGCGTGACTTCAAAAAAGTGAAGTGATGACAATGGGAGAAAGTGGATTGGAGAAAAATGAGAAAATCATAAGGATATCAAAGAACAAAGATGGGAGAGGAGAGCAGAGATATGTCCAGCACCAAAAATAAGGTGAACAAGGTCCCATTTAATACCATCAGAGGAAAGATTTCAGTGGAAGGATTGAAGTAGGAGGTCATTTATTGAAATGAAAAGAGGAAGAATTTTTTTTTATCAGCTCAAGGGGTGAGAACATTCTCTCTGGTATTGTTAATTCTTTTTCCTTTGCCGTTTAAACATACAAACTGCAACCACTGGCCGTTCTGCTTGCTTCCTGATCCCCACCAAACCTGTTTCTAATTCTGAACCTGTCATGCTTCACCATCTGGAGAGTGCCAGAACTTGGTTGTGAACATCTTCAGCAGCTGCCCAGCAGAACTTTTCAAAATCATGTTTTAAAATCTCTTTTAGGAAGAAACCTTGTGTTTGGTATTTTTGCTAAAACCATTTCAAGCTAATATGTCTTTCTCAACTTGGTGGAATCCAGATGTTGTAGTTGAAAAATGAGCTTAGTGATACCTGTAATGCATACCTGTGATACTCTGTAATGGATCCAAATAACAATTATCGTGTATGTTAAAAAGGTTTCCCTAGATTCACACACACAAAATTAGTTTGTTAGCATGAAATATGTGTGAGCATGTTCAGTGTTTTACGGTTCATGAAAGACATGATATTCAAAAGTTTGAAAGAAAATAAAGATTAATATGTGTGGGTTTCTGTCATAGTGTTAGAGAAAAGTGAATTTAAAGATGAACCACTGCTGTTCCGTTTTTATGCGGATGAAGAAATGGAAGGATCAAATATGAAGCACAGACTCATGAAACATGATCTGAAAGTAGTGGAAAATGTCATAGCCAAGTCATTACTGGTGAGTGAAACACCATCATTGTATGCTTTGATGAGTAAAAAAATAGGTTGCAGTGACAATATATTAGGACAGTTCGTTGTTATTTAATGAAGATATACTTCAGTTTTTCTTAATGCTTTTCTGAACAATATTTTTAAAAAAATTATTTTACAGATTAAATCTAATGAAGGAACCTATGGTTTTGGTTTAGAAGATAAAAATAAGGTGCCCATTATTAAAGTGGTGGAGAAAGGATCAAATGCTGAGGTATTGAATATTATAAATTATCTTCTCTGTTTTATTTACTTGATCACAGGTATATGTTTTGCACATCATTTAGGAAAATCTATTGTAGTAGTAAGGAAACAATGATCACTTGCCAAGAATGCTGTGCCTATGAATCTTTTTCCTTTCTTTTTTGTTTAAAACACTGTTTTGACCATTATCTAAATCTTATTTTCTTCTTAGCTAAATTGTCATATTGAGTGATAATATAAAAGTTGTCATTTTATTTTTATGCATTTTATAATATTCCAGTGAAGACATTATTCCTGATTGGAATAAACAGTTTTTGTAGGATATGAAATGAGTATAGAGCTAGTCTGTGAGTTGCAGTTGATATATTTCATAGCAAAGGATGTATCAAGCTTTAGATAAAGTCTGGAACTTGAGAATCTGAATGAATATATTACAGCCTTCCTGTTTATTAGTATTGCTTTAGATGCTCTTTGGGTTAATTCATATTCTACTGAGCAGGGTGGGACTCTCTATATATGTAAATATTGAGTACGACACTCTTTCATGAGAGAAGAAACTTATATTTCAAGACTATCTAAATCTCAGGGTGGAATACAAATTTAAATTATAAATAGACACAGCAAATGAATAATATAATACAGCCACAGAGCTAAATAGGATGATTTTTAGCAGTCAGGTTCTGCCATGATCTCAGGTGGCACTAAGGGTTTGCCCATTCTCTGAGCCACTGTTTGTACTCCTGTCATTCAGCTGGTTAGGGTGCCTTTCTCGTTAAACCAAAGTGTAAAAACTCTTTTGTTTTGGAACTTAACAAGTATTCAGTTACTAAATTATTAATCAGGTCTTTCTTTATGAAAAGAAGCTTTAGTTCCTTTGGAAAATGTTGGATGAACAAATTAAATACTGTCATAAAATAAATGGCTCAATCAAAGCTGTTATGTTAATTACTAAAAATTTACTGATATTGCAATACTGTAACAAAATCTTGATTAAGACTAGGTCTTGTATTTAGCTCTCTTCAGAATTAATGTTTACCCTTCACGTGAATTTAACCACTTTTAGAAGCATTTTGTGGTATATGTCCCTTATGTGTGGTATGTGAAGGAGTCATAAAGAATGTAAAGAAAATGTGAACGTCATTATTTCTATTGGGGTTGCATGCCAGCAGAAGAAAATGTAATGTTAGTGGTTATAAAAAGCAAACATATACACAACTGTTGTTATTTTCTAGATGGCAGGTTTGGAAGTTGGGAAGAAAATCTTTGCCATTAACGGTGACCTGGTTTTTCTGCGACCCTTCAGTGAAGTGGATTGCTTCCTGAAAGCCTGTTTAAACAGCAGAAAGCCCCTGCGGGTTCTTGTGAGCACTAAACCACGGGAGTAAGTTATCGTTCCTTCAGGGAAGTTTTGCAAACAACAATTGAAGTGAATTTTAAGACCAGTGGAACGTCAGAGAGCACTACTGTAAAGTTATTTTAAATGCTGTATCTGATCTGACTTTGTAAAGTCAAGCAATTTGATTTGCCTTGATTTTGTTTTATTATATCTGTGAGTCAGCAAAAGAATCGCATAAGTGCTCTAGACCTTCAGCTCTGCCGCTTTGAATACATGCAGTTACTGCAAGTTTAAATGAACTTTCATTGACTAAATGAACAGTTTTGATCACTTATCTCTCGCTATGTGTATTAAACAAATATTCCTGTGTCTGGGGATTAGTTCCTGGTTTGGCATAGTCAGACTCTGTGGTCTCATGGGCCCCTTCAGCTTGTGTCTTGGTTGTGTAAACAGCAGGAGGAAATAAACAGCTCCTCATCTTTATGTAACAGATGCATTTCTGTACACAGTTTTGACCATTCCTACTTAAACACAAGTTTTGTTATGTAAAAGAAATACAAAGTGAGGCCTGATGGGTGGGTTCAGTAAATACATAAATGAGCATATGTGTATTAGTAAAGTTAATGCAGTTTTTGCTAGGTTATACATAACAAAGAAGGAGACTAAGAAAAACTGGTCAGGAGTAATTTTGAACAAAATTTGCAGAATAAAGAAGTGCCATCCTCTGTTACCATATAGCATACACAGAGTGCCTCACTCAGAAATAGCTCTGGTTAAATGGTAGATTGAAGATCTGTTTCTCCTGTTAATAAATTAGCATAGGTGTCTTGAGAAGTAAAATGGTACCTGGAAGAGGCAAAAGAGCAAAGTAATAAATAGGGCATAAAGATGCTTATCTGGACTGATACTCCAACACCTGCTCCCACACCCAAGCAAATAAAAATAACAACTAAAATATCCCCCAAACCATAGGGTTGTAGAAAGCATAAAAGGCATATCTTCGCCTTTTAAAAATGTAAATATTGGTTTAATTTCTGATTCAATTTGTGGGTGAATTTCAAGCTTAGAGAGATGATCTAGTGAATGCAGAGTCCACAGGAGTTGAATTTGTTTCTCAGTGCTCCCTGCTTTTTGTCAGGAGCTGCTACTGGCACAGTTGAGTTGACAGAAGACAGTTCTCTCCTGAATTCTTAGCCTAAATTGCCAGTGATGGTCTTTCATACTACATTAACATGTTCACAAAGCAGTTTCAGAACGCAGCCATGTAAGTGGTATCAATAGTTAATATATGAGTACATTTAATGATGTTATACTTACAAAAATATTTCAAGTGAAAATTTATTAATCTCAAAATATTATAATATTAAAAAAAAGAGAGACTTCAGTGAATTTTAGATCTCACCTCTGATGATAATTATCTCCAAATGCTTAACATTATGTACTAGAAAAAAAAAAAAGAATTGCAAGAAATTATGCAATTCTGTTATTCAAAACTGCCTGTAAATCAAGTTTGTTACAGTCCAAATGTATTTTAAAATCACTTTCCAGCATCAATTTAAATTTATTTGCTTTTGCAATGGCAAATGAAGCTCAGGGCAAAGACCCCTGAAATGACAACAGAGCTGGCTTTGGATGGAAAGGCCGCAAAGTTAAATCAGTGCACTGTTATGCATGACCTAACTAGCTCTGATAAGGGCTAATGCAGCTGTGTTGCTTTTTGTAGACCTTGAGCTGATATCATGAGGATATGCCAGCTTACTTTGGGCGAGCTCAGGGCTTAATTTTAAGGAGTAGATGTGAATTTTGATTCTCAGAACTGTGTTTTTGTTGGTTGGGTTTGTCAGTAGATTTATTACTCTTGTTCTTAGACCAAGCAGGAGCACAGCACAATGTGCTTACAAGTCATACAAATAGCAGTAGATGATTCTTGCTTTACAAAACGCAATACTTTCTGTAGCTGCTCAGAAAAATTGCAACAAAACATTGTTTCAAGAAAACAGTAAGGAGAGGCACAGGTTGCTGGGAGTGCCTGATGTCTCTTTGTGAGGCTGAGGACAATGAAGAGCTATTTTGCAGAAGGTGTGCCGTGTTTGAGGAGCTGTGTTGCCAGGTGAAGGAGCTATAGGAAGGAGTGAACTGGCTATGCAGCATTTGAATGATCGAGCAAATGAGAGACCAATTATTTTCGGCAACGCTACAATCTCAGACTCCCAGGAGTCTTGAACCTCCATTGCGGTGAGGAATCAGATGGACTCAGAACCCTGCAGGGTAATTAGTCAAAGGGCTGTTAGCCAAGGGTCTGTCAAAGATGAAGGCTGGAGGCACATCACGGCACGTACCAGGAAGAAGGTTCCTCCTTCTCTGAACTTGACAAGTAGGACTGGCACCTTTTACAACAGATATGGGGCTCCGGATCTAGAAGGCCAAACAAGTGATGAGGTGGGCAAACATCCTTCTGGGATGGTGGGGCCTCCTGAAATAACACCACCTGTACCCTGCATCAAGACGCCCTCTGTCAACAGGAAAACAAGGATAATTGCAGTAGGAGACTCCCTTCTAGGGGGAATGGAGGGTCCGATATGCAGACCAGACCCAACTCACAGGGAAGTCTGTGGTCTCCCAGGGACATGGATAAGGGACATTACTGGATAACTCTCCAGTCTAGTAAGGCCCTCTGATTACTCTATGCTATTGATTGTTTAAACAGTGACAAAATAAAAAAGAGAAGTCCAAGGCCAAACAAAAAAGTCTTCAGTGCCCTGGGAGGATTGGTAGAGGGATCAGGAGCCCAGTAGTTGATTTCACTGATTCTTCCGGTAACAAGGAATAATATTGATATGAATAGGCAGATCCATCTGTGACAATGCAAGGCTCCAAGGTTGGTGTCAGCAGAAAAGTTTTGGGTTTTTTGACCATGGGATGATCTACTCAACACCTTGTCTACTGACACCTAATGGGATTCATTATTTCAGAGTGAAAATGTTTTTGCAGGTGCTGGGGTCAATCAATGCTGGTAATTTTTTAAATATCATCTCCTAAGGGCACAGGAGCAGGTAATTTTCAAATGTTGGAAGTTAAGTAGGGAAGGCAGAAGGCCAGCTTGGTTGAACAGGAATCTTCTCTTGGAAATAAGGTGAAAAAGAAAGGTGTCTGTCCAATGGAAACAAGGTCAAGTGACATGGGAAGAATACAGAGATGCTGCTCACCGCTGCAGGGAGAAAATTCATGTGGCCAAAGGTCAAGTGGACTTGAAGCTGGCCAGAAATGTGGGGCACAATAAAAAGAGTTTTTTCAACTATGTCAATGATAATAGGTGGTGTAAAAATAACACTGGCCTGTTACAGGATGAGGACGGTCACCTCACAAAAAGGGACAGGGACAATGCAGAGGTGTTTAATTTATTCTCCACCTCCCTGGTGGGGGTAAGAACCTATTTACCACAACACTGGTGGGGTTTGTTCCATGTATGTTAATTCCTTCCCCTGTAGGATCACACCCCTTCATCTGTTTGGTTTGTTCCACTGCTCCCTGTTGGGGTATGGCCAGCCCCCCCCCTGTGTTTCATTTGGTTCATTCCACATATGGACATTCTCTTTCCCCCGCCTTCCTCCCCCTGTCTGGGAGGTTTTGGTGGGCGATCTCAATTGAAGGCATTTAAACCCCAGGCTTTCTTTGTTCGGACTTCTTCTGGGGCAGTTTCCCTTGGCATGGGTTGCAACCCAAGTTCTTCCCCCTAACAATAAACCTGCATGGAATACAACTGCCCAGAGTTCCAATCTCTTTCGTTCTCACCGACTGAGCTAGCTGAGGTAGCAATTGAGGCAAAGAGGCTACCGGAGAAAGGCAAACGGGACTCCTAGGCTAAAGGTAACCCCAGAGGGAGGACTGAGGGAACAAAGAGCCAGCTAGTAACACTCCATCTTCAACATGGGTGATGGTCCGAAGGGGTCTCAGTGTCCAGAGCTAGAGGACCATGACTGCAAGAGTGATCAACTCCCAGCCAGTCCTGAAATTGTGTGAGATCTACTGCTTCAGGTGGAGTTCTACAAATCTATGGGGTCTAATGGGATTCGTCCAAGATCCCCAAAGAGCTGGCTGATGTCATTGTAAAGCCTCTCTTGATGATTTTTGAGTTGTCTTGGGAATCTGAAGAGATCCCAGCTGACTGGAAGCTGGCAAATGTCCCAATTTTCAAGAAGGGCAAGAAAGAAGACCTGAGAAACTACAGACCTGTCAGTCTCACTTCTGTGCCTCATAACATTATGAAGAAGATTATTTTGGGAGGTATTGAAAAATGCCTGAGAGACAACACAGTCATTGGTCACAGCCAACACGGCTTCACAAGAGGAAAGTCCTTATCAAATCAAATTTCCTTTTATGACAGGGTAGCTCATTGCAGTCTGCAACTTCCTCGGGAGTGAAAAAGGAGGGGCAGACACTGCTCTCTGGTCACTCTGTGGTGACCAGTGACAGATCCCAAGGGAAAGGCGTGTAATTCTGTCAGGGGAGGTTTAGGATGGATTATGTAAAAAGGTTCTGGGCGTGGTTGGGCACTGGAAGAACAGGCTCCCTGGAGATGTGGTCACAGCACCAAGCCTGACAGAGTTCAAGAAGCGTTTGGACAATGTGTTTGGGCACACGGTGTGACTCTTGGGGTGTCTGTGCAAGGCCAGGAGTTGGACTTCAATGATCCTTGTGGGTCCCTTCTAACTCAGCGCATTCTGTGATTCTGTTACATGGTGATGTGGATCTAGGCTCTGCAGTCTTCTGCAGCTTGTCTGATCAGGCCTGCTGTGAGCTCTGGTCCCTAGGCTCTGTCCTCTCAACTGGGAGAGACTGCCTGCCTTCCCAGGGCTTTCAGTGTTGCTGTGCTAGGGCAGCATACCCAAATATCAGTCCTTTTGGGAGGAATGATGGTGTTTTGATTATAATCAGCATATTGGATTTCCCTGTGAAATAGATTGTTTGTGTTCTCTAAGCTTGCTCTTATTTCTGATGTCAGTAGTGCACAGTACCTGGAATATGAGTGGTGCAAAATCTGAAACTGATTTGAATAAAAGTGTGGAGTTTTACACCCTTGTAACCTACATGTTGCTGAAGAACAAAATGCTACCGTTTGCTACATTCATATTAAATCTTTGCTTGTATCAGGACAGTGAAGATTCCTGATTCTGCAGATGGACTTGGATTCCAAATCCGGGGCTTTGGCCCATCCGTTGTCCATGCTGTTGGTAGAGGTAAGCCATAAGAGCTGTCAATGGCACTGGTAAATATACATTTAACATCTAAATGACTTGGTTGAGATAAATCAAAATTAGGTCCAGTAATCCATTTTAGATTTTTATTTTCCCCAAAGTAACAAACAATATTAAATAAACCCAAATATAATTCTTTTGTGTGCTTATATTCTGTAAGCTTTGGATACATCTTCCAACTTTTTTTTAAAATATATTTATACCAATATAGGAAAGTTAAGTTAAACCTGTGAATTCTTTACAGATTGAGGAATAGCTGAAGGATGCAATATCACTTTGTTCGATGAATGGCTGTTGGGAACCTGTGTGTTAATTTGTTAGGTGGTTGTGTGGTTCTGCAATGTTCTGAAAACATTTTACAAAAAAATGTGCTTTCTACAAACCTTTTTAATAGTGTGAGTGACTTTGTCTTAGTAATTGCAGATGTTTCATGTAAATACTATTATGGGATGTGATTTTCAGATGCTTGCTATCCTGACTCAATGTTTTTGACCAGTGCACTTGTGATAAAAGAAGTTGAAGCATTCTTTGTGGCTGCCTCCTGTTGTTTATGGTAGAGCAAAATAACTGTATTTTCAGCTATTGTGGGACAGTTGTGTCTCCTTCCCCGCTCCAGCCTTTGTAACTGAGAAATTAAAAATGAACTGATCTGCAAAGCAGCCAGATTTGAACAGTTTGATGACTTTTTTCTAGGCTGTGGTGCCAGAAATTAGATTTTGAAAAGAAAGACTAATAAACTACAAACTTAGGAGCTGATGCATTAATTATTTCTGCACCTGGATCTCAATTCAACTGCCTATCATTATTCATTAAGCACATACTTTATTCCAATTAGCCTCAACAATATGCAAGTGCTTGCTTGTGTGGATTGCTAAACCTGGAAGATTTTAAGCATATGCTTAGATACTTTGCTGAATTGGGACCTTGGGGTTTTCTGAAGAGAGATTTGGGATTTTTTTGAGAGAGATATTTAATAAGATCTATTTATATGTTTATTTTTAAGTCATTTTGGGGGAGGGGACATTGCGATAGCTGGTAATAGTGTAATTTCCAGTAACTTTCTTTTATATTAGATTTTAAATGCAGTTTTAATCTAATAGTGAAAATTCCTAAAATGAGGGAAGCTCATGTATATTCTGTGAGTTATTTCCTTGTCAAATATGCTCAACTGACAAGTCGTGAAGTCGTGACAAGCTTTTCTATTTGTCTGCCCTGCAAATTCAGTCTATCCTTTTTTTTCATAGCCCCTAGCTTCTGCACCCAGTCTGGCAGTCTCTAGGCAATAGATTTTTACTTCCTTGGCACCTCTGTGGTAGTATCAAGAGAGACATAAGGAGGCAAATGTTCAGGTAGCTGGAACTAAGGTCATCCTCCAGCAGGCTGTCTTTCAGGAGTGAGTTTGAATCACAGTGGAAAGACCTGGAGACAACTGCTATTTTTGTAGTGCCTATTCAGTGACTAGATTTTCCCAAGGTGGTTATTCCATTGTGGAAAGAAATCACTGCACCAAATATTTTATGTTGCTTAAAAAGAATGTTCTGTTTTGGTGTCATGTCATGTGTGTCCCCCTGTCCCACCCACCGATAATTTAATTTGAGATATTCTATTTAGTTATCTTTGAGTATTTTGATTTAAAGCTGTAAGGCCCTCTGCTATAACTGTGTTAGTAGGGAAGATGAAAATAAGAACAAACTCTTTGGAAATGTCTTTGGAATTTGGATATTTCACCTCATGTTTAACATGATACTCTAGTATGCTCTTATGCTTCTTTATGTATTGCCAGAAAGCTTCTGTTTTGTAGGTAAAATTGAAATACCTGAATTAAACAAGAAGCTCATAAGCTTGGGTCATATAAAAGTAGGCTAAGTTGTAATTAGTAACTTTCAAGCTAGAGCCTTTTTATCCTTTTAAAGTCCTTTTCTTTAAGATGAATTTTCTACATTTTCATATTGCTAGTTGCTGTTTGTTGTTTTATAAAACAGCCTTTAGAAAATTGTCTGGTCTCTTTTTGTGGAAACATCTGCTGGTAAACTCCATTTTCTTGGCATCCAACTGGTCTACAGAGGTACTCTGTGGTCAGGGGAAGTGTGTAAGAATCAGTCAGACCAGATTCTGATTTAAAAGAATGAGGTTTTTTGGACTGTAAGCTTGAAAGGAGATGTTTAGAAAAAGAAGTCTGTTAAATACGTGGGTTTTTATTAATAGGAACAGTGGCCGCTGCGGCGGGTCTCCACCCTGGCCAGTGCATAATCAAAGTGAATGGAATTAATGTCAGCAAAGAGACTCATGCAAGTGTTATTGCTCATGTCACAGCCTGCAGGAAGTACAGGCGGCCGATGCAGGTATGTCTCATTTGGTGTCCTTGCACATTTTCTTCTGGCTTTCTTTTTTTGGTCAAAGTAAACAGTGTGGTGTTTATCTCTGTGCACTTATCTGTTGTGTTTGAGTGGGGTGAGAGGAAAGGAGTGGTGAGAAAAACCGAAGGGAAGCCAGTTGAAATATAATCCTGAAGATTGCTCAATATATTGGTGATGTCCAAGATCTGCTTAATTTCTGCTCTGAAATAAATGTCATAGATAATTTTTATATGGTGTTTTTAAAGGGCTGTTTCAAGCATTTCTGCAGTCCTATGCAGAAAGCATTATGAGGTATATTCTCATCTTGATGGAGAGGGAATCACACAGCTTGCTACCTGCTCAGCAGCAGGAGAATGAAATAAAACTGATCTTCCAGAATTTTGTTACACTTCACTACACAGAGAGCAGAGTGCGTATATTCCATCCATAAAAGTCCGAGTTCCCACTGCATTCCAATCTTGAGAATAAGCATATATTCAAGGACTCAAAATTTCCTTTTTGAAATGCATACAAACTTTGTTATCTTTGCCATGTTAGTTGAGGAGAAAATCTCAGGCTTCCAAGACACAAATTTAAGGAACAAAGACAAACCAAGCTGAATTCTATAATGTAATTTTCCAATTCCCTGCAATTTTTTCATAAACTGTGAACCAATATCATTAATTAACTTCACAAACTCTTCAAGTATGTGTTTACTGAGGAGAAAAATCCAATTAAAACAAAGGTTTAAATCCTTCTCCCACAGCTACTGCATAGTTATAAGAATTATATAGTTAGAACTATGTAATATAAATACAGTTTTTATGAAAATGTTCTCTGGATGTTTGCATTTAAATGATAATACAGAATTGAATTTGTTACATGGCATATCAAGATCAAGCTCACCTATTCTTTAAAGGAAGATGCAGTCTAGTAAATAGAAAATGTCCTATGCAGTAGTAGCAAAACTGGCTAGAATAAAATATTAAATTAAATTCTTTATAGCAGTTGTGTTCTCTCTGTGTCTAACTGTAGACTTCCTATGGATATTAGTGACATCCAAAGAGGGTTGATTAATGTTGGCTGATGTGAGTGCCTTGACATGAAGAATTACTTTGGTTTTTTTAATCCACTTGTATAATAACTTGAAGTTTTTTCCTATACATAGTATTTATCTCCATTTTTAAAAGTAGCTGATCATAATTCAGCAAATCACAGATAACTGAAGTTTCCCAGACTGACAAGGAAAACTTCTTCTGGGATGCAGTATTATCAAAAACTATGGGAGAATTGTCTAGACTGAAGTAAATGGTAATATTCCCACTGGTGCCAAGACAGCTAAAATATAATTTCCTATTCAAAAACTTGGGGCTTTTTTTTATTATTTGGAAAATGACTATGGATTCCTCCTATTTTTTAAGTACAGTGCATTAGCCTATCATTTAATTACCAGGAATACTGCAGTCTCTGCTGTGGTTGCCAACTGTGTAATTGAAAGGGAATCTTTTTCTGTTTCTTATATCTTCTATTTCTCAGGATAAGTAGTCTTCCTAGTTGCCTGGAACATGAAGCTTCATTTCAAATTCTTTCAGTGAATAACCGTGTAACTTCTGTTGGACAACGTTTATCTTTTGTCTTGTCTGAATAAAGAAAATTGAGACCAGATTTTACTTCTTGGAATTACAATTTTCTTTGCAGTGATGCTAATCATGATGTGACAGATTTATGCTTAGTTTGTTCTCCTGTAATGATTTTGAGGAACATTGCTCGAAGTCATATTGCACCAAATTGGTTATTAACTTTTAAGAAAGGGACTTTCAGTTTAAGTAGTTAGTATTTCCAGTTAGAGATTGGCATGGTATTCTTAATGCTGCCAAGCAAACCTGTAAGAATCCATAACTAAGCACCAAGCTTTCAGGTGTACCTGCAAAGAAGTGTGGATTTCAGAAGTGTTACTGTTGATCAGCTTCTGCACAGGTGTCTTCCAACAATCAACACAGGGCTCTGAAAGTTAAGCTTTCTTATTAAAATATTTCATGCCATTGAGTGAAAAGGAAGGCATAGATGAATCTAGGAAACTTAGAGAAACCGTACCAATGGGATAAAGATAGAAGCTGAATGTGCAAAGGATAACTGGATGTATTTGTCACTTTGCATGAATATTTTAGCATTCAGCCTAAATGTTTGCTATCCTTGCTTAACTTTGAATTCTTCCATGAACTTCTTTTTGAATTCAGATTTGTCATAATCATGTAATTTATTCTGCTGTAGCTGTTGAAGAAGGAGTGATTAACTGACTGTCAAGCTTGTTTTGAAGTATAAGGGACAAAGAGTAGTCTAGGGATGCCATGCTTGATAGGGCCTTCTACAAGGGTGTGATGGACATGTGACCGAGTTACAGACTCGGTAGAACAAGATGTAAGATGTACACGTGGCTTCTTCAAAAGTTGTATGACCCATGTAAGCCACCATTCCTGTGCTCGTGTGTCACTCAGACACAGAAGATGGTGGATTTTTGAGTCTGTGATTCTTTTCTTTGGCAGGGGTGCAGAGGGGTGCTAATCTGTAGGAAAAATTAAGAAATATTTATTACTACACTAACAAAATAAGTGTAGTAAAGGCAAATATAAGTAATGAAGGCTGTAGTGCAGGTTCTTTGTGCTGGTGACACATGGATGATAGGTTAACTGGACGTTCTCTGTCTTAGGTTGATATTCCATAACATTTGCCATCAGACTTGTGGATGCACAGCAGATTTAGCAAAGCCAAAATTGGTTCTTTTTTTTTTTTCCCATGATTTCTTGGGGAAAAATATTTTTTAATCTGCAATTTGATTTAAAATGTCTTAAATTATTTTTGGCAGAGATATGAACCTGATGGATGTCATGCTGTCATAGACCTCATACTGTCTCATGACAATACATGCTGAAATAAAAAACAACTTGCCACAGTTCTTCAGATGGTTTTATACAATGCCAAAATTCTCTGTAATTGTCTTTTTTTTTTTTTTTTTTAACTTAGACCTTAAAAATAGTGAAATAGCTGCTATCAGTTGCACTTGCAAAGCTTTTTCTAGCTGTCTATTTTTTGTGGTTTTTCTAGCAAGATTCTATACAGTGGGTTTACAACAGCATTGAAAGTGCACAGGAAGATCTTCAGAAAACAAACACCAAACCCTCTGGAGATGATGGAGGTGATGCCTTTGACTGTAAAGTGGAAGGTATGTGATGCTTATTTGATTTTGTTGTTGCTGACAATGTTATTATAAAACAAGGAAAATGTAGGCAGTGGGTTTGTTTGCAGAGAGGAAATTTTGAGCAGATAATAAGGTGTGTTTTACACAAAGATTTGCTTTCTTATGTATTCTAAACATATAAATTTAACATGCTATTCTTTGAAAATTACTATCTTTCCCAGTTAGAGAAAACACTTCTGTGAACGCTTTGGGGAAAACCTGTTCATTTTCCTTTGTAAGAAACATAATCCTAGGCATTACCTGATTTATTTTCAGCACTAGTAATCATTTATGGCAAGCTAGATACATTAGTCATTGCTGCATGGAAAATAACAAAACAGCTATCCTTCAGATTATTTTCAGGCAATTAACGTTTAGATAAAACTGCATTCATATGCATCTAGTAATTAAAGAGATAATATGTGGACTGTATTTATGTTCTCTTCTTAAATGCAGATATTGTGGTTTCATTTCTGAATGTTGACAATTTTCATAGTCATTTTCTTCTACGTTATTTAGAAATTCTCAATCTTCCCTTTTTTGGGTCTTTCTTAATGTCTCTGGATTATAAATGAAAGGAAATTAACCCCTTTCAATAACTGTTTGCAAAGAACAGTCTTTGCAGGGCAGTTTTTTAATGAATGTTTTTAAATAGAATGGTCAGAACATACTTAGAATGCTTGCCTATGTCCTTTTTAGTTCATGTAATGGCCAGGACTTGTCAACTGATTAGTGTTACTTTATTTATTCTAGAGGTAATTGACAAATTTAACACTATGGCAATAATTGATGGGAAGAAAGATCATGTGAGTCTGACTGTTGACAATGTTCATCTGGAGTATGGAGTGGTTTATGAGTATGACAGCACAGCTGGAATAAAGTGCCATGTCTTGGAAAAAATGATTGAACCAAAGGGATTTTTCAGTTTGACTGCAAAGGTATGAAGCATTTTTTGTATATGTTAATTCTTACTGTGTTTAATACCAATGGAACAACATGTGTATTTTTTTTTTCTATTGTTATGATTATATGTCTTTCATTTGAGACCTTATAATTGGTCAGCTTTATCTCTCTGATGTTTTGGAGGAGGATTGTGTGCTCGGGAAGCAAAATGAGTTATGTTGTTGTTATAAATTGAGACTTGAAATCTAAAAAAATGTTGAAAGAACTTTGAAGTCTTCCAGTCCTCCTGCCCCTCTCCATTATTTCTTAATTATCAAATAAAACTGGAAAGTCAAACATTCACTGAAATGTCTATAAAGGCTATGTACTACTACCCTCATCTCTTCAACTTGCCTTTTATTTAGTCTTCTCTCACCATCATTTGCTGGTGCTATTTCCGTTATAGCAAGGCTCGGGTCTCTGCAGGGCAGTACAGCTTATTCTGTGCCCCATTTCCTGTTTTTTTAAATGCAGAATATACATACAAGAGGGTAACACTGAGTTTTCTTCTATGCTTTTTCAATGTGTTAGTGTAGTGCCAAAGTAAAGGGTTTCTAGAAGTAATGAATGAATTAATTCAGCAGCTTTGCATAATATGTGCTGATCAAGTAAATACAGCAGATAATGTATTTTGGAGGAGCCATAGTGGTTACATTAGTAGGAAATTAGTAGTAAATTCATTATCAGACAATGTCGTGAGAAGCCAAGCAAAAATACTTATGGGTATAACTTAGCAGGGAATAGATTTAAGGAAACCTCTTTGCATCCCAAGCTTCATTCACTGTTGTTGTGCATCATTGCCTGTAATTCTCTCAGGCTTTTCAGCTTTAGTTATAAGAGATGATTAGTAAGGGGAAATTTTAGTCAACTTAATTTCATAACATTCTTCCTTGTTTTTACTATCTTAGATTCTTGAAGCACTGGCAAAAAGTGATGAACATTTTGTGCAGAATTGCAACAGCCTCAATTCCTTAAATGATGTGATTCCCACTGAACTTCAAAGTAAATTCAGTGTCATTTGCAGTGAGAAAATTGAGCATATCTACAGAAGAATTTCTAGTTATAAAAAGGTATGACCTGCATGTCCTAAGCTTGATTATATTTGTCTTTTAAGGGAAAAACAGGGGAATGTGGTACAGTTTGAATAACTCTTCAGAATGTCTATGGCAGTGACAAAAATGTGGCTGGAAGTTTAGCTATTTTGAGGCATGAATGCCTTAATTGAGTAATTGCATCAATTGTTTTCAAACCATTTCTTTATTATCCCTTTTTGAGACATTGGGTAGCTTGTATCCCTTCCTGTTTGCTGTGTACAATTGTAGACACAATCAACTGCATATTTCCACAAAAGGGCCATCATTCTTGTAAATGCCTTAAACCAATACTCTAGTGAATCTGCAGATGTTAAACAAAATGAAGCAATAACAACAGAATTTTTTTTCTTTGTAGTGCAACTTAAATACCAAATTGTAACCCTTTTATTGCTCTTTTAGGTCCTAGCATAACTGTTAATAGTTACATCTCTGTAAATCGTTAGCTTCACTTCGGTTAATAAAACATAATAGCATGGAAAAATGGAGAAGGTGCTGACTTTCACGTGCTTGAGATCTAAATTAATGATATGTGAATGAATAAATAGCCCAGACTATGACCTCTAGTTGCTGTCAGTGCATTTCTCTAGAGTTGTTTAACCAAGCAGGGCGCAAATGAGTCAACCATTTCCCATTTTGTTAATGCAAACCCATTTTCTCATCTAGACTGCTAGTTCCTCTCTCATGGAACTTAATTGTGGGGGTGTAAATTACTTTGACATAGGCTCAAAATGGCTCAAAAAAGTGTGTCTGCCCTGTCTTACCTCATTTGGGGATCTGAGTTGTGACATTTACAAACTGGTCTGTTCTGAGAGTCAATACATAAAAAATTGAAAAGAAATTTAATAAAAGGCAAATGAAAAGCAAAGTGAATGCAGAAGCTTCACACATCTGCAGAAGCTGCATTCGAAAGAGTAGATAATGGTTTTTTAGTTTTCAAAGGAAAAGTAGGGATAACTGTTAGGAATACCTGTAGCTTCAGTAGGACAAAGGCCAAAAAACAGCTTGTCAGGCTTTTCAGGGTGTTCTCCAAAAAGAAATGGAATAAACTGGATTGCGTCAATAGAGAGATCAAAAGAATCCTGATACTGCATTAGCAAACATCTGACTTCTCTGTTGTTTGTCTGAATTACAACCCCCCATGTTTCTGATTTGGTTAAAATTCAAGATATCTTTTTTAGGAAAAAAATTCATTAGTTTTCATATTAATAGTTATAGTTCGAGTAACATGCAGGTGATTTATATTTTCTGTAGCTGAAAAATTTGACTACGATATACAGTCTCTACGGAGGAGGCCAAGACAGTAAATCAAATTTTGTTGTGTTTGTTGGATGTGAAGCAAACAGCCACAGGGAAGTTTTCGTAGTTCTTACACTGTCTAGAAACAGATATTGCTGATACAGTCTGCACTTTAAATCTCATCTGCTCAAAAATCAGTAGTTTCACAGTTATAGCTTTTAATGACAATTAGTAATGCAGTGGATTTCAGGAATAGATGTGTCATTTCCTTGGCAAGGTAAAGGTAACCATAGTTACAGGAGACTTTCAGAGTGCCTGAGCCCAGCTTGGCTCCTGGTTTCACTGTGAAAGTTTGAATTCTATAAATAAAAGCCTTGTAGATTTCTGCAGTTCCTACTATTATTATTATCAGAACATTTTGCTCTTAATAGACCTCAACTCCAGTGCCATGAATCCCAGATGTTTCTCAACACATATATGAAAAGAATTTTGGTCCTGACTTATGACCTGATTAAATCATAGCCAGCATTTGGTCTCTCTGGAGCAGGATGTGTGGGAGATTGAGATGTGAAATATGTACTGCTTGCAGAAACATTTTCATCATTGAATGTCCTTAGTGCCCTTCTTAACAATTTGTACATTCTTCAGCCTTTGAACGATTCCATAATTGGATTTCTTGTAACTCTCTAGATCTTGTTGTGATCTAAAGATTTAAATGTAATTAACCCAACAAGTGTTCATCAGGTTGAAGTAATGTGACACCAAAATAAACAGAAGTTTAAGTCCCAACACGGAAACATCTTACTTTGCAGAAGGGATGTGTCGTAATTCAAGCGAAGTGTCAGTAAAAAGTTGACTGATTTGAATTTTTGCAGGCATTTATTAGTGAAGAAACTTCGCAAGTTAACTTTGACAATATTCTTATGTATGAGCTGTGGTTCATAGTTGGTCTGTGTAATATTTTGACTGGAGAGATACTGTGATTAAAACACTGATTACATCTTGCCAGAAAAAACTCTTCCCTAACAACAAACTGCATTGGAAATGACACATATTGACAAAAATCCTACTCATGACTGAAAAATCTCTTTTCCAATGGAAGAGCTTGATCGCGTGACTTTTATGATTCTGAAGTAAATGTAGTTTCTGAGTGTCCAGTTTAGCCTTCACCATTTGGGGCTGACACCTTCTCATCTGAAAAACCAAGTAACTCTAAGCCTATTCGAGACTCTGCACAAAATTCTAGATGTTAGAGTGAAGGAGATGTGGCTAAGCACTGTATTAGAATTAGACCATAAGAACCATTCCTCACTGCTGAGCTGATATATAGGGGGGAGAAGAAAGAGGTGGTGGGCTAGGACAGTCTGTAAAATGCAGTGTTTACAGTTTTTATGTACTAGTGTTTATCAGCTTCCTAAATGCCACTCAAAATAGAAGAATGATTGAGAGTGGGATGGACTTCTGCAGGTCCTAACCTTAAGCTTAAGCAGGGTCACCTAGAGATGGTTGCCCAGGACCATTTTCAAGGAGGGAGATCTGACTTCTCTTCTGTGAACCTCTCTGGGCAATTTGTGCCAGTGCTCGATGACTCTCACAGTGCAAAGTGTTTCCTGATGTTCAGAGGAAACTCCTGTGTTTAAGTTTGGGCCCATTACCTCTGGTCCTGGCACTGAGCACTGCTGAAAAGAGCCTGGCTCTGTCCTCTTTGCACCATTCTTTCAGGTATTCATATACATTGATGCGTTTTCCCCTGAGCCTTCTCCAGGCTGAAGAGTCCCAGCTCTCTCAGCCTTCCTCACAGGAGAGCTGCTCCAGTCCCTTAATCATCTCAGTGGTCTCATCTTCACTGGGCTCTCTCCAATATGCCCACCTCAATTTCTTTGAAACCCACACTTGGACCCAGTACTCCAGGTGAGGCCTCACCAGTGCTGAGGAGAACAGGATCACCTCCCTCTACCTCCTGGCAATGCTTCTCCTAATGCAGGAGGATAAGATATCTTTAAAGAGGACTTCTTCCTTCCTGAGTATGAAATCTAGAATTCATACTTTCTGATTTTGTCTTTATTACAGCTTCAGAAAAATATTTCATAAATTTTTGGAAGATACTGACTTGAAAACATCGGCAGATGTTTATAAATGTCACGAGCAGTACAGCACTGGATCATAAAGCAGTTCCAGACTTGCTCCCCAGAAAGACTTAATTTTTTATTGCGTTCCTTGGGAAATAAATTCTATCTCTCCATTACAAAGCTATTTACTTCATAAAATGTCATTTACTTCAAAAAACAACTCCTTAAAAATGTAAAATGAAAAATATTTTTCTTTCCCTTTTAGAGAAAGATGTAAATTACAAAGTCAAGGCATCTTAAATCAAGGATAACTGAAATATTTTAAACTTCGGTTTTCTGTTAGGTACACACATATTATCCGCTAACAAAGGACACAAGAAGAGCTGCTAATCAAAATCTGGTTTTCTTTCTCACTTCTAGTTTTCAAGAGTATTAAAAAACAGAGCTTGGCCTACCTTCAAACAAGCTAAGTCAAAGATTTCACCACTTCACAGCAGTGATTTCTGTCCAACCAACTGCCATATCAATGTGATGGAAGTGTCTTATCCTAAGACCTCAACTTCCCTTGGTAGTGCTTTTGGTGTACAGTTAGACAGCAGAAAACATTCTTCCCATGAAAAGGAAAATAAAAACGCTGATCAAGGTAAGTCAATTGAGCTTGAAAGAGCTACTTCCAGTGCTTCTGATATAGATTCTTAAAAGATAATCAGTTTAGGTTTATGGCCCAAATATTAAAATTAAGGACAAGTCTTTCTGAAACCACCCTACTTTTGATTCTTGGGTTTATTTAAAAGCATAATAACGGGTAGTCATAATTTCATAATAACTTTTTCCTAAATAGCTTGACTTTGAAATGCAAATGAAATGCAAAATTAAGTAAGTACATGAATTTTTAAACATAGAAATATTTCAATGTCTTTGAGGTATTTTACTAACTTAAAATGTATGTTGAAAAAAAGATAATGATGTAATCTATTTGGATTATTCCCAGGTAAACTGAATCCCATGATTTATGTCCAACATACTATTACTACTATGGCTGCCCCTTCAGGACAGTCTCTTGGCCAGCAAGAGGGCCATGGTCTGAGGTACCTCTTAAAAGAAGAAGATTTAGAAACACAAGATGTCTATCAGAAATTGCTGTTTAAATTACAAGCTGCACTGAAAGAGGTGGAAACATGTGTCTGCCAAATAGATGAGTAAGTAAATGTTACCATTGGAACTTGCCTTTAATTTTTCCATTGAAGATAACGATAAATCTGGCAATGTTTTTGCATAGCGTAGGAATCAATGCTTCAGATAGAATTGAAATAAGGTAAAGAATTTAAGGGCAGGTAATTTGTATTTTGATCTTTTTCCCAGCATGCCTGACTTTCTTCCCCAGAGTTTGTCATTTTTTCCAGTTGGTAGTTTGTCTTAAAATGTGGCAAAGTTAATTAATGAGAAGTGACAAAAATATGAGGCACACAATTTTGCCTACAATTTCACTAAGAATGGAAAAAAAGGGCAGAGGTAGAAAAATGTCTTTTATCAAACTCTTCGGGTATTGCTGAATAGTCTCACAGATGAATTTTTGGATAAGGCATTACTCACCTATAGGGAGAGCATTAATTTGTTAGACATTTTTCAAAACCAAATTGACCTTAAGGAAGAACTATGGATTTAGGGAAGCCACCCATGAGTGATTAGGACATTTGGCTTGAATGTGGGAGACTCAGAGTCTCATCACAGTCCTAATTCAGAACAAGGATTTATACCTTGCTGTTTCGTTTGCGAAGTGAGTGGGCTGGCTGTTGGGCTCTTTGCAATCTTGGGATAAAGATGAAGAAGGGTAAGAAATATTTTGGTTTTGAAAGATCCCATACGTAATGCAAATGCCAGAATTTCATTTTGAAAATAAAAATATCAACATTTTTTGAGTTTAAAAGACAGTTATTCATGATCTCCAGTTTACAGAAATGGTGTATCGTTTCTCCTGTTATCTTGAAGACTGTAGAGTGATTTTTCCTTTTATGGGTACTTAAGAATGGGATTACTTTTTTTTAATGTTCTCATAATAGTTTTAATAGTTGTGTAGTAATAAGTAATTGTAATGTATTACATACTGCAAAGGAAATGAAAGCAAGAATTGACAAGTGTTTTTAAGAAAATGCAGTTTTCTCTGCCTTTATATAGTTCTGCTAATTAGCATGCTGAAGATTTGGTCAATTAATTAAATTCATGATAATTTCAGTGCTTGGGTGCACTTAGAAATTACTGTCTGTAAAGCCTGTGTTATCACTCTTCCTCACGGAAGTCAGAAAATTATATATGGAATTTCAGTCAGTATTTCAGGAAGTTCTAGCTGCCAGTATGCCACACCTTTCCTTTTCATTCCTTTGAGCCTGTGATGCAAAACCACAGGAAATTCTGAGCCTTTCTTTTGTATAAATGTATCTGTAGATACACACACACAGAGATAAAGTGTGTGTACAAGAATATATATGTATATGTATATATATATATGTATACATGCATTCATTTTAAGGGTCATGCAGCTGTGACAGTAAGCGCAAGGGTTCACTTTTTTCATTCCTAAGTTTTCTGTACACTGACCTTGTACCAGATCTGGTATAAGTTACACAGATGTATTTAGCAAATTTTACATTTGGCTGTTTGTAAGACTGAGACTTTTCATGATTTATTCCTCATGGACATTGAGTGGACTGCCAGTGAATAATTACTGTGGAGGAAAGCAGTTCTACAGAGGAAACAGGATAGCCAAGAGACCTACTTGAAAGTGTTGAACAGGGAAGAATGAGCAGTTCAGAAGTACCTGGTAGATGAGAACATAGTTACAGGTACTAATTAACTCTTAAGATTTAGGACTTAAGAAACAAATGATAGAGTGACACAATAGATAATCCAACAGCTGTGCTTTAGTTAGAAATTTTCATACTTAAACAGCTGGGAGGAAGTGCTTGAACATACTAATTTTGAATTTTTTTATAAAGACAGTAGAACTTCTGTTTTCTGTTGTGGTATAATAACAATAAAATTGATGTCCTTTTTTACTGAATTGCTTATGATAATAAGTAATCCTCATTATTTTAATATTCTCAGTACAGATAATAGGAACATGGTATCACAATTTTTGATTTATGTTGGTATTGTATGACAGAAAAATTGGACTACTGAATGACTCTTTGTACCCTCTATAACTACTGCTGAAAAACTTGCTTGTTCATGTTAGTAGAGGTCTCTGCTTGGTGTTGAGGTCAATATTGGTCTCTCAGCTCACAAAATCTTGGCGTAGTGTTATCTGCTCAACTACTGCTGCCTGTTAGTGAATTGAAAAATGAGTGTTTCATCTGAAGAGCAGGTCTGTGAGAACCTATGGATTATAGGAAGGGAATGTTTAAGAGAAGATTTTGTACTCCTAACATTGACTACATAAGAGCTAATGTGTTGGTTTGCCGATGAGGTTCGGTTGGATAAGTGATATAGTACTGATGGAGAGAGAGAGAAATACACATAGAATATGTATCCCCTTTCCACAGCCTCTCAAGGCTCCACTGTGTTCACATTCATGTAGTTTAATAGTGTCCCAGTAGTTCTTTAGTGATGCTGCAGATACTCCATGTTGCTGGTAGGCGTTACACAGAAGTAAGTCCTTTTTCAAGTCGTTTTCTATATGGTGACTCTGCTGTGTTCTTGGTTCTCATGCACTCAGTGTTCTCCCGTGATCCCAGCTGTTTTTTGGAAAGATGTCTGTTGGGAGCATACAAGGGGCTTGAACTTTTTTCAAGCCTCTGTGGAGTGAGGAAAAGGCAGAGCAACTCAGAGGTAGCAGAAGGTTTTTTGTTAGTGCCTGTGCTATCATTTTTGATTCTTTGACTAACCATAGCAGGTTTTATTTGTTAGGGTTGTGTTGACTTGGGTTGTGCATAGGAGTAATTCCACAGGTGAGGATTTTTTTTTTTTTATTTGAGGATTTAAATTTTACTGTTTCATGGAAATAGACATCTAGCTCTCAAAGGAGAAACATGAGTGAATAGTAACTAACAGCTAGAGAGTCTCTGTGAAGGCTAAGTTAATTTTGTTTGGGGTTGGTCCATCTCTGGAGAAAAGTAATATGCATGTGTTGTGTTTAAGAAGAAAAACCAAAAATGTATTTAAGCATGATTATTGGGGAGGGGATGCATCCAGCTTTTGGGTTGTGTATTTTAAACTCCCTGGACCGAGTTTTTACGAGCATGTAAGTGACCTCAGTAACTACCAGCTGCAGAACTTGGTAATCCAAAGTTCGATCTTTTGTTCATGATAGTTCAGCAAAAAAAATTTCCTTAGAAAAAGAGCCTGCCTGCTAAGAGAAATGGAAAAACCCCCCTAGGAAAAGATTCAACTACCTTAATCAGTCTTTTACTGAGCTGTTGGCAGCACTGACTAAACAGTCACATAAAAGAAGAGGGTATAATAGTCTGTCTGTGCCTTGACAAATAATTACTCAGGGGAAGATATTTTCAGGAGCTGAAATTGCAGTTCATTATGCTTGTTTCTCACTCTTGATTATTTTCTTGCAACAACAAAATCCCCAAGAAGTTACTAGAATGAACCTCCCATTTTTATTTTTAAGTGGATGATAGTGCGAACACAAGAACAAGCAAAAATATAGATTAATCCTTGCCCTTATCTCCTCTTTCAGCAGGCAGAACTATATGGTCTTCTTGGACTGGACCTTTTAGTTTAAGAGCACTGTTAGAATGATCTGCCATGAATTTGTCTAATCCTTTTTTGAACCCCTTACATATTTTTTATTCAGAAAATAAGTTTTACAGGTACGAAGAACTGATTTCCTTCGGTTTTCACTTCCATAACACATTTGTTTTAGGACAAGTTCAAAAATACATATGCTTTAGCACGAGATCAACACTGAACTCTGATGTAAAATACGGGCTCCATCTCTCTTCCCATACTCATGGAATCATGCTTGCCAGTGACTTAAGTGATTGGAAAGAACCGAGTTGTGATTTCCTACTGATACGAAGTGTTAAGGCATCATGTAGCCCAAAAGATATCAGTCTAGTGGATGGGTGGGTTTAAATTCTAGTGAAATTATACCTTTAGTGTCATTTTTCTATATTCTAGTTATGGTTCAGATCAGTAGCTTTAACTCTATGTGGGATAAAATCTATCTGTCTATTCCCTTCAGTAGTAAGAATTTTGTGTAACAAGAACATCGAACATAGGTTTGATAGGTAGTACCACGTGCTTGGTAGAAAGTTTGCCAGTTAACCATTCTGACAGCTCCTTCAATAAAACCCTGCTACTATGTCTGAGTAATTTATGGGGGAAAAAAAGCATAGTTCAGTCTCCTCTGATCTCAGGTAGTTAGCAGTTAGTTTTTTCAAGAAAAATGCTGCTTCTCAAATCCAAATATTAATTTGAAAATGTGATTCTAATGGAGTGTTTGAGCAATAGGAATTACAGGACAATTGCCCATTATTGCTGTTCTGATCTTGAAAGTAAATTAGAACATCTCAGTATGAATTAATCACCCAAGAATAGGAATTTTTTGCTGCCAGTGTTTGTGCATGTTCTAAAAGTAGCAATCTGCACTGTTCTCTCTTCTTGGCTGGATGTCCTTATTGTGCTCGTCACAGACGCTTGTATATTAATCATCAGTTTTACTGTGATAATGGCTTAGACTTTGAATGTTGGGAAGTACACAGAGATGTTAAAGATCTTTACAGTGCCCTAGTAGCATAGTTCATGATGCACACTGGCATGTCTTGTACAGTAGTAACTGGGAAAATACATGCTTTTCACAGTCATAGAATTTCTTTGGTTTGTTTTCTTGATTAGTGCTGAGAAGTACAGGACTCATGTTTAAAAATAGTTATGTTAATATGCAATTTGACCCCAAGTGTCCAAGCATGTGCTGTATTTCTTCTCCAGCTGGAATCATTGCTTTCATACACAATTGAGTATTTGGTAAGGTTAATGGGTTTCACTGTTAGACTTTTTAACAACAGACTGTGTCACTTCCTTTCCTTGTTTCAAATAGATATTGACTGAATTAAGATATTCCCTTCACATTTTATAGAATATTAGTTGGAGAATAGTGATGAGAAACATTATCCTGTTGCTAGCTCACTTTTGAAAAATGTGAATATACTTTTTTTTTGTGTGTTTCACAGCCTTCTTTCTTCAATAACATATTCTCCTAAATCAGAACGTAAAACGCCTGAGCCTTTAATACCAGCAGACAGTGACAATGAAAAGGGTGAAAGGAATGGGAAGAAAGTCTGTTTCAGTGTAACAGGTGATGAACAAGAAGATTCTGGTCATGATACCATCAGTAACAGGGATTCTTACAGGTAACTTTAGTAATAATATTTTTATTTTTCAACTGAATCAAATACGGAAGTTTGTAGACTATCAAGTGGTTATGAAGACTATTAGAATATGGTGATTCTGACATTACTAATGGAGGAATAACTAGCCTCAAGATGTGTAAAATAAAGTCTCATGAGTACAGATCAGTTATTAGATATTGGTAGCCCAAACCTACATAGGATATCACAAGCAGAGATGCAAAACTTTACTTTAGATTACCTGTTTTATAAAAACCAGAAATAACTTCTGTTATAATGTCTCCAACAACAAACCAAATATCTACCATGGAAACCAAGATGATAGAGACACCATTCTTCCTGATCTGAAGAAAAATATACTGTTTATCAACATATATTCCTCACCTTCTTTCACTCTAAGTACTCACCTCTAGAATTTGTAATGTGTCATGTTTACTGTGAATGAGAATACAAAGTAATTTGAAAGGGAAGGAGTAATGATAGCAAGTATAGTTCTTATACAGATTATACTCTTTTGCTTAGAGAGAATTGGTTAACAACATTATATAAAAACTAAATTTAAATTTTAGCTGCAAGTAAAATGAGAGCTCATTATTTGTTCAGTATCATGCCATATCAGTTCATCATTATACTCAGAAATTAGAATCTCAGTAAGTTCATCATTTTCCTACAGAACCCTTTGTTGCTGAGATCTCTTTCCTAAGCTATGTTTGATTACTGCAGCCTGGTAGATACGAACTCTTCATCAGAGTAGAGAGAGGACCATACAGATATAAATGCAGAGATAATCTGTGTAAATTAAGTTCATCTTGTTCTTACCGTAGTGAACACACAAGCAAAGTTCTTGTTTTAGCAGAAGTGCATTTAGAGTTTCCTGCATGTTCGTGATGTGTCAAAGTGACTGTTCAGGAGCTGCTCCAGTGATGTGTGCTTGCTCCTGTCAGGAGGTTTCCCAGTTGGCACAGGATCTGTATATGAAGAAAGAAGGTGTGACCCAGGACATGAGTGTCTCTTTGTTCAAAACATTTTCTTTATTCTGATTCCTGACATTCAGAGTCCATTCTGGCTGTGTAGGAATAATAAAACCTGTAGTTCCATATGCAGAATAGTCATAAAATTTGTGCATTAAGGACGAGTGTTGGAGTGAGATTAGAATGTTTTGTTTCTTTGCTTAAATAATTATATTAGTCAATACTTAAAATGTCCAGCTCTCATAATGCCACAGTGGTTATTATTGGAACTGCTTGGCTAATTTCAGCCATTATAATGCTCTCATTTTGTGTAGGGTCTCCTAAATCTTACAATACAACACAATAATCATGCAGAATGATACAGCAAATACATCTAATCTGTTTCTCATTTTCCTGTGTTTTATTTTCTCATGCTTTGCACAACCCAGTTTTAATTAAGCTTCATCTCCCCTTTGGAGACTTTAATAAGTGAATAGAGTTAGTTAGAAAACATTTCTTAATATCCAGCCAGAAATTTTTAATACTCCTTGGGACTGTTCACCAGCTATTAGGAACATGTTGTTACTGATGTCTTTTCATCTACTTAATGGTTATGATAGTAATTATATCATATTGCTTCATTTAAAAGTTTAACTCATTCACTTACCTTGTTGACTACAGGTCCAAAATATGTACCTTAGCCAGGAAATGTAAGTCACTCTGCCTAAATTAGTGAAAGGTCACTTCTGTATCTGCACAAATAAAGAAAACAAATAGGGAGCACATGCATAACTGCAGTGTTCCTTTAGACCTGGATATGTTAATCTTGGTGAATGGGTACACCCAAATCATAAAACAAGACCCATATCATTATGTATAAACATCTCTTAGGTACACTTTTATATTATCTTATATTCACTTGGGTTTTTAAGACTCCCTCTGCTGGATAATTACTTAAGCATTTCCTGCATTGAAACTAAATGGTTTTCATATGACTAAATAACTCCAAAGACTTTGAATTCAAATTTGTCTTCATAGGATTTTTAGTACAAAAGTCTATGTTTTACTCTAATTTTGCTGCAGGAGTAGATATATATCCATGTATTTTATGTACAGTACAAATTGTTTTTGAGAGAAAAGAGCAGTAGAAAAAGTACAAATTTAAATCCCCAAATCTCCTTATTAGACCAATGTGGGTGAGATTTTATATGCATAGAAGTTTTAACTGAAGCCACAGATGTAAATGTCTATACATCTCTAAAAAATTGAACAACTGAAAGAGATAGGATCATGAACTGTTTTGGCTGACAAGGAAAATAGTTTGTAATTTGAGTTTGGTGCTACTCAAATGAATCAAATCTCTTGTAAACCCATTGTGAGACTGCTATGCAAGTTGTAAAGTCTCAATCTTTGTATTAGCTATGGACCAGAAGAAAATGTGGAGTAATTAAAACATTTGAGGCCAGAGATTCAAAAACTGCCACTCATGTAGGAAAAGCTGGTTGTTTTGCATTGAAAGTCTATATTATTATACTGCAAGTACTTGTTCACAGGTAAGGTGAAGAGAGATAATTGAAGCATCTATTTTGGGAATCCAGTCTTCTGAGTCCTACCAGGATTGCAAATTAAATGAAAACTTAAGCACAGGGATCTTTATTGTGTACAAAGAATTACACAGACTATCTCATTATTAAATTTAGGATGGGAAAAGGGAAAGAATTTCCATAACTTTTTTACAGAGCCTGTGCTAAAGGACATAAGTTTATTTCTTTTTTTGTTTTGTGTTTTTGTTTTCAAGTGACTGCAACAGCAATAGGAACTCCATTGCCTCTTTCACCAGCATTTGTAGCAGTCAGTGCAGTTCTTATTTTCACAGTGATGAAATGGATTCAGGTATGTTTAGAAAACTCATCTATGAATCTGTCATCTGTTCCTTTTATTCAATTTTATTATTTTCATTTGCCTGGCAGTTTTATTGTTTTTATTTTAAAAATTGCATCCTCCTTAGTAATAGAAATGCATAATTTTGCTTCTGCCTAGCTAGTGCTGCACTTAAGAATCCTTCTGTAAAAGAGAGCCAACATTCCATTATCTCTGTGAATAGACTGTATTAGAGCTCCTGGAGTCACTGCTTTTCATGTCTTGACATTGCATTTTGTTGCACAGAGTAAGGAGCATTTTAGGTGAGTGTTGAATGCTCTCCCAGCCTATGTCAGCATCTAGACAGCAGGATATGGCTGTGTATGTTTGTAGCAAGGAATGTGAGACCACATAGAAGCACATTCTTGTTTATGCCATGACAAATTGGATTTAAGTAAATGCAGCTGCTAATAGGAATGGGATGGAATTTAACTACATGTGGAAGGAGGTCATATACTCAGGGACTAATAATAAAAAATATTTGCTCTAAGCTGGGAGTTTATCACTTGGGAATGATTCAGGAAAAGAAAAAACTGAGCATATTAGTTGAACATGGCCCACCAGTGAGGCTTGGCCATAGGGAAGGCAAATTTTTATTGCTTGTTGTACCAGGAGAGATATTTTCTGTTGGAACAGGAAAGTGTTAAGACATTATGCAAGGTATCTGAGATACCTTGTGAATAATGCAGAGTAATATGAATAAGATAGAATTTCATTTCCAGAAATGATATGTACTTAGAGAGCTAGGCAAATACAGAGTAAAGGATGAAGAACGTAGTGAATTGTTAATAAAAGAAGAGACCCAGGGTCTGTATCTTCTGCTTAAGACAAAAATGAGCTGATATACTCTTGTGCAGCATCAAGCTGAAGTACCAGCTGAGGTGCCTAAAAGAATATGTCTTTGCTAGCCAAGAACAGAAAGAGTGCTTTGGATGATAAATACTGCTGCTTAGTGAAACTCACACTCTCTGGAGACTTAATTTTCACCTGGGTCCAAAGTTAACTTGGCTAACTCCATATCAGGGCTCTTGGGCACTGTACTCTGTTGCAACTGAAATCCTGTGAAGGGTTATAATGGTTGTAAGGACATCTAAAGGAGCTAAAAAAATTCAAGGAAGGAAAAGTGCTGTTAAAGTGTTTCACTGACATAAGAAAAAATGAGTCTGTATTAACCTTGAATAAATTTGGATAATAAATTATCCAGTGGCTACTTCTTCTCTGTCACTTCAACATCAAGGAGGAAAACCAGTTTTAAGCTCAATTTTTCAACATTTTTGAAGGAGTTCGGGGTGTATCACTTATTGTCTGAGAGAGCAAGTGACAGTGCAGAGACCTAAAAGAGTCCTTCTCCTTTGTACTTAGGAAATGATGTGGAATGTGCCACTAAAAGCTTCATATCCAATACAGGATTTGGATGATGTATTTTTGTTGAATTACTAAAATCTCAGAACCATTTAGTTAGTAAGAATATTAAGACTGTGATTTATCTGTACAGTCCTTATAAAACCTTTACACTGAATAAGTTTCAGTGACTTTGTGGTCTGCTACATGGGGTTCACACTACTTAGCCATTTAGCCATACAAACTTACTTAGCCATCCAAACTGATCTGGAGTTTAGTATGTTCTCCAGAAGAGAAGAATTGTGTGTTCTGGTCACAGAGTGGTTGAGGTTTGAAGGGACCTTTCGGGATGATCTGGTCTAGTCCCCTCCTCAAGCAGGCTCGTCTAGAGCAGGTCTTCCAGAACCATGACCAGTTGGACCAATATGGTCCTTTCTTTAAGAGCTATTCCTGTATTATCAAGTGATTAATAAATGCAAAATACGTAGGGAGAACAGTTACGATAGTCCTGAAAGTGTAAGTATCAGTCTGTGTGCAAAGCAGATTATCTAAGCTGCAAAGGTTTTGAAAAACATTCTGAAGCTTCTAAACAGTTTCTCATTTTAAAATATTTTTCAGGCGATGAGCTTCCCATAAGCGTTCGAATCTCCCATGATAAACAGGACAAGCTCCATAGCTGCTTGGAGCATCTTTTTGGTCAAGTATGAGATTATTTTTCCTGGCTTTGATACTTATGCCTGTGTTTGAGCTAAGATGTCTTTAGAAAATACTTTTTCTTTTTAATTTTGCTTCCCACTGTTTACTGAGTTGGTACATATTTACTCATTTTCCTTCAGTTTTCTGTAAATAGTCCAAAACTGCAAATTAAACAGGTCCTTAAATTTAGTCTAACATTCTCTAGTTTGTTACTTTAACTAGAACCATTAGGTAAGAAAGAATCCAAAGTCGTTCGTCAGTAGTCCACTTTTCTTACAGAAAGAATTTCTAATGGTTTCTGTTAAAGACCTCTTTCTCACAGAACCTTGATCTCAACAGGTCGATTCAATCGTCAATCTTTTGAAAGGACCAGCTGTCATGAGGGCCTTTGAGCAGACAAAATACTTTACACCAGGTCGAGGCCTCCAAGGTAACATTTAGTTCTAGCTCTGAGAACGAAAAGGCAGCTTGAAGGGTACATTTATTAATATCAATAGTAATTTGCACTGATGCTACACATCTTTTGGGGAAGAATGCTGATTTTAGATGACCAGAGGGTGGTTTTTACCCCAATTATGAGGTTTTACAAAGCCTGAATTACTACCTGCTAAATGAATTTGCATGAAAGAGCACATAACGTCCACTCTTTTTTTTTTGTTTTTTTTTTTTTTTTTTGGGTTTTGGGTTTTTTTTTTTTTTTTTTTTTTTTTTGTTTTTTTTTTTTTTTTTTTTTTTTTGTTTTTTTTTTTTTTGTGCTTTTTTGGTTGGTTTATTTTGGTTATTTTTTGGTTGTTTTTTCAGTTGTTTCCTATTTTGGGATCAAGATAATGGAGATGAACCTAGAGCAGGTTCACATAACAAAATGTGCTATAATAAATGTGTAGTTAGACACAAGATGTAGACACATCAGATATTTTATTCTGGATCTGCGTCATCTTAGTGAGCTGTACAAGGAGCACTTCAATTATTTGAAAGATCAACTAGCAATAAGTAATTTTAGTTTAAATTTAATTTTGTGATTGAAACAATTTTGCCTCTAAAAATTCCATGGTTCCACTTACCATGCACTTTCTGTGTTATGTACCTGGTTCAGAAAGAATCATGGCTGGGGATGCTGCTCACTCTCTCCTTAGACTTCAGTAGGGAGATTAGATGACTGTTAGACCTGTCACTGTCGCTTTAACTAGAGTTAAGTTGATGATTCCTTGAGCAGTGGAAACATTTAGGAAAAGACAATGGCTTACTGTGGCTTTCTCAGGAGGCTTAAGCAGACAAATACTATTTTTGTCCTTGCTTAGAGTTTCAGCAAGAAATGGAACCGAAGCTCAACTGTCCAAAGAGGCTACGACTTCACATCAAGCAGGACCCTTGGAACCTCCCCAGCAGTGTCCGGAGTCTTGCCCAGAATATCAGAAAATTTGTTGAAGGTTAGTAAGAACAACATGATCACAAATAAGCACTTCTTTAATGATACAGAGCTAAAGGAAGGGAAGGGGAGAGGTACAACTGCTTCATGCTGCTTCTAGGCAAGATTTGTGGAACCCAGCGTAGTCTATAGGACTTTTTTGTACTCTAAGGTTAGTGGAGTTATCTCAGCTGTCTTGTGCTTACCCTATTGACTTTAGATGCTGAAGAGAAAATAGTCTTCTGACAAGTGAAAACAAAGGAACCATATATTGTATGTGGTAGGTTATTTCAGTTGCTACTGAAGTCCAGTGGGCTTGACTGATATGTCACAGAACTTTGTGGGACTGATACAGCAAAATGAGGCTTATATTGAAATTAAGTTGTTTTCTTTTTCCACTGTCTTAACTGAAAGATAAAGGCTGCACCTTTTGTCCTGTACCTTGGTCTTCTCTGTGCTTTTCTGGAGTCATTATCCCTCCTTCTGCTATAAAGCCATGGTTTTCACTTAATCCATCCCAACTGATGCTACCACTCCTCCTCCTCTGCCTCCCTTCCACCACTGTACAGAAATTCCCATATACTCTGCTCCTCTTCACCACCAAGGGAGAGTGTGAGCTACAGTTTTATGCTTTCTCCCCTGTCTTCTTGAGAAAGTAACTGGGCTTTCCCCTCCAGAATATCTTGCCTGTAGTTTCTGCTTTATTTCCTGACTGCTTGATAAAAAACCAGAAATAATAATTTTCATAAAAATGCATGTGCTAGGAGTGTATGTGGGAACAAAAACTTATGTCAGGTCTAGCTTTAAATTATTTCTGTGGGTCTGTTTAGTTTCTTCTGTTTGTGGGCTAATTTCCACAGTGTCCCTTAGTGAAACTGTTAATCATGAGATCAGTGTGAAAGAACTCTGTGATAAGTTCTATTATGATAAAATTTTGAAAACCAACCAGCCAAACCAAACAAACTCTTTCCTCTCTGACTTGGCATTTCTGATTTGAGATACATCATATTTTCAGACCCTGGGTTGGAATATTGTGAAAACAACCACATAAATATCTCCTTTTTGGAGTCAATCACAGTGGGTTGACTCTCCAATACTATTTCTTTTAGTTTAATGGTGGCTGTCACTGAGTGAAAAATTAATAAATAATTAAAATCAGAGTTTCTTTCAAAGTTGAGGAGGAATGAAAAAATGTCTTGAACAGTCCTTCCTTACCCCCTTTTGGAAGCTAAGATTATCAGACCATTTTCACATAACTTGTTTGCCCATGAATAGAATTAATAGACCTAACCCATTTTAACGTTGGTCATATACTCTCAATACTGAACTGACATTATTCAATATTTTGTGGGAGAGTTCATCAAGGTCCAAATGACTTGGTGCCTCTCTGTAATATAAAAATTATTTTTTACTATACTCAGCTCAGTACTGAGACACAACCAGCAGCTGGATTTAAATGAAATCATAACTGAGCAAGAAGCAGGGTTAATAATGTTTTTAACAGCTAATTTTTCCCTTTGTATCTTCATTTCTTGATTTCTTCCTTCCTGTCTTGCCATCATACATTGTGTTCACAGCTGGTCTGTATACCTAGGAGAACCACTAGTACAACCCTGAGCTACTTAAGGCTGAAAACCTAACACATGGTACAGAGAGTCATCTCCCCATTTCCCCTCTTATTCGCTTGATTTATAAAAAAACCCAAAAGATGTCACCTAATATGACTGTTCAGTTGGGCTTATGAGAACAAGTTGAACAATGTCTTGGGATTTTAGAAGAATCTTCCTGTTTGTTTTTAAGTAAAAGGCAGTATTTCAGTAATTGAGGAAAGCAGATATATTTTTCTCTTCTAAGAGGAATAGTCAAAGGAGACCACGGATAAAACTTCAACTCAATGTGGGGAAAAAAAATGTAATTAAAACCTCCAGTTGTTATAAACATACTTAACTGTTATTGCTCAATGCTAAAGTAAGGTTAAATACAATAAATTCATCTCTTTATTGAAAATTGACTAATTTTTCTTTTTATAAAAGTATCACAGGCTATTGTAATATTTTATTCATTATTCTGTTGCATTGCAGAATCTATTAGATTAGCTTGATTAGTACATTAAAGCAGGAGACATGGGAGCCTCACAAAGATAAAATATTTTAAGTCCTGGATACTAAGATTCCTTTTATTTACTTTTTAAAATAAATATGAAGAAATGGGAAAACTCAGAATGCCTTGATGATGGTTGCTCTGGTCTGCCAGTTTTCTGTTTATTAGTGTTGAAATTGGGAGAATTATTAAAAAAAAAATCCAGGAAGGTTTGCACAGTTTAAGAAAAAGAAAGAAAGCAGAAAGAACACAACCAAACCTTCCTTGACAGTAAAATTAAAATGTATCTGGAGATTGCTTTGTCTCATTTCATTTTCCCTACCATATCATTAGAGAAAGGAAAAAATTACAGTAAAAGGCAACCCTAGAAGGCTAATCTAGTTGCTAGAATTGAAGAGTTCTCTGAAGTACTATGCAGGTTCTGGGAGGATTTATCTGGAGCTAAGTAACTAAAGAAAAGAATGAAGTTATTTCTTGGATTGACTGGGCCTAATAAATTGTTAAACCAATAATGTTAAAGATGAGTTGTTGGCAAAGGCAGATCTTGGAAGGTGACGTATTTGATTTTGGTGGAGAGGGCAGTAGTCAGGGCAGGAATTGGACGGCCACCGAATAGAGGAAGAATAATGTAGGTATGATGATTCTGAATCTGTGTGAAATATGTAAAACAAGAATCAGAAAGCACAAGATGAAAAGACTGAATAGGAACCAGGAAAATGAACAAGTTGGATGGAAAGAAAGGAGCTCAACAACTGAAGGGTGTAAGCAAAGTAAAGAGGAGACATTTTGGTAGTTGCTTTTTCCCCGAAGAAAAAAATAGGTAAGGTTTTTGATCAAAAGAAATATTCTGGAGCAAGCCAGATTTCTAGTCAGCTAGTCATGTAACTACATGAGGAAGTGCAGTTGTTTTTCTAGCACAGTAATTTTAAACAGGAAATACGGTGCAATTGAGAAAGTTCGCATCTATTTAAATTTAAATTAGGTGTGAGGTGTGAAGGAGCCTTTTAGTCATTGAAGGGATAACAAAATGTATGTCAATTTAAGTCATAAAACATGCAGTGAAAAATATCAGTCTTTCTGAAATATTTTCAGATGTTAAAAACAAAATAAAACTAAAATCTAGCCTTTCCTGGCAAAGATCAGAATAGCAGAATAACACTTTTTTTTAAATAAAGTACAAAAAAATGTTTAAAAATAAAAGAAACTGAAGACATCTTGCATTATGAATCAGAATCTTAAGAGAAATTGCTAGGGAGTTATTCTTTTCCATGCAACATGTAGCAAAAAGGAGTGAGAACTTCCATAGCATTTGGTATTTGTTGAAAAGCAACTGATTGACATCCAAGGTTCACTTCTAACCCCAGGTACGTATACAAATAATCTAAAAATACTCTTTTGTCTGTGGGTATATTTTGAAGCACAGAAGACTTATAGTAGTGATAAAAGAGAGTTGCAGTGTCCTGTGATTTCTCCATAAGCAGGAAATCATTATTTATGGATACCTCAAATTCTTTTGAATTCAGAGATCCAACAAATCTTATGTAAAACAAGTTGCAAGTAATAGCCTCAATGTGTCTAAGTTATTCAGATAAAAGCTGTATTTTCCTACACTGTATTTTCAATTACTAAGTTATGTTCGGACTCCAAGATGCCAAGTTATTAATTTCTGTAAGTTGTGTTGTTTTTTTTCCCAAAAGACAGAAGGCTAAGGCAAAGACCTAGCACCAGGAATTTTCAGGAATAACTCATAATTTTAAATGTTTTGGTGCTTGTGTTTGAGATAATATGACAGTAAGGGCGTGGGGGAAACACATTACCCAAATTATCATATTGTCCATATAGCCAATTTCAGCTCTGCTTGTGTACCGAGTAGGGCTTTGAATAGGACTGCAGAGAAACTTGGGTGTGTGAAAGAAGGGTTGGAAAGATGTGAAAGCATGTGAAGTAGTGTTGCGCTCCTCCAAGTAGTACCTGTAGGACAACTGATGTGCTAAAAGTTTGGCACTCTCTAAGGTTATGGCAGCTTTTTTACCTGCCTATTTCTTGCAGCGCTGGTTAACACATTTAAGTTGGTGCTCTGGTACGTAAAGTGCACTTCCTTCAGCCTGCCTGCAGCCTTTGGAAAGCAGCCCCCTCCAAGAAAAACATAAAAGGTGGGGGGGGGGAAGTGTAAAGAGATATAAACCCACATTTTTGCCAGTGTAAATTAAGACTTTTTAAAATTTGTAATTTAATTTTTTTGTTAAGTGAAAAGAAATTTTTCAAGCAAAATAAAACCCTGAAGGTTGGGAGTAAAGTGAAAATGCTGTTGTATCTTTCCTAAATGCTTTGGTATACATTAAAATAAGGATAATTGGAGATTTTTGGGTATGAAGAAAAGAGTACAAGAAATGGAGAAGAAAGAATTGGGGTATTGTGGGAATCAATGAAAACTGCTCTTGTTTTTCAAAGTTTTGAAACTGGAATTCTTCATGTATGGACTTGCTCTGGCCAGCTGGTACACAGGCACTCTGAGATAGCAGCTGCCTTTTCATGTGTCTTTTTCAGTGACGGTGCTTTTGATTATTATCAAATTTTATCAAGTCATATGTACAAATAAGTGAAGTTGAGATGCATTACTGTATTTTTAGGTATGAATCAGGACTGCCTACAAAGAAGTTGGAATTAAGCTGGTATAAAATGAGAAACTGCACATGCATTATTATGTTGATGAAAACATTTTTAACCATGACCTCAAAATATTTTCTTCTTTTTCTTTAAGAGGTGAAGGCACGAATACTCTTGGCACTGCTGGAATATACAGGTAATTTTACTTGTTTGGGGAAGGAGGGAAGTGAATGTGGATGGTTTGAGATAATTTTTGTTTTCAAACAGAAATGCTGTGTTTACATTAAGGGAAAAAATCTCAGATATGATAAAACCTGATAATCAGCAACTTTATCCCACTGTTTACAGTAAGGATTCCTGAAGAACACAGTTCCAGATATTTTTAAGAAATACTGCACATTCTTTTTTTTTTTTATTTTTTTTTTTAATTGCAAAATACCTTATCTGGTCATTTACCCTAGATCTTGGCAGATAAAGTAAGTACTAAATACTCAGCTTTTGCACAGTGTCTCAGCCATCTTTCTTCTTTGGGCATTTTCTTATTTGCTGGGGGTTTTTTTTCATTCCCATCTGTTTCCAGATTTATATTGCTATTTTAACCCTTTATGCCTTTCCTTTTATCTCTTTTAGAGAATATCTAAGTTCCTTCCTTTCTGGCAGGGCTCTGATTATTCTGTGTATTAATTCTACGATCATGCCATACAGCATACAGCTTAAAATACATGAAATAGGGACGTGTGTCTGCAAAATAAATGTCAGTGAATCAGTAATTAAAAAGTAATATCTATGGCACAAGTTTCTCTACAGTTTCTAGGTGCCTATGTGTTCAAGTAGGCAGTCCAATTTAACTGTAAAAGCTCATTATTTTAACCATCTTGCAGCACTACATGAATGCATTGTTTCATTATTTTTGTTACGATCCGCCAGAACAATTTTTAAAGGGGAATATAACATTTTTTATCAGATTTCTTCAAAATATTAGAAAAGTTTTTAGTGATTACTTAGTTATCCTAAAATAAGAAGTGAGCTGAGAAAATATCCTAGACTTGATTTTTAAAAAGCAGTTTTCCCTATTTGCATTGTTTTATAAATTGGTAAATTCTCTAGTTTATTTTGTATAAGATTATTTTTGTAAAAGGACCCCAAAGTGCTCTTGTATGCAATATCTGATGTTCAAGTAGTATTAAATGAAATTTGTAAATGTATTAGAGACACAAGAGGGCTGTTTTAGAAGCAGCAAATACAGAGGAAATCAGCTGCTGTTAGAGAGAATGAGATAAAATTCAGCAAAATCAGGAAACAATGTGTGTTGGGCTCAAATCCTGAGCACTGCTGTAACACTGGAAAATTTTTAACCATGGATAAGCCAGTGGGATTTTTGAAGCTGGAAATCTGTGTAGTTTTTAAAGATGCAAATTCTGTCTGTACTGGATTTGCACAACTTGAGAGAGACAGGTTAATTTGATTAATCAAAAAAAAAAAAAAAAAGGCATTGAGTCACAGTGCATAAACAGTAGTGATTTGACCATTTATGGAAAATATTCCCAAGGCTCTGAGAAACTGGCAAATAGAATAGAAATGACAGCAAAAGAGTAGTCACTATTATCAATAGCTGAGAAAAAGACTGCAAAAGATCTCAGAAGGAAAATAGACAGAATGAGGTTACTTTGAGAAATACTTGGAGTCCAAAAAAGTACATTTTTAAATTTGATAGTAATTTTGTGAGTAACGAATAATTTCTGCTGACTTATCCAGTCATCAGAATTCTTGTCAGCTCCATAGAAAAGTTGGAAGAAGACCTAAGCGTCTCAGAGGCAGAGGTATCTAGTAGCAAAGACAAATATTTTACGCTTTGGAAAGACCTCTGTATCACCTGATCTGCTTCCCTTGCTCTGAGAAAGATTAAGTCTACCTGTACCATTGTGATTGATGTTTGCCTAACAGCTTATAATGGTAAAATTACTTGAAGACCTTCAGAAAAGAGGAGAAGAAGGAAGCGCTGAATATTTATTGTCACAGTTTTGTTCTTTATTGAGAAGATGTCTCCCTTTCTAATTCTTTTGACCTTTAGCTAATCTAGTACCTGTGCCCTGCAGAATAAATTGGTAGGTTAGCTAGTCCCTAATTTAAAATCAGGTGCTAATGTTCCATAGCCATCTACCTACAGACTTGTTCTGGACTTTTCTGACACCATAAATCTCTGCTATTTCCTGAATATGTAATGCTGCTCTGTACTTATTTTAGAGATTCATATTCCTCTAAATGTTATTTGGATTGAATATGTTCTGGTAGCAGTACTGTGTTTTCCAGCAGTCAGTCTTCATCTACCCTCCCCAGCTGGTAGCTGTGGAGTCAACCAGATGATGCAGTAAAGTTAAGAGCTTCTGACTGTCATTGCTTTCTGATGGAAAGTAAATGTTTGTGGGTCCAGCTTGCTCTCACATTGCAGCAAAGAGATCTGACTCGCATCCATTGTCCTGTGACGTCAAAAGAACATAGAATTGATGGCATGTACATCAACACCTATGAGAGAAACATACCTTGTTTATGAAGAAATAATTTAAATTCCAGATTTCAAACACACTTATATGTAATTTTAGAATTAGAACAAAACGTTTTAATGAGGAAAAGGACGTTTGGTTGTGGAGTATTACTAGGGCTAACATTAGGCTGTAAACCTGTAATTTGCTTAACATTAAAATGACGGTTTTTAGACAAAGAAAAAATATTCCAGCCTAGTTCATTTTTTGTTAACTGATCTCCTGCTTAGTTGCGCTTTTCTTCTTTTGGCTTTTATGCATCACAGATAGCGAGATACAACTGAGGCGAGACATGGTCTTCTGTCAGAGCCTGGTGGCCACAGTCTGCGCGTTTTCAGAGCAGCTCATGGTGGCCTTAAATCAGATGTTTGACAACAACAAAGAATATGAAATGGAGACCCTGGAGGCCAGCAGAAGGTGGTTGGAACAGATAGCCAGTGCGGGTCTTCTCCTTCATTTCCAGTCCCTGCTCTCTCCAAACCTGGTAAGACTTCTCATGTGTCATGCTTGGTTGGAGCCCATTTTGGTTCCCTGAATCAGGGACATGGTTAAACAGTCTTAGATTTAAATTTGATTTTCTGTGTCCTTTGTGCTTAGCTTGGTACTTAGTTGCTCTTTGGAAAAGGTGCAATTCAAATAATTACAGATTTGCGAAATGCTTGGTTGTGATATGGGATCACCATTGGTTATGATACGGGAAATAAATTTTCCAAAGACAGTATTCTGTTTGCTTTGAGTTAGCAGATAGTGAGTTTACCCTTGACACCCCACTGCTGTTATAGCTGTTCCCTGCGATTGAATGTAGTATTAGGTGATAAGCAGAACTTCATTTTGCAATAAGCAACAATACAAGATAAATAAAATACCTGGTTTAGGTAATTTTATCCCCCTTTCCCCTAAAAAACTATAGGTCTATAGTAGTTGAAGTAGTAAACATGCTGGTCTCCTTTGCTCTGTCATATGGCAAATCCTTGTAGCCTGTCAGAGTAATTGGAAATCAGCTGTTTCTTCACAAGGCTTGGCAAAGAGCCATGGCTTAAGAAACAATTAAAAATGGGACATGGCTTTGTAGTCCCTTAATCCTCAGTTATCCAAAGTGCTTCTTTAGCTATTTAAGATGCTTCTCACACTAGGCTGGTTCCTGCTAACCAGAGGAACTGTGAAACAGTCTGCATAGTCTGCTCCATGACAGTCTTCTCTACCTCTGGAATTGCTCGCTAAAAATTAAACTCCATGTAAATAACAGAGGATGTTCTTAGTATCAAAGGTGTTCTTTCCTCTCCCTGTCTGTCTCAGCAGCAAATTGCTGACAAGCTGACATAAGAAACTTTAGAAGCAGAGGAAACCAAAAAAAATAAAGGTATTTCTAATTCACAATCATAAAGTATTAATCTATACTATTGTTGGAGAGCACTGACTTAAGCCAGTGTGACCGACTACCTCACAGACAGCTGAGATACCTACATGGCCTTGTATGGGTGTGTCAGGACAGTGTGTGCAGCTTACAAACAGGTAAAATCAGGGTCTCAGAGAAACAGGGGAGCCCTTTATCCACATGAGGAGCATGTGAAGAAGTCACTGTCTGGCAATCTTGGACTCATGTCTTGAGTCTTGGATGCTTTTTGACAACATGTAGCACCAACATGTCCGGGCAGTGCAATAATTAGAGTTCAAGAGTAAGTTCCATTGGTGCCTGCCTTATGTTTTTCCATGTGCTTTGTTGTCATGTTATCACAAAGCAACTGTTGTCTTTACTGCACTGAATAATTATATTTTTTTTTCCAAGATCGTAGTGATTTCCTTTGTAGTGAAAACGTGTGCTACTTTACTATTTTCACATGATCAGATATCAGCAGTATGCATTGTCCAATTGAAAATAAAGTTCAGTCTCTTCTGTCTAACAGTTCTTAACCAAGGGAAATATATTTAAAGGCAGCTTTTTCAATACCTTCTCAGCACTATTTGGCTTACAAATGATCCGTCTTATTTTAAACAAGGGTATTTGAAGGAAATTACACTCACTATGGCCAGAGTTCAGTAAAGAATGAGCAGTTGTGCAAGGGTTTCCCACGCTGCTCTATGGTATTCAGACTATTCTGCTGACAAAATCACTCTGTCCATAGACTTCATAAATTGAACCAAGAGACAAAATATTTCTAGCAGATTTGTTTTTTCATAAGTACTAGGGGGAATGCTATTTCATAGGGTTTTGTTTTTTTTTTTTTCTGTTCTGTCATTCTGTAAACTGTAATTTATTGTCAGTTTATGGGCAGCTATTTATTATTCTTTACCATCATACTGTTTCAGTTCTTAGAGGGGAAAAATGCATGCCTCAGATTTCATTTTGATTCTTGCTAATCTAAAGTGCCAGGGGAGAGCTCTATAAGGAATAGAATTACTTTAAGTGATTATTGATTTCAACTGTAATTGGTCTGCATATTCAACTCAAGATAACCATAATTGTAGATTACTATTTTCCTTTTTAAAGATTCAGTTAAGTGTCTTGAGAAATCCTGAATCTCTTTAACTATCTCTTTTGCTCAGGGGTACACAGAGTGAACCATAGATGCAAATCAGAATATTGGCACATATATGTACTTGATTTGTGTCTAGAGTTTTGTATTTGAAGTTGCAAGTCACCCTGAGCTGTATTTTCTCTGAGCTTCTGGTTCAATTATTGGTGCTTAGAGCAGACACAATAAACTCTTATATGTTGTTCATAAGTGAAATCTTAAAGTTATGGATTTTTTTAAAAGAAAATTGCTAAAAAGAAGAATATAGTTTTCATATTTCCCTTCTGTCGCCTTACAAGCTAGACCTGGTGGCAAGACAAGGTGTTGAAGTCTGATGTCTTACAGAATTGTTTGATTAAAAGCCATGAGAAGTAATGGTAGCTATAAATTACCTATTAATTTACTGTATGAAGTGACAACATTAATAATCTTGAACTAGTAATAAAAGGGAAAGTGGCAATAGAAACAAATATATTTACCTTACCTAGGAGTTAAATAGGTTATACACTGCAGCAGTGAAAAGTTGTGCAACATTCTGTAGTTAATTTTATGTCCTGTTCTCTTATATTATTTTCGGTAAGGAAAACATCTGGCTAAAATGACCTTTCCAACTTTTATTTTGCCTTTTTTAGGCTGATGAGCAAGCTATGCTAGAAGATACATTGGTTGCATTGTTTGACTTGGAAAAAGTTACTTTCTACTTCAGACAATCAGAGCCAGAACCACTAGTTGCAAGTGAGTAATTAATATCTGGGCTTTACTGGTTTTGTAACCTTTTTTGTTCCTAGAACATTGCCTTCCACAGGGAATCTTATATAACTTGGAATTATGGAGAACAAGTAGATGTATAGCTCTCCTGATATTCCTAGATATACTGATTAACAAATATCGTCAGTGACAATGCAGAATCATTATCGGGCAATGTCAGTAACCTCGGGGGCAAAATTGTTTGCTGAGCTGAACTTTGCATTGGGAGTATGTGACTACATCAGAAAAAGTCCCCGGAAGACCCAGCTGCAATTGAAGAAATATGTGTAAAAATAGCTTGAAGGTCTTGGTAGGGAAATGCAACTGATATGAGATGGAGAAGCATAAACCCCATTTCATTTTGTTGTGTGAAAAATAAATAACTCTTCGAAGAATTCCTTGAAAGGACAAGGCAGACACTACTAGGATCGCTTTGAATTGGGCAAGAAGTTTTCTCGGAGACCTGCTGCTGCAGACGATCAGGGTCCTGAACTCGTCCTCCCAAAACTCACCCAACTCACCGGGAAAGTTCACACCCTTTGCTCATTTTCAGCTATTCCTTTATTAATATGTGTTCAGCCAGTAGATATTTTCCTGCAGTGAACTTCTTTAGTGAGCAAAAAGGCCTCATTTCTTTCCTGTCTCATAAGTCCCCTGGGAAGGGAGGAAAGCATGTCTGCTTCACATCAAGCCCTTCTGAAACAATTCCTTTGCTGGATTAAGACCACACGGGGAGAACTTTTGCAATAACCAAAACCAGAAGACACAAAGCTCCTTCACAAAGCTGCCTGTGCTTAGGAGAATTCAGTAGCTCAGGGCTGATAGTCAGGTAGGATTTAGCCTATGTAAGACCATAGTTATTTTGGTGTGATTCAAGTAAGGCCCCTGTTCAGAGTGTTTTAAAAAGAAACCCTGCTAACCCAGGTAACACCATGGAAATGTAGTTACAGGAGGGCCTCCTAACAGGGAGTTAATGCTATACCTATGTCACAAACTCTTCATATTGCAGGATCTTTCAACTGAGGGGTCTGTGCTAATAAACAGAAAGTCCATGTGTTCAAGAATTATAATGAATTTTGTATTTTCTTTTGGTTTAAATGCTGCCACCACAGTCACTCTCACTACGGTTACAGTAGTCAAGAACTGGTAAATTATTTTTTTTTCCAGTTATGATTCTGCATACTCAATAAGAGAAAAGAAGTCTTTTTCTTATTACCACAAGTAGTGAAAAATTTCCTTTGGAATCTTTACCATTTAGGTACAATGTGATTTATGCACATAGTAAAAAGTCTTCTATAATAATAATACTAATGCAAGTCACTATGTTTTGTTGTTAGTATTTTCAACTTGGAGACTTATCTATGGAAACAATGCACAATCAAAACTACTGAATATTGTGCCTGCAGTGATTTTTTTAATCTAACTGCATTAATTTTGGGTGCAGCAGTTTCTGGAAAATGTGTTATTGTTTACAATCCAATTGTAACACTGACTGTCTTTTTAGATGTACCAATCACATACCAAGCAGAAGGGAGTCGGCAAACACTGAAGGTTTACTTCTACCTTGACGATTACCATTTTGAACAGCTTCCTCAAAGGCTGAAGAATGGAGGAGGATTTAAAATCCACCCAGTACTTTTTTCACAAGGTAACTTGAGGTTAAATTCCCCCTGCCCTGCTTTTTTCACATAATAGTGAACTCTCTTTAAACTCCCATTTATTTACTCTGATTTAAATTGTCTATAGCTAGAAGGATACAATGCTTATATTTAAATGTTGTTTAATGTGGGCATTTATTGAGAACTTTGAATTAAAATCTAAATTGAAGAAATTCTGAGGTTTGTAATAAAAAATAGAGGCAAAAAATGGGTATAAATGTCTAAGTTTATGGCAGTGACATGATTCCAACAGCAAAGAGTGAGTCTTCATTTATCAATATCGTTTTGTTCTTTTTAGACATTAATGGACAATAGTCAGACCATGAAACTTGCCCTTAAAAGTGTTTTGCTTTTCAAATTCTATCATAATCTTTTCCCATGACTTCATATTTGAAGTCATTAACTAAATTGTTATCCCCCTGAGAATTCTCTCTCTTGAAAATGTTATGAAGAGTTAAATAACATTTTCAGGCTTATGTAGTTATTGCTCTGCCAACATTACAAAGTGAGGAATGGTGGCGCTGATGCTCAGGCTGTTCATAAATTACAGGCAGCCTGCTTTAGCTGCAGTGTCATTACAGTCATCAGGAGCGTTGAAGTTTGCTCCACTGAAATGGTGAATGCGAGTTGCTGATTGCCTTGAGCTGCCTTTGATTTCACAGGGAGCTGAAAATACTCCATACCTTGTGAAAGGCTTCCAGGGTCTGTGTGGAATAGGCAGAAGTCAGGCATACAAATGAAGTTTTAGAGGGGAGCTTGGTCTCTGATAGACAAGGAGATGAAAAGGGAAATAGTGCACAGAAACATAAATAAATAGCTGAACTTACTATAAAGTAAAAACACACAATTTGTATAAAAATGAGGTCCTTGAAGTCTGATTTTTAAACAAACTTATAAAGACTTCAGTGGATTTCTTTTGAACAGATTGATTTCAGTCATAGGGAAAAATGAGAACACTGAGCAGGAGGCATGTTTCAGTAGAGCAGACAAAAAAAGCACTTGAGAGAGAACAGAAAATACCTTGGTTCAGTTGAATTCCTGGAAATACTATTTTTTTTAGATTGGGGAGGGGATTCGGTGTGCTACGGGATTTATTTTCCAAAATTTTTTCCACTTCTGTTTCCAAAAGCCCAAAATATTTGATTCTTAGGATAAGCATCTTTGTAGTCAGCTAAAGGAAAAGGGCAAGGATCCATCCAAGCATTTATATCTGCTTAATATTTTTCAGTAGAATGAAAAGTTTCTTCTTTATCATATCAAATTTCTTTAATTTTCGAGGATTGTCCTCTAAAATAGTCTATTGGACTCCAAGAATAAGAAGTCCTGGATAAGAATTTAAATACTAATGTTTAAATCATTATTTGAGGGTTTTTTACCTCATGAGTGAGTGGATTGGGATTCTATTTTTTACTTCTTTCCTATGAGGTTTGGCTGAGCTGCCATCAAACTACCTCAGTAGATTCCCATCTGTAACTGAAATTTATTAGCTGCGAATGTAGATATCTTATTAGTTTCTCTGTGAAGTGAATTTTTGCTCCCCAATCTAAACATAGGTAAGTTGTTTCCTGCCTAAAATACAATGGTTTGTGGTATTTTCAAATGGAACATTTAGAAAAACATGGTTTTGGAATACTTTGTCATAGCACATCAGACTGTTTATCTCTGTGTTTCTCTGTTCTGAGTGTCATAGCTCCATGCCTAAAATTACAAGTCTACATTTTAACATGATTGACACTATAACAATTATTGAAGTTTTTTTGTTGTTTATTCAGGCTATATTATCTATCCCTCCATTTGTAAAAAACAATTTTGTTCAACCACATGCCCAAGTGTCTATACATTCAGAAGGATCCTGGTTTACTGGACTGGTGCTGAGGATGTTGAGATATTGCTATCAGCATTTAGGTTTCTCTCTTTCCTACATTAGACTTAAGATCTCGGCAATAAATTTAAAGACACTATTTAAAATTAAAAGTCTGCTTATTTAAAATTGTTACTTAGTGTGTTAATTACATGTGTTTTAAATTTTTTTTTAATTTTCTAATAAAGTCTTAGAGTAATTCAGATTGGAAGGGACCTCAGGAGATCGCTGTTCCAGGCTCCCACTCCTAGCAGCAACAGCTGTGATGTGAAACCAGATTGCTTGAGTGTCTAAAAAGTAGAACCTTGCATGCATCCAGGGACAGAAACTGTACAACCTCTTGGGCAGCCTATTACTTGACTTCCTTAATGCTGAAAAATTTTTTCTTTCTATTGAGTTGAAACCTTGCTTGTTTCAATTTATGTGGATTGTCTCGTTATGCCTGCTTGTATGACTGTGAAGAGTCTAGCTCTTTATGTGGCCCTGCACTTGGGTGTATCCACTGCTTGTCCCAGTTTGGTATTAGCTGCAAACTTGTCTTTCTTCCTCATGTCAGTGGTAAAGACACTGAACACTAGAGATACCTATAGATACCTTTGCTTATAGTGGGCCTCTGACCATGTCCCACAGTTACTACCCTTTAAGTCCACCCATTCTTCCAAGTTGCTTTCCCAGTCAGTTGTTTTATGCCTTCAGGCCATAATATCCTATCTTGGATTGAAGAATACCATCGAAGACATGTTTGTGAGGAAAGCTTCCTTACAAAAGAACTTTCTAATATACTGAGTAGACAAATGTTAAACCCTGCAGAGAGGGCAGGGACAAAGCACACAGCATGTGAGGCCCTGCCTGCACCTGTGAGCGTGGCTCCACAGAGGCAGAACTGTGTACTCCTGCCAGTCCTCACAGACGACTGAGTTTCCCGGTTGGATAATCTAATTGGATAAAACCAACTTCATGCCAGTAAAATAAGCAGTAGGGATTATCAATTCTGTTTGTGTTAACATGCTGTTGTAAGTGGAGTTCAGTGGATGTTTTTGTTTGAGCTTTCTGGTGTGACATAGAACCAAAGAAGTTAAGAATCGAGTCTGACTGTTGAAACTTAATATTTTTCACACAGGAGTAGAATTACAAACTGTGAAAGCACAGAAGGGGAGTGCAATTTGCATGTTCTTTCACAATTAATGAATTATTTATTAACTGGTCATATTAAGCAGTACAAGCAGAATTAATATTCAGTGTGCAGCTGAAGCTGTAAGGCGGCAGCATGTTTCCATGAAAACTCTGCTTATGGCTTGCATTTTCTGTTAGGGTGATGAATTCTTAGAATGTGTTTGGATTACTAAAGTGGCAATGTTCCTGATTGTAAAGCCTTTAATGCTTCTCCACAAAAAAATCTTATTTCACCAAGAGTTGGGGTTTATGTTACAGTATGGCTGACCTCTTAATGTGAAGATCTTTATATTTTCAGTCCAAATTTCATGAGAATCCTTTAATTGAAGTTTTTGTTTAGTTCCTGAGTTCTTGTAGCAATATTCATCCATGATTTGGTGAAATGAATATAGCAAAGGTGGACACAGACAAGTACTTGCCTTCACTTACCTGATCCTTGAAAAGGAACTTCTAGGCCGTTTTCAGAGATCCAGTGAAATTTGCTTTACTTGATCTAGAAGAAGGTATTCACATTATCAGTGGGTATAACTAGAGGAACCTCTAGGTGAGGTGCTCCACATCTCCCAAAACTGGGCTTTATGAGAATTTGTTAGGTCTCCCTCTGTGACAGTAGCTGTTACATTGGTCCTTTATCTCCTCTACCCCAGCTCATTCTACTGTTTTCTTTCAGAATATATCAGAATTAAAACCTACATTTACATTCACAAGGCAGGAATACTTTAATTAGAGCAAAGGAACTCAAATTAGTACTCTCCTTTATATTTTCCACAGGGCAAGAAATAGAATTTTTCTTGTAAAGGAAATCTTTAAGAGAGATCTGTACAAATTTGATGACATACGGAAGGAAGCTCAGCAATTCACAGTAGGGTCACAGCCTCAAGGTTAAAAAGTAATTCACTTGTGTGTGAACAAAACTACAAAGAAAGCAATTACTAAATATTTAATACTGATCTTTTTCTTTTCCATTCTCCTTTTTCTTTTCCCAGCATTGGAGAGCATGGAAGGGTACTATTACAGAGACAGCGTCTCGGTGGAAGAATTTCAAGCTCAGATTAATGCTGCCTCACTAGAAAAAGTCAAGCAGTATAACCAGAAACTACGGTGGGTAATAAACCAACATTCGTGAAATTAGCTTACCAAGTTCTGTTTTTCAATTCAGTTTCTGTGACACAACTTTAAACTGAAATGTGTTGTATGATGGTTGGATTTTGCTTCATGATTGAATAAGATCCAAGATTCATGATTCTGACTTTGCTGATTTCTGCAACGTTAAGTTACCTTAAAAAAATTGTTTTCTCCTGAAAGCTTTAGCTGTAATTACCTCCAGGTTGTTGTACTAATGCATATAGAAAAGGGAATGTCTGTTTGATCACAAGTGGAGTATCAGAATTGCTATACATTATGATCTGATTTTATAGACCATATTTACCTAATTTCTGCAGAATAGGACTTGAAAAATAATGTTCTTTTCCTGCTCTTTCTCCTGACACCCCACCATACTAATGGGAATACAGACTTATTTGGATAACTGCATCAGTGTTGGCTATGGATCACAGAGTGCACACTTGCCAGTACACGTAGAAATTTTGCAGCTGTGTATTTTGGTAAATATTTCATTAAGGAGTTGCACATAAAGACAGACTTTCTACTACACAAAATAATCTATTAGTTATGAAGTAAAATAAGGAAAATGGGTACACAGATCGCTCTTGTTTCTCACTGTGTCTGTGAAAAACACCTGTTCAAGTATTCTTACTTGCCACATGAGTTGAAGAGTGCAGAGGACTGTGGTAAAATCACATTTATTCACTCCTAAAATTCTTGAATGGAATGGAAATGCTATCATTTCACTAGGACGATTAGGCAGTTTATAAAAGCAGCAGAGAACAGGAGTTAAAACAGCTCAAGGACAGTGGAAAAGGGGGAAGAAGATAAATGAGGGTCTCTGCAATTCCTTCACCTGTTGTTCCTATCTCTGGAAGGTTTTCTTCATGGATTTTGCAAAATTATCTCCCTAATTTGTTATTAAAGCAGGGGAATTTCTAGATTCTGTTTTATTCTAAGTACTGCTATAGCAAAAGTGATTTTAAAGCCAGTTGCATTCAGTAAGTGTGATGTATTTTTTTTGTGTGTGTGACATCTCTGTCAGTGCACTTGTATGTCAATGACAAATGTATTTATTTAGTCTGTTTTCCACCTTCTTATATTCACACTTCCTATTTGGGGAAAAAAGTGCCTCCTGAGTATTTTTGTGACAAGGCTTATGTTATCAATCAATTTAATAGAGAACTTTGGTCATGCCAGTATTTGGCCTAGATGAAGTCAGCTATTGGTGGAAAGAGATTCTATCAGTTAGACAGACAAGACTTTTAGTGTTTTTTTTTTTTTCTATGAGTAGAACCAATTTAACCTCCCATGAAAATCCTTAAAATAAATTCTTCCTGGCTCTGTGCTTTAGTGTTCCTTGACCTTGCTTACCTCATGTGTTAGGTCCTCCGTTCATGCTGTGGCTATAATGAGGTATATTCCTCTTTACAGTGTTGTGACTCACAGCTCTGATGAGCTAAGCTTCAAGGACTAGTTTTGCAAGAAGTTACTGTGAAAAGATTATCATTAACAAAAATTACCATGGGTATCTCTGCTCAGTCAGTAACAGGAAAAATTTTGATGGTTTTTTCAGCTCTCTAATGTCTGACTAGAACATTCAGTAATTGATTTGTTTGCTTTCTGATGAACTCTACCCATTTCTTAAGTGTGGCACAAACAGCTTCAGGAAGTAACTGACAAAATGTGAAGAGGAAAAACAGAAAAGCAGGTGCTTCATTCTTATTCTGCTATTTGTTAGCCTGTGTAGGTGTTTGGCCAGGAGAATCTAATGAAGTAACTACAGCAGCAAAAGATATTAACATTTGGTAATTGCTCTAAAGAAGAACAGAAAAACTGAAATCGAATATTCCCTGGAAACATGCTCAAGTGCAATAACACTAAAACTCTTCACGTGGAAGAAATCCTCTGTGCAGCACTTCTTAATCAGTAATAAAATAAGTCATTTGAGATACAACTCATAAGCCTTTCTTTCACCATAGAAAACGAATGTGCTGCTTGCTTGTGAGATGACCATCTGATGACCGTTTTATGATTTCTCCATCACTACAGCAGCCAAAAGCAAACGGGAGCAACAGCTATGGAAAAAGTAGTGAGAGAAGAGGATGGGGACTAGTGGGAATGAAAGCAATGTTTGGCAGTGACACTGCAGCCAAGACATCCACTGATGAGAGACTCAGGAGACAATTTCAGCTTCTCTTACTTCTGATGCATTGAGTTAATAACGCTCAATAATAATGTGAAATAGAAGAGACCCCACTTGCAAACAGAGTTGTTGGCCTAGCTTGGTATGGACCCAAACAGGAGAGTAAATTAAAAAATGAGTAGTATTTTTGCTCAGCTACCTCTTAATTTCTTGTAGTTAAAGTCGTGTTAAAGTTTGATTACATAGAATATTTTTTGGGTGATGAATCTCATACTGTACTTTTAAAAAATTAATTTACAGATTATTTATGTGAATGAATCAAAAGATATATTTGGAAATTTGTAGTGGATTTCAGGAAGGATAGCCATTAAGTCAAGAAGCTGAACCTTTGCTTTTATTGCAGAGGTCATTCATAACTATGGAACTCTGACCAGCTTTTCCACAGTATCAGAACTGATGCAATTTTTTGCAGGTGCAAAATTGTCTTCCTTGACACTGATTTGAGCATCATAAGAGCTTCTGTCTTTCATGGTTCTTGCTTTGGGGCTTTTGCAAATACTACCTCAGCTATGAAATAGTCATTGATAAGATTATCATTTTTATGAGAATGCATGAAAGACAGTTGAAAATTGGTTATAGAATTTCATGCTTATGTGGAATGGAGGAAATATCTCTCCGTCTTCTGTAATGGACTTAACCCTAGCCATTTGAATCTTATTAGTAGTATAAGGGAACTTTTATTCTAAGATCAGGACAAGTTGAGTTCTTCTACAATTCCTGAGGCAACATCCTCTACATCAGCAGTATGTAGGAAGTGCTTTATTGAAATAAAGATGTTATATAAGGAAATCAAATAACCAATACCTAGTTTATTAAATTTCTGAATCTGCTGAGAAATTTTCAGCATCTAACCCACAATTATTCTTAATCATGCTGTATTTTTTTCAAATTGCACTTATATTTATCGTTCACCAATTCTGTTTCTATGACACTGATAAAGAAAGTAAAGTTATGTTCAAATTCTGTTTGAGAACTGAGCTGGTGCTAGTAGTTGCCAGCAATGTAAATTGAACCTGATCAAATTGTTTGCTAATGAGAAACATTCAGTACATCCAAGCTAAAGTAATTAGGTCAGCAGGGATTTTCAAGATCTTTATTACTATGTGTTTGATAGCTCAGCAGTTGTCTTCTAATTTAGAAGGGGGCTAAAAAGAACCTGTGTATCTGACCTCTGTGGAGGTCAATGTTAAGTGAGCCCTTTCTGTATTCTCCTTTCTCCTCCCACTTGTCTCCCCGTTCCTCCTTGACTTTCAAATAGGCTTTTTTCATCCTGAATCAGTCTTTTTGCTGTTACAGATACCGGACATTATTTTGCTTCAACAGTGCAGGACACAATGGTGTTCAAATCCATAACTACTACAAATGCTGACAGGAATAACAAAATCTCACAAAGGCACTATATTTATTCAGACTGCTTGGTTGATTGAAATATTGTATTGCAAGTCTTGAGTCATATAATTTTATAAACATGAGGGTAAACTTAAAGAAGTAATGCTTCAAAATTACAATTTAAGAATTATTTGTTTAAAATGCATTCTGTCCTTTGAATATGTCCTTTTTCTTTATAGCTGGTAAAGGTCTATTTCTTACAGTAAGGTTCAGTATGCTAGCTATTACTGCATTGTATAGAAATAAATCTTATGGTCCTTGCTCTGATGGTCAGATTGGTTGTGGTGCAAGCCTGTTGGAAACTGAGATGGACCCTGACAGACAGGTTAGCTGCATGGCCATAACTCAGCCAACCTTCGGACTGAATAGTGACTTCAGAGTAAAATATTTAGTTGGATATGAGAAGAGTTTTTATCCTTAGAGAAATAGGGTTTTGGGTTAGCTTCCTGCAAAAAGTAAGCCATTTTTAAAAATGGGCTTTCAGTGTAGGAATGAAAACTTTTGTAATGTTTGTTCAAGTTATCAGAGGTTAGTACTTGATGGCCCAGGATGGGACTTTGAGTGTGCAGAAGGAAGGCTGGTCTTTCAGTCTTCCTATCTCTGTATTTGACACTTTATCAGATTAATATTTTTTTGATGGTGGTGGCAGGTTTTTTTTTTTTTTTTGTAGTGTGAACTCTCATTCTGAGTAAAAGCTGTGTTCTTCCTATGACATTTTATTAAAATGCAGTTTTCTACAGGTACTTCTGGTTAGCTGCTTAATCAGAAAAGTCCAGGCACATCTGTGCTTTAAGAGGTTTTTTCCTGGATGCATCTGTGCACATAAGGGATGTATCACAAAGGCAGAGAGGATGTTCAGGGCACAGGTCATTCAGCAGGGTGCAGGGCTGTGCCTGTACCAAGCCTGCTTCCAGCTTCTGTGTCTCTGCAGTGTACTTCGCTTTCATTATTGACTGCAAGAGCAAACTTATGGTGGTGCTGAAAACTTCACATCAATATACGTGCTTGGATTCCAAAACTGTCTATGCAGATAATTTTTGGCTTATAAGAAATTAGAGAAATCAATGGCTTTTAGATACATGAGCATTTTTAATGTTTTTTCAGATGCCTATGTTTGCATTTAGACATCTGTACAAGTTTAAAATTTGTCTTCTGTTGTTATAGTGTGTAGAATTGGGAACATACCGAGGAAATGAGAAAAATAATAGATGAAGGTGAGGTCAGGAGAGCTCTGCTTTCCCATTAATTTTCTCTTAACCTCAGCATGGCACTTTTTTGTGACACCTCTGATTATATGATGACCCAGTTCTTTACTCCAAAGATAGGATCATGCTGTGGGAAAGACAGCTGAGGGTTGTGCTACATCCCCACCACTGGTGTGGGTGCTAATTACCACTGTGTAGTAATTAACTCGCCTGTGCATCAATAGAGAAAGAAAGTCTGGAAAAAATGTTCCTTCCTTCCTGCCTGCCATTCTGTGTGATTTGGAACTATTCTTTGAAGTCAGCTGTGTCCAGGGTTATTGGCAGTGCCTTCTGTAGCCTGTTGTACAGCCATAATAGAAGAAAAATTACTGCAAGTAAAGCAGTGAAGGGGAAAAAAAATTGTGGATTTTTGAGAGTTTTCTTGGACTTTTCTCCCTATGTTGCTGCTTTCTTGGATATCATTTTAGGAGGTAAATGCAAGCCTGTTATGCTAAGGAAGCAATTACAATCAGTGAATCTAATGACAAATGATTTAGCTAACTACCCTCATTACATTGAACATCTGATTACACTGAATGTAATATTTGTCATTTTAAAGAGTTTCATTTACAATGTAACTTCAAACAATTTCTCTGTCTGAAACCTCCTGTATTTATTTTATGTCATAAGTAGTCCTCCACAGAGCACTAGCAAATGTAATTGAATTCTTTATTCAGAGACGTTACAATTCATGACGTTTTCATGTTGTTGGGTTTTCTTGTTTCTTTGAATTTTCAGAAAGATAAGAAAAGGAAACTATTTCTCCCCCTAGAATATATGCACACATGGAACAAAATCTGTGTGAGGAATGTAACATCTTTTTCAATTTATACACACACACACATGTATACATGCACAACAGCCTCTCAAGCTGCAGGCTTCTTGGCAGGATGATGTTTCTGTATCCTGTATAATTTAGTCAAGGCAGAAAATAGATGTGATGGCACTCATGGCTTCAGGCTGAACTAAAATTCTCTAATAGTTACCTTGCTATAAACGAGTTACAATGACATAAAGGACATATCCACTTAAAGGCAGTTAATTACTATGAAAGAAAGAACTTGTCTCTGAAACAAAATGATGAAGCCCCAAGGCAATACCTGCATTATCAAAAAGACCAGATCATATATCAGTTCCTGTAGTAAATACATTAAAATCCACCTTAAAGCTGACAGATTCCTTGCCGCACTATTTCCAGTGGAAAGCTTTTCCAAAGCAAATGCTCGTGTGGTCAAGAAGCTTATGTTGCTTGTCCTTGTGCCACTCTTGTCCTGTGATGAGTCTTTGCTTCATGTCTGTTCACTTCAGTGAGCGACATGTTAATGACCAACTAACAGTTTCTGTCACTGCCATCAAATTCAGAAGAGTGATGTGAGGAGAGTTACAGGATTCAGAGAGTGATTCTCTGATAATATTTTCTTTTTTTACAGTGAGACATTTCTAAATCAGGTGGAAAAACTGTTTTCCTGTATTCAATACTACCTATTTGATACATAGCTTTATGTTCAAAACAGCAACATGGACTGCGATACTGCATAGACAAATTTATCATGTAATTTATGTGACTATAATCATTGGAAATTTAATGCCTCTTAGATTTTTAAGATGTGGTTTCAAATGAACTAGAAATTTGTGACATAACTCTCTAAATGCAGAGTCTTTATGAAGGAGAAATTGAAAATTAAGCATAGCGCCTGAAGAATATAACAAGGAAATAATAGCTAAGTTTTTCTCCTGATGAACTTAGTGAGAAGTATTTTAGATAGAACAGAAATTAAGATTCATTGCATCCAAGTGAAGCAAGACCAGAGAAAGAATAGAGAGATCCTGGGAAAAGTAAATTCAATTTGTCTAGCTGGTCTAAAAGATATTACCAGATGGCTTGAATTTAGCTTTGGGATTTTTTTCCTTTTTCACTGCTGTGCTCATTCTGCAAATGTAAATGAATTGTTTCTTTAGACTTTTGACAGAGGATGATCAGTATTTATTATTGGTAGCGTTCTGTAATTGAAAATTATGTGTCTTGGTACATTATATGTACTGTCTCTGCTCACTGAGGTGGACATCAGGTTCATCCTGCTTTCTTTATCCTCTGCCAGCACAGAGAATGTGTATGTGCAGTGATCAAAGGTGGAGCCTTTTTTTTTCACTCCTGGTCACTAACAGGAATCCAGCCCAAGCCTGCAGTAGTTGAAACTGTAACCACACGATGACTATTTGACATCTTGTCTCTTTTAGGAGTGTATTCCATGTCTGGAATATCAGGAGCTTCCATGTCTGAAATATCAGGAGCTAATAAGGAGACATCCATTGTCTGAAAGACAAATGTGGAAGCAATTAGTACCATTATTTGGTTTGGTGTGGATTTGGCTGTTTGGATAATGATGGGAGAATCAGGAGGGCAGCTGTAACTGCTCTGTGGTCAAAGAACTTCCCTTTAACATCACAAATAGGATGGTTTCAAGTGCTCTTGGACATAGGTAGAGACACTGGAGACTAAACTCTGGAAAGCAGGTGCTAAAAGGTTGCATGTGAAAAGTGAGCAGTGTTACATAGAGCAAATTGGATCTTTTTTTGCATTTTTTTGTCATCCATGACTTTCTGTCTTCACATTTCTATGCTCTCATTTATGTAATGCCCTGCTTTTGTGTTTGCAAAGGTTTAAGAGTAAGGCTATGAAAGGCCTGCTTTGATAGCAGGACTGTTGCTTTGCAAGCATCCTCCTCAGTTTGCACCTCAGATACTTGTGCTCATTCTGGTACTAATCGCTCAACATGCCTTATCCAGAGACTGAAAAGAGTTTAAATTGGTGGGAGACCAGTAGTTTAGCCAGATGCTGCAGTCTTGCAAGAAAATGAGGAGCATTATGAAGATTCCTCCGCTTAGTTTAAGAGTCTAGTTTCTTGGGAATTTGGTTTTCAAGAGCTGACGGTCTGTGTCTCTGCTGTACTCCCAGTCTGCTACATTAAAGCAGACAGTTGCCAAGGAAGTCCTTAAGTTTCATTTTTTGAAATTTTCTTAACACCCCTCCCCACTTGTAGGTATTTAAATGCATTACTAAACCTGATTTTTTTCTCTCTTCTCTGTGTATTTTTCTTGTCTCACCATACAGTCACATCCTCTTCACTAGACACTGCACTATTTCCCACAGTAGAGGGAAATAATAGTTGTCAGGACAGGGTTAATTTTCGCAGTAGCCAAGAGGGACATGCCTGGGAGAAGGAGATTATCCTATACCACTGTCATTGCCAGGGGCAGGGGAAGGGAGGCTCTTCCAAGGAGAAGGGGTTCCTTCTGGTGGAGTAAATGTGGCGCTGGCCCTGAGCCAGAGGGAGCAGTCGGGGTGGCATGGCTGTGGTCGGGTTGTGGGCTCCACAGAGCGCATTTTTGTGTGGGAATCACTCTCTCTTTTGTACACTTTTCTCATGAATATTGTTGCTCTTACTGTTTTTCTTGCCCCATTGCTGTTTCTAGCAAATTGTTCTTATCTCAACTTGTGATCTTTACCTTTTGTGCTTCCAATTCTCCTCTCCAGCCAGCAGCAGGGGAAGGAGGAATGAGCAATGGTACATGGCTTGGAGTGGTTTCAGAGGGAAGACTAAATTGGAGAATACCATCCCTAAACCATGACATCAGTAGAGACTGACAAAAGCTGGTTTGTCACTTTGTGATTAGGGTAAGGCAGGAATCATAGAATTGTTTAGTTTTGGGAAAGACCTTTAAGATTGAGTCCAGCTGTTAACCCAGCACTGCTAAGCCCACCACTAAACCATATCCCTGAGTGCCACATCTACACATCTATTCAATACCTCCAGGAATAGACTCAACCACGTCCCTGGGCAACCTGTCCCAGTGCTTGACAACCCTTTCAGTGAAGAAATTTCTCCTAATATCCAATCTAATCCTCCCCTGGCACAACTTGAGGCCATTTCCTCTTGCTCTATCACTTAGAGCTGTAACTACTAAGGATGCTGGTGACACTGTACATAGGGTTATATTACTGACAGATGCTAGGAGACATGACTTAAAATTGCTGAGTTTTAGCATGGGTTGAGAAGGTAATTATACTTGGTAATTTATCATTTATTGAGATTTGCCATTTAGCGGAAAGAATATGTCAAACAATTTGCTGTAACAGAAAATGGATATATTTACTACGGAAAACTCCTGAATTTTTATATTTATATGTATATAAATGTATTTACAAATGTATGTGTATAAATATATATACATACATATATAATAAGCATGTTATACAAATGCTCACCTGTATAGTTAAAAACTAGATGGCAGAACACAGAATTATTAACAAAGAAATACAAAAATATGGTGCACATAGATGCAAAACCACAGAGATACTGTTTATCTGTGTCATAAATACGTGCTTTTTAGTTTGAGCTGAAGAAAATAATTAGGGACTCCAACACCTTCTGACTCCACACCTCTGTTCTGATGTGTCCTTTCTCAGGTTGCTGACTGTGCTTTTCTACATGGTCTTGAATATCTTGTGACTGAGGGATGGAAAATCTAGTAGAATTAGGACACATTTCCATCCTTCTCTTGAGGACACTATGAATTAATTTATATGTTTACCACTGAAATGTGGAAATAAAACACTAAATTATTCTGTGCTATAACATCAAAGCAAAACCTTTCTAGAGCAAAACCTTCAATTGGTATTTAATGCTATAACCCAGTTACCTCCCCCTCTCCAATAATTTTTTTACTATTCTTGTATTCAAAGAAAAGATTAACAATACCTAGGATAACCCTAGGGGCTTATAGGCACAAGAAATTGAGAATGAGACTAAACACTTGGATTTGCTTGAATTATCTGTCTGTTTGAAGTTACTCAGGAATGTGTGTCTTTGCAGGTCTGAAGCCTTCTTAGGGTTCCATTTGCAAAATTTCTATTTTTCAGGATTGGACATGTTTGTGTCAGTTTTGGAGGGTACCCTGTAAAATGCTTCACTAAGAAAATATCAATACTGCATTTCCTTTGTACTTAAGTTCTGGGACGACATCTTGGGAAAGCATTCATCTTGTGACAGATTTTTCTTTTTGAACACTAAGATGTTTGCTACCTTATCCCAGTGATAGTTTTCCCTGAGATACTTGTCCCCATTATTTGACATTGCTGCATAGGGGATATCTTACAAAAGTCAAACACAGCAATAATACCCAGTAGATTTATTGTGTATTGGATTACCTAACTTCTTTTTTTTTTTTAAAGGAAGGCTTTTCTTCTAGATCTTAGAGAAATTGCAAGGCTTTAAAAGCTAAACTAACATCACATTTGGAGACAAAGAACTATGATTTCATTCTGGTTCATTTCAAATGGATTAGAAAATATTGTCCAAATTGGGCACCATGCCAAGATTGCCATTAACTTTTCCCATAAAATATGATTAAGGACCTTAACAAGCATTTAGTAATTAAGTGAAGTGCTTTGGAAATTTATATGCTGTCCACAGGTTGTCATGTTCTGTAAAATACTGAAGACAGTTTTTATGAAAAGCGATAAAAATAAAGCACTTGAAAAACATCTGGGAATGTTATCTGATGGGGAAGGAACAGTTTCACTTGTAACAGGATATTTGGATATTTAAGATGAATGTTGTGTATAGTTGATTTTTTGTTTGGTTTTTTTAGGCTAATGAATAATTGACTGAATTAATGGAGTAATTCCTATAATTGTACATCCCATTCTAGTGTCCATGTTGCTTCATTTTATACCCTCAGTTAATTATTTTCTATGTTCTCCTTTAATTAGTATACTGTTCTATATTTGGTTTCTGGTTTCATTTAATGCAGCAGAATTTGCTGGAATAACAGTCCAAAGGGATGGGATTGCTGAAGAGTCTCTGAATGAAGCAGATTTTCCTATCGTATGGCAGGAAAGAGCAGTATAGGCTTTCAGTCTGATAATGTTCAGTGGAGAGCAGGGTGAGGCTTTGTTTTTTAGCTTTGCTAACAAAGAAAAAAGGTTTGTCTGTTGCTGCTGAGGTAGCTTTTATGTGCTGTGACCACTCAAAGTGATTTATGAGTATTATGAGAATTTTCTCTACAGACCTCTTTTCCTTTCAATAGTGTCCAGCTTCCTTTGACACAGAGTGCATTGTGGATCATGCAACAGGCTTAATGGAATAACAGAACTAGATTAGTTTTGCTGTGCTTTCTGAGGGAATGAATTCAAACCTTAAATTTGGGATAAGTTATTTTTTAAAACTACAAACTACTAGAAGCAAAGTCTACTAGAATAAAAGGTGGATAGCTTTTTTTATCAACTCAATTATTTCAGGTTATTGAAGAGTAATGGGTATTCAGATCTGCAGTCTGCACCCCTTTCCAGCAAGTGTGCAACAATGTAACTTCTCAATAAAATCATAAAATAAGAGGGGGAGCAATTTTTAACCTTGTGTGCTACATGAATTGGTGCTTTAATGATTGGAGGATCCAGCTGGTCCTCATGTTTGAGAGTTAGAATGCAAGGATGCAATTTTTTTTAGTGGGTTTTTTCATATTTTAGAGCAACTGAAATTTGGTTACCAAACTCCATAGTTCTAGCCTGAGTTGTTGCTCAGTTGTGACCTTTAGTTAGGTCTACGCCTTGAGCACACACAGTGGAGCCAGATCACAGTGATACCTTGATGTTGTCACTGGAGAATCTCTCTTTTTTTTCCTATGTGTGCCATAGTTCAACGGGGTTTCTCTTGGTTTTTTTTTCATTTAAATGTTGCCCAGAGTAGCTGCATTAGTAGCTGTTGCCTGGTTCTCACTGGTAGGTAGGGAGGCCTACCAAATATTTCTATTTTCAGCTGCCACAGGAAATTTTAGGAGCTTTGCAACCAGCAGAATGAGTTTTGTGATCAGAGAAACATGGAATGGTTTGGGTTAGACAGGACTTTAAAGATCATCTGGTCCCAGTCCACTGCTGTGGGCTGGGGCAGGCTTTTTTTGTGTTGCTGCAGACGGAATAAAACCTGTGATCTTCTCACAAAGAAATGTAGAATATTTCCTCTGCCTATGAGATGTTTAATGATAGCTCCTCTGTGGTGAGCAGTTAAGGTGTTACTTATAAGTTGAAAGGTTAAAACAAAAATTCCTCTAGGGTTCCTGAATTGAAGAAGACAGGAGAGAAGAGTCCCATACTTCCTGTGTGCTCTTTGCTAAAGCTTTTCTTTTTTTTGGGGTAGAGGAAGAGGAAGGATGTTTTGTTGTAGGATAGAAAAATATCAGCCTCCTTTGTGCCACACAGAAATTCATCAACTTTACATTTGAAGACAGCATATGTTGCACTTGTCTGTTTTATATAAACTTTTTCTGGGACTATTCATTGGTAACTGAAAGGCTGTAGAAGGAACTGTGAGAATATGGGTGGATACACAGTAGATAAACCTGATAGAGTAAGTATACTTTCTCCATCACCTTTGTGTTCTGCAGGGAAATGAGAGTTTTCTTTGGTTTTTCCTCTCATATACTAATTCATTTTCAAAGAAGTGTGGAAATTGTAAAGAAAGGCAGGGTTTTTTTATTTGTACATGAATGCATAACTGCATGCATTGCAAATGCCATTTTGCTTGTATGATGAATATTTGTCTCTTGTGGGGTTTTTGCTTTTTTGTTTCTTTTTATTTTGTGAACATGTATATGTTTCCTCTTTCAGTACTCTGTTTCATATTAGGGATTCTGTTTTTATGTTACTGCATTTATATACAGCAAATATAAAAAAGCTTGTAGGATGTGAAGCTCAGGCACTATTTGTATGCCAGTTTTCCCAAAGTCACTCTTAAAAATCTGTATGGTACCACAAACCTTTTCATGGGTAGCTTTGTTGAAGATCACTTTCAGATCCTGTTTTTTTCTGATAACTAGATGTTAAAATTTTGCACTGTACTGTCAAAGGGCAGAGGGACAGTTTTTGTTTCCAGAACAAAAAATGTTCCTTATTACTTTAAAAGAAGGAATGATAGTGCCTGTTTATTGTTGTATTAATCCTTGACTCTCTTTTACCATAAGGTAAAAAACCCTTCAACCTTAGGATGTTGTCTAGGAATAGTCACTTGTAGAAATTTTGTTCAGGGGTTGAAACAGTTTTTTCATTACTCTATCTGTTTGTTCTTTCAGGGCATTCTACCTGGACAAGTCAAACTTGCCTCCAAATTCAACATCTAAAGCAGCTTATATAGATAAGGTAAATAAAAATGTTAAGTGCCTAATTAAACTCTGCATGTTGCACACTGTGTTACTAAGGCTTCCTTTGCTCCATCAAAAACTGAATTATTTAAATCTGGGGAGAGAGGAGCAGGGAAAGGAGGAACTCTCTTGCAGCATTTTGTCCTACCTGTGTTTTTGGGGTAGCTGTTGCCATGTGGTTCTGTATTAAAAGGTGTGGCAGGAGGGTGTCTGCATTTAAGAAGAGGAATCATTACTTTCCTTTTTCACTGTGCTTTCAGATCAATGCAACCGCTCTAGGAGCATGTGGGGTAGGATGCGGGAGGACCGGTGCAGGCAGAAATTCTTTGTTCTGAAAGCTGGAAGCACTTTTCCAAATTAAACACTCCTTCAGCATCCTGCTCAGAAGGCTTTCTTCTGAATCTTCTCATTTAGGCTTTCTTCAAATGCTTTCATCTGTCTTTACACCTCTGTGGCTGAGAGATCCCAGGGGCTACGAAAATTCATTTAATGCTCTCTTTTCTTGTTGGAGAGTTAATTCCTGTATTGCAGCCCAGTAGGGGGAATAAAGAAGTTCCTGGGGTCTTGCCTACAAAAGTGATTGAGCTACTGTGTTTCAAGAAATAACAGTGCTCATCAGCTGAGCCCTGTGACAGGCTAAAATTTTATCTCAGTATCATCCAGCATCGGTGTTAACAGACTGGTAGTTCCTGTTTCTTGGATCCGTGCAGGACTGCACAGGAGGGAAGGAGGACATTCGCCACTCCTTCCCTGGGGAGTCAGCAACTTGCCTAGCAGTCACAGGTGCAGCAGGCACAGGTTTAGCTGTATATGTGTATGGTTGTAGGCTGCCTTTTTATGGCTTCCCTTCTTTCTCCAGTCCATTAATGGATACGGCACTCATGGGCCAATTGAGTCTATTGAAGTGAAAACCACTTCTGTAGGTAGGACTGGGAATGAAACAGTCAGTGATGGGAAGAATTGAAAAGCTTTAGAAAGTTGTCATAGGTCATGTAACAGAAGACTTTATGTTTTGTATTTATGTCATGGAATTTGGCTTTGGCTTCCTCGGCCAGACCTGGTATCCTACCTGCATCTGTGATGACCTACTCTGTTAGAGTATTTCATGTGCTCCCAGGAGCAAATATTTAAATCTCTCTCTCTCCCTCCCTTGCAGCTGATGAGGCCTCTCAATTGCTTGGATGAACTTTACCGGCTGATAGGGTCGTTTATCCGGTCCAAGCGCACGGCTGCCTGTGCATACACTGCGTGCAGTGCTTCCGGAGTGGGATTGCTTTCGGTGTCGTCTGAACTCTGTAGCAGACTTGGAGCTTGTCACATCATTATGTGCAACAGTGGAGTTCACCGGTATGACAAATTGTTTTTCTCCTTTTGTTGCAGTCAGTCATTCTGTCATTGTGGGTTGGAGACTGCCGCTCTTTTAGAGGCTGATCTTACACTAAATATCTAATATCTTACATGAAAGAGCAAACACACTTCAAAGTTTTGTGGTGAAATTCTAGAATTGTATTTGTAGTGGTTGACAGGAATGAACAGTACAATTTTTTTGTTTTGTGCAGTTGCAATGAGATTGTTCCTCATTCAAGTCAGTAAAAGGCAGAAATCTTAATTGCTAAAGTAGAAAAAGGAATGTTACGTAGATGAATAATATGTACTATATTGAACTCTTAATACAGGCAAGAAATGCTGAAATTTGTATTTACTTTGTATGCTAGGTGGAATAATAGTACAGCTTGTTTCAAGGAAAAAAGATGAAACATAAGACATATGCATTTTTGCAGGTATACCTTATGATAAGGAGAGGTTCAGTCTGTAGAACAGTTGATGTGCTTAATACAATACCAAAAAATAGGTTGACCTATACTCAACTGAAATTTGTCATCAACCCTAAGAGATGTTAATAGACAAATATATATATGTATATATGACAATAGTGTCATCACAGAGCTCTCTAGTATTTAATCACGTTTGTCACAGGCAGCAATATATTTATGATCCAGCTGGGCAGATTACAATTTTTTGGCACATTGTACCAAAAAAGCAAAGATGACTGGAGAGGGGGAAAAATCCCCCAACAAACAAAAGAACTAACATAGCAAATAATCTGATGCTAAATATATGCTCTTTTCATAAGAATCCCAATCAGTAGATCGGGGTAGCAATATGTGAAAAATGCCGCTTAGTTTCTGGTCTATGCAAGTCCTTAGTTCAGCAGACTTGGTTATAAATACCTTGTGTTACAATGAGTGTTACTTTCTCCTCATTTTAAGTAACATCCTTTCTTCAAATGAGTTTTGAGGAGGGGAGAAGAAAAAAGGCAATTGCAACATAAGCTGCAATGCAGATTATCAGGCATGAAAAAAAGGAAAAGCTCCATACACAGCCAAAACAATTAAGTTGTATAAAGACAGTGTTTGTCATTTGAGAGTTTGCAACAGACTATTTTCATTACTCTCTTTCAATGATACAAATGTACATAACATACTGTATACTGTACTTAATTTTAGGGAATAGCAGGAAAAAGCTTTGTTATGTAACACTAGTCACTATATCAGATGGAGATGGAAATACTATATAGCATGGGCTGTCATAACACTGATGTTTCAGAAGGCCATGAAGCTATACAGCTTTTCTCTTTGTCTTGCTTTCAGTTTCATGTCTTACGTGATCAGAAAAGACTATGGGCATAATTCTGATAGGGTTTTTTTTTTAGCTGAAAAAGACTGCCTTTGGGTTCCATCACCATTTCATGAATTTGTCAGTACATTTGTGCCAAAAATGTTAATAATTTAAGACTAAAGTCAGAACAACTTTAACAGCCCAAATAAACAATTACCCTGCAGTGTGTGGGCCACAAATTATTCAGAATAATTTGGTGACTGAACGAGATATGGTTTGCTTAAATCTGAACATGAGCTGTTCTAAGATGAAAATTAATTAGTCATCAAATTTCTGCTCAAAACAAGGGCTAATTCAAAGGTAAAACCTCTTAATATTTAAGTGTATTTAAAAACCACAAAAAATTAAAAAACCAATATATTGGTTTTAAAGACTATATTATGAGAATGGGAGTGGGATTTAAAAGTGTTATTTGTGGGTTTCCATCTAGATGTTAAAGGATTCATCGTCATCTACTTACATAAAGTAAAGGTGCAAGACTCTTTTCTCTAAAGTGTGGCTAGTTCTACTTTACAGAGAGTCCATCTGAGTTTTGGTACAAGATACTGCTACTTCATTTGTGCTTTAATACTGCCTTTGTGGCTACCATCTGTTCAGAGAAAGAAACATCAACTCTTAGCATTATCAGAGATATTTCAAGATAGGCTCTCCAGGAAAAAGGAATGGACTAGTTGAGAATTTTTATAGGTACTCAGGGGTTTGTACCTGGAAGTTCAGAGGAAAACTTGTGTATATCAAGACTAGAAGGGATTCTTTGCTCCTCTGAGGGAACATAAGTCCCTTTAAGTGGCAAAAGCTGAGAAATTTTTTAATACCAGTTTCCTGAAATTACTGTTTCGCAGGCAAACTGGATAGATGAAGTTTTTCCTTAGCATTTGGAGTCATATAAAGTCACTTCATGTATGGTTTTCTCTTTCTGGTCTCCCCAGACCACATATCTACAGTCCAGTACTACGTGGGCTTTGCTTTTTGACATTCTGAAATTGCCATTGCCCAGACAGAAATCTTGCTTTGTTTCCAGCTAGGTTTGCTCAGTGAATTTTGTGCCCACGATTTCTAGTGCTAAATTCTGCAGTGTTTTTGTGGACCTACTCTCCTTGTTTTTCTCAGAGTGAAATGGTCTTGCAGCAACATGTAATCCTGTGAGAAGGACAGAAGAGGAAAGAGCAAGATGCTGGATATCATCAAGTCCCATAGACATAGAGAATTTTGCTTTATGCCTGCAATCTTGAAGGCTAAATTCTTCTCTTTGTTGGAGTAGGATTTAATCAGGGCAGATAATGTTGCAAAATAGTGCTTCTTAGCTTGTAACATAGTTCCATAGGGTTCAAGCTACTGCTTTTTCAGTTAGAGGGGATATTTATCTCTGGTTGTATTCAGCAGTGTATCTGGCTTTCTGTGTTCTTAGAAATTAAATACTGTGAAGTTCATGATTGTGATCAGTTGCAGAACTTCACATTTTGTAGGCCCAGATCAATGACTCATGACTGTTTTCTAACACTAGGTCAAGGATATCAAATGAGTTGAAAACTGGTATTATCTACAGATGCTACTAGATAAACGGACTGGGGAAGGATGTGAATTGTCCTTGCAGATTAAACTTTGAAAATCTACTTATTTGTCAGTCTTGGCAGCTTAAAAATGAAGGATAACCAACTTGGAGCAAGGCTCCTCCACACTTTCTTTCTAAAAGCCCTAATTTTAGGCCAGTTTCTGTGATCTGTCTTTAAGGGAGCAAATGTTTGAGATTCTGTGGAAGAGTACAGGGTGCTCTACTCATTAGCGTTTTTCTGTTGTTTGTGGGGAGTGGGAGTTGAGCAAGGCATTAATCTGTCAAAGTTTAGATATATTCACACACCTTCCCTCACTCAATTTATCCATCTCATACTGAACTGACTGGAGAGCCCATTCCGTGTTCTCTCAGTTTAGGTGTCATGGATTGACAGGGGGCAGGGGGAGGTTCTGCCACTGCTCCTACTAACCAGAAGCAAGTCCCAGATAGCTTGTGAGGGACGCGCTGGGTGACAGTCCAATGCAGAAGAGGCCAAGAACTATGAAACAACAGCTTTTTCTGCTTTGACAGTGATTGCTGATCTCTGGATCAGCAGTGTCTTGGTTTCTGACTTCTCTGTGATCCATATTAAATTGCTTTTTACGCTGCACTAGGCTAAAACAGCTTGACAGAGTTCATGCTTTCATCCCTATATCCAAGATAATGCTGGGGATTTTGAATTGCTGGTGATTGCTTTGCTTTGATTTTTATTATGACAATATGTTTACCAATTTACATTACAGCCCGTAATCCTATATCTATTGCAGACAGCAGTTCTTTTCAAATACATTTTGAGCAGCAGAAAACCAAGGATGGGGGAAAATAAGTCCCTTTAACCTTCACTGGCCTAAGTGATGTGTGAATGTTACAAACCTCCCCTTGGATTATCATCAGCGAACATGCCTTGTTGATCAACAAGAGGAACAGAGCTCTAAATTAGTTGGAGAAATCAATAGTTTGCATTTTTGTTTTCCCTTTTTTTTATCATTCATAATTATATTTCTGCCTGCCAGCCAGCTGTCACCCTGTAAACAACGCTCTGCTTTCTTTACTTGTGTTCATTCTGTTTGAAGTTGCAATCAGTCGGTACAAATGCAGGTGATGAAAGGCATTTTTAAATTTTATTGAATCATGATTCTAGCTCCTGCTTGAGGGAGAAGAGCAAGACTGCACTGCAAAGACACGTCCTAGCCTCTTTCTGTGCCAAAATGAAATTAGGTGCAGCAGCTGCAGAAGTCTGTTCAGGGACCATAGGCCTTACAGGCTCAAAGGAATCATTTAAAGCATCCAAATGAAACAAATCCCAAGTTTATTTAAATTTTTGCATTTCCTGGAGGATCAAGAGAAAAATCTTCTATAATCTTGATGAACCCCAGAAAAATCACAGTCTTATTTTCTTTTCTGAATTTTAATTTCCCCTCCAGAAATTCTCTCCTTAATGTTACCATCCTTCAAGCAGTGGGGTTCTGGCTGGCCTGGCAGACATTTGGCTGAATGATGAGGCAGGTTTTGCCAAGAGTTGATTATGCTGTCTCCTGTAGCTGGCAGTGGTCCTGCAATCCAGCTAAACCTGCTTCATCTTCCACATTGCAGAGCAGAGTAGCACCATAAGCTGTCCAGCATGGTCAGCTGCCTTTCTGTGAATCAAATGAAACAAGGGGAACAATTGGTATTCTGAATTTGTATTTTTGACAGTCTATCATAAGAATTCTTCTTTTTAGATTCAGAAATTTTCCTGTAAGAATTTAGTTCTGAGCTCAACTAGAGCATGCTACAAAGAAAATCCTTGGAGTTTTGCAGCTGTTAGGCTATCAACTCCACAGTAAGAAAGCTTTCGGGGATCGATGGGACTACTTTCAGGAGACAGGTTAGCACAGACTGCAAAACTAATCCATACCTTTCTCCAGCCATCTGGTCTAAACTGGGCTTTTAGTCCTGCTACCTTCCCATTTAATCAAGATTCTCTTCTACTTTTTAAATGGTAGTTCTGTTATGTCTGTCTACAATTAGTGTATTTTTGTGACGCCATACCCACTGAGGCATAAGCAAACTGCTCTTTGAGTAAAATAATTTAGGATAATAGAGTATTACATTCTGTGCTGGTTACTATGTAAAAACAGTTAACTAATTTTTAAATATGTGAAAATTTGTCTTAAAATAAGCAAGACATTCAGCACAAACACTGCTATACTGTTCCTACAGTAGTAATTCTTTTATTTTTATCTATATTTGCCTTTCATAGGTAATCTGGTACGTTTTGCTTTGTCATCTCTAGTATATCTAATACATATACTGGATGGACTATAATCTTACTGTTCTCTTGCATGTTTTAAATGCTGAGACACTATTTTGTTTAAAATGCAATTTGAAAATGCAAAGAAGTGCATAAAATGCAGTGAGACAGATAAGATGGATCTAAGTCATTACTAGTATGGATTTCAAGGTGTGCTTTTTTCCTATTTGGTCTTCTTTTAACATTAAGGATGTTTAGTAGCAGGGTTGACACACAAAGCTATTACTGTGCTCTGTAGAATTATCCTTTCACGCCTCAGTTCCTGCACTATTGCCTTATCTGCAGTCCAGCTCTTTGAAACTGGTGTTTTTCATGCAAAATCTTTTCTGTTACAATGCAAATAAAAAAGGACCTCTCGAACAATCTGAAATTAAAAACTTAACTGTATCTCCTTTAATTTTTGGCATGAAGAGAGGTAAGTGAATAGCTTGAATTATTACAAGATAGGAAGTAAATGGCAATTTTCTACCAGCTTTACTTGCCTGCTTACAGAGGAGGAAGTATTTAATGGAAAGACTTTCTGCACAGAATGAGAGATAATGACCAAAGCTGGGGTTTCAGATGCCTTCAGATTTTATTTGTTTGTTTTTGCAAGTATGACTGAAAATGAGCAAATATAAGGCATGAAATACTTGAATTTTTTGGAAGTGCTGTTCTTTCATCAAAGAATATTTAATAGTGAAAGTGGTTCCTTGCAACATTTCCAGCTGATTAGAGGTGGCAAGATCTTACAGGAAAAATGATTGTGAAAAGATGCTCCCTGCAGTTTTTTAACACTGACAGATGAGGTGCAATGAAAAGAAGTGCCATTTTTTTTCTTCTTAATTTTTCTTGGAAGATCTCTCTGTTTTAAAGAGGAAGAAGAGTTACATTTATTTCTGGAAACTGAGTTGTTGACAATAATCTTCCAATCTACAGAAAAAATCAACATTGCCTCCTTCTTGTTTCACACTTCATGATTAAAAATTACTAATATTGAACCAAATAGCCCTGATAAAAATATATTTGTAACCTAAAAAAGAATTCATTAACCAAGGTTAGGTATATGACTAATAGACACCTCCCAAGACTGATTCTCTTGCTTGATAAGTTCATGCTGTCTACTTCAGCAAGTCAAAAATCTGTTGGTAGTCTGTGTCCGAAAATATCTGGTAGAGCTGGATTTGATTATACTGTAGTGGAATGGTGGATGTATGTCTGATAAGGGAGTTGGGATACCTTTATTCTGAGGTTTGCACAACTATGTAATCACAATGGTGCCTTTTGTGAATGAAACCTCTGCATGCTGGTGCTTAATGGATAAAAGGCAGAAAATGTCTTTAATATGTACTGCACATGCCCGTTCTGTGTGGTGATGGTGTATGTTCCATGGACAGTTACTTTTTGAAGTGTTGTTTTTGATTCAGAGTGGAATAAATACACTTCATGTGCACAACAATGGATTTCTGTATGTTGGACTAGCCTTCAGTAGATGGGTTCCATCCAACACTGATTTTAAAGTAGTGGCCTTTCCACATTGGTAACATCTCAATTTCACAAAGATTCATAAAGGGACAGAACCTAAGTCCTGAACTCCAGCAGAGTTTAACGTAATTGTGAAATACAGTATTGCAGTTTAGTGTATGAACTTCATGCTCATTTTGTCTCCAATACTTAATGGCTGGTCAAACTTACCTCTGCTGAAAAGAAATTCTGTTCAGCAAAGTTTCAGTATATGAGAACGGAGAATGCAAGCTTCAGTTTTACTAGCATGCAGACATATTCCTACAATGAGAACAGCTTAGAACTTGTGGGAGAATCTGACTTAGGCCTGCCTATATTTTGTGTGCCTATTTCTTATAATACTGAACAACATTTGCCCTCCTTTTTAGTTTTATTGTGTCTACTTTCTTCTTCGAGTTGCTCATCAGAATCAATGCATATTACCCAGCTATCACTATTAATTATAGACAAATGCTCCAAAAAATGTTTAGCCCGATGAGATTTACTTTAACACTAAGTTTTTAATTGCTGCATGCACTTACTTAAATAATATTCCCTCTATACACATTAATTTAAATGACAGCAGAATAAAGAAAGAATACTTAAAGTGTAATTGGTCTGAAAGGTGGTCAAACATAGGAATGATTAGCTTATGATGTACAGGAAGAAAAGTAATTAAAATAATAATAATGGCATTAAATTACATGTTAGATTTTTATTAGACTAAGCATTCATGCACCCTTTTCATATTTTTAAGCTATTCACATAGTCAGAACATAATTCATTTTGACATCTCTGGCTGTGGTAACTACTAAGCGAATTTGTTTCACCTCATCTTTTCTACTTAGGGAATTTTTCTAAGGGATGTTTTGGTGCATTTTTGGATGTAGAATGGCTGAAAGCCTAATTGAAACCTGAGAATGAATTGGATGATTTAGATGCTTTTTACTCTGGTAACACAGATATACCCTTTGCTGCACCTCTGTAGGTAGTGAACATAAACTCAAATTATTTTTCCTTTGAACTGACATTAGACAAGCTGTTGTGAAATAATAAATTTCTCAGAAAATTTTGGTCTGTATTCATATTTTACAACTCCATTTTTCAGTGTAGATGTGCATCTGTCCAGCCGATTTGCAGCCCTTTAGTGAAAATCACATCCAGTCAGAAACAAATGCACTATTGGTGATAGAAAATGATTTAATCTTACTTTTTCAGGCATGTTCAGAATGGTTTGATCCAGAAGTTGTTTGAAAGTTTGTATTTAATCTTCACATCAATACTGTCATGACTGATGGGAGACTGGGGATAGCAGACAGGAGCTGGAAGCAGCTGCAGCCCCTTCTGTTTCGTGGAAACCAAATGGATGAAATGAGGAATTCTCAGCCCAGTTGTCCTGGGAAATCCAAATGTCTCTGTCTTGCTGCTGTAATCTGTCAAGGCAGGGAATTTGTCATTCTAACTGACATAAATTCTGAGATGATGAATTTCGGTCTTTTGTTTTTCTGGCATAAAAAAGAAAAGGGGATGAGAGGAAAGGAGAGGGAGTCAGAACAGATTTTGATTTGTTTACACTGTAAAATCTATGGATTTGGGCTTTATGCTTTCCATAACAGAATGTTATGAGGGTTTCTCCCCAAATATTTTCCTTGTTTGGCTTGTCTGTGCTGATTGCATCCAAATGACCAGATACTTTCAAAGGTCAGAACTGCTTCCAGATTACTTTGTAAACTTTAATACCATCTGTTTATCAGCTCTTAAAATGTGGGAGAAAAGTGGATTATTACATACTGCACATATTTGCTAACAATCCTTGATATTGACCTTTGCTCAGGCCACCAGAAGAGTCTTAGAATATGAGGAATAACCAGATTTCATATTGTTTAATAAAATTTTAGAAGTTACACTGGTTTAAATTTGCATTTGCTTGATCTCTCCATGCTTGGCAGCCCTATTGCTGAGGTACTTCCAGTTACGACTTTTCCATGTTACCATCTGATGTTTCGTGTGTGCATTTTTTTCATTCACAGCTGGTGTCCAGGGCAGTTTGATTTGTGAAAATGGATATGTACTAATTAAAAAAACTATTTAAAGAGCTGGGAGAAAGCACGAATACGTAGATAAATGTGAGTCACTTCAGCATAGTCTCGTGGAAGGTTAACATGATCAATTTTATTAGACGATGCCATCTCACTGATCTGGTGTTCAACTAAAATGACACCATTTGAGTGTTGTTGGGTTTTTTTTATTGTAAAGTAATAGCCTTATTTCATAATCACAGGACAAAAGCCATAGTCTATAATTTATATTTAACTCTGCCATTCATCAGAGTTATGTGCTGTAGGAGGAACAAAAAATAAGGTGATATTAAATTGCACCTCTAATGAAACAGTATATTCAAATGCAATCATGTCACTGATGCTAACTTAACAATTTTAAACATCTGTTGATGAATAAGAAGGTTTTTTAAAAGAGAAAATGGATATATCTAACCAGCGTTACTCTAGGACTTCACCTCAAACACAAAATGTTCTATTGAAGAGGTGTGATAATAATTAACATCATCACTGCTGTCATCGTGAGTATCTTTGCTACTAATTTCATAGGATCTGTTAAAAATATTATCCTTAGCATTGCTATTCTTACTTGCCTTGAAATGAGATCTTCACTTTAAGCATATGTGTTTCAGGATTGTGCTGTAGTTGTTGCCTACCTCTATAGCAGCCTCTTAAAGAAATCTTTATTATGCTGTTTTGCTCTGTCTCTGCTTTTCCTACTCTGGTTATGTCTTTATCTACACACTTGGCAGCCTTATTTCTGAATCACTTGGCATTGTCCAAATGTAGAGGCTTCATAATGTCCATGATCGCCAGCCATTTCATCAGGTTTTGGATAGGGAGCAGCTTGGCAGTCTTTTTCAATCACAAAATTGCACTTAATTCTTGAAGATGACCTTCATTTAGAAGGTTCTTTTGTTAGTTTTGATTCACACGTGCAGAATATAATTTTTTGGTTCTTTCACTCTTAAGGGTTCCAGGAAGATGGGAATTATGGGAAACTTGGCTCAGGAACTGGTTGCTTGAGAGCTGTACTTTGAGCCCATCAACACATATGAAAAACTACTGAGAAACTTTTGCCCTTTTGTTTGATTCAGATTATACCTGTCAAACTCCATTTCAGACACTTTTGCTTTTTCCCACTGTCACTAGAACAAAGCCTCCTTTGCAGATTGGTCTTGCAGATTGGATGTTTAAATTTTGGTGCTGGCAAAGAATATGAACATGCATTTTGTGCAATATTTCAGTCTTCAAAGACAAGACGAAAACACAGTGTTTAGAATTTCTAATCTAATATTTAGCTATCTTACACCTTAATCAAACACATAAAAGATCAATACACTTTTGCCTCAAGTTAACTCTGAGGTCAGTGTATACAAGAAACTGGGGAACGAAAATTATCTCATTACCAAGAAAAATCACTTAGCTTATAAATTTTTAATGAAAGGCCATTAATAAAGCTACAGATCAAATTTAGTATCTTCTACGCTCACTTCTGTGAAACTTTTTGCAGTCCAGAAATTAACTTAAGCAGTATTTAAAACGTGTCAGGGTTTCGAGTTTTTTTCAGTAAGAAAACAAGTACAGACACATTTTTCCTCCTACAGATCTTCTGCTCAGCAAGATGAGTGTTTGATTGAAACATATTGTCTGTTCTGTGCGCATATTATAAACTATGAAGAATACTTTGGTCAGGATTTTGCAAAGCATGTGCTCAAAATTATATATTAATAATGTGTCTTAGTTTTATTATCTGAACTTGAAAATTACAGCTTTTGTCAGGTTCTGCAGAGGTATAATAATTTTCTTTACAACCCATCTTTCTGGCTGAAGAGATCTGATTATTGCAGTACTTTGGTTGTGAAGAAAAAAACCAAGCATCAAGGAGCTTACTAGTGCAGAATAGAGCCACTCTCACGTCTTGGGTGATAGCAGCCCTCAAACATGTTCTTTATAAAAAGTACCTGTTTCTACTCAGGTTTTTTGTCTTTATTCATGAGTTTTCCATGCCTTGGGTCTTGGTTGCATGAGAAAACAACCATTGCTCTTGTCCTCATCATGACAATGAAAATAAGATGGCATGTCCAAAATGACTTTCCCTACTACTTTTTGCCAGGCGTGGTGGCAGATTGTCTGTCCTACAGCACAATCTTTAGCTCTGAAACTTTTCTGGTTGCTCTGACATGACAGTGACAGCCTTTCTATTAGATGAGGTATCATAATCAGTTTTTGTCCTCAAGTATTTATTTGAAAAAGATTGGCAAAGTGGCACAGGACAGTTCATTTGAAGGAATGAAATTTTCATTTATTTTCTTTTTTGAAAGGGGTAAATGTCTCTTAATTTTGCACGGCACTGATGTGCCAAGAGAATAACCCAGCTAAATTAATTGTAAGAGATTGGGATCCTGATACCAAAGCCTTGGTTTGCTTTGACTGGAGGGTGAGATATAACATGCAGAAACCATCTGAAAAGGGATTTATACAATTACAAAGAAATTTTTCCTTGGGTTGTTGCTCTCCAAGTTGTGCACTTGCCAAGCCATAGTTTTTAGTGTGGGGTCTTGTGTGTTGTTTTTGGGTTTTTTGGGGGGTTGGGGTTGTTTGTTTGGGTTTTCTTTCCTTAGCAACAAAACAAGACAAATGCATTTGATTGTAAATCAGCAGGAACACTTGTTACACTCAAAATCTTAGAAACATGATACTGTTCAGACTAATGCCTCCATGGGTGAGGGAGGCATAGGGGGCAGGTTTACTATATAATCTTTTTATTAATTTATTTATTTTTTAAAAGCTAATTGATTTAAAAGCAGTTATTTTAAGGAGATAGCAGAGAGCTGACCTCTTTCCCCATTGCAGCTGCACTCTGAGTGTCACCCTGGAGCAGGCGATCACGCTGGCCCGGAGCCACGGGCTGCCCCCTCGCTACATCATGCAGGCGACGGACGTCATGCGCAAACAGGTGAGGTGCTCGCCGCGGGGGAGGTCTGCGTGCTTCCAAACAAGACATGAAGTCACCAAACAGGAATGACTTGACCAAGCATTTTTTAGCCTCCATTCTAATGTTGTGCAGTGTCTATGTGAGTTCTCTTAGTTTGGGTATTTTGTGGTTTGTGTTTTGGGTTTTTTTTAAATTTTCTTCCCTTATTGTTGAAGGTGTTGTATTTATTTTTTTAATACAGAAACAGGCCATTTTCAACCAGTTGTTTGCTTTCTCTTATGATTTTTCTAAATGATTTTTGTATAGTAACTGCCTTGGTATTATCTTACATCAGAATAGTCTATTGAGTAAGACAATCTTTATTTTAATATATATGATCCATAAAAATAATATAAGATCATTAACTACTGTTAGCAGAAAGTGACTCGTGCTGAATTCAGGGTAAGTGCAGAAGGGAAAGAGAGAAATAAATACCATTGTTTTTAAATTTCCAGGTAAGAGTCCTGAGGACAGTGTCCATATTACAAAATAGTGGTTTTCTCTCTTTGGTCATATTAGGATATTAGGATTTAGAGGCTGTGGATAGATAAACACTTCAACATGAACTCTTTGGTGCTAAGGTATGCCAATACCACTGGATTAAAAAAGTAGTATCAATTGAAAATGGGGGATACACTCTACTGTATTGGCACAACATTTTCTAGAGTATCTTATCAGAAAATACTTTCAAAAGGATGTATCTTGGAGGGAATTCAAAGGAGGAACATGAATGGTCCAGAGGTGGTGAGACAAAGCTTATGAACTGAAGATTAAAGAGCTTAACCTGTTCAGTTGATGAAAGAGAGGTTGAGGAGGGACTTAATCACTCTGCATGCATATGGAACAAATATCCCAGCCTGTGGTAGCTTTCAACCTTACAACAAAATCATAAGCAAGATTACAGGATGCACTCAATCTTGAAGTGAAAAAAACCGTAATTAAATATTGTAACAATTCATCACAGACAAGGTTCATAATTTCTGGGTTCTAGATGGCATCTAATTTATTATTTTCATCAATTTTGCTACATATTTTGTGCAGCAATCACAGTTATGAAAAATGATTAAACAGCTGTACTTTACTTCTAACTTGTTATGGAGATAAATATGCATATGCTAGATGTGACCTTTACTCTGTTAAAGCAATTTTGTGGATAGTCTCAAACCATAGATTTGTATCAGTTGTGTTGCTACTGAATGTGGGTACATCAGAGTATTTAGTCTTAGTCCTTTTTGTATTGGGCTTTCACTTATTTTGGTGCATAAATTAAGTTTCTGTGGTGAATAAATACCCTCAAGGTTCTTGAATCAAGTCATGTACATCTGCTCGGGAATTACAGCTTTAATTTGACTTGAAAAAAAAGCTACTGCTTTATATGGATAAACTGGTATGTATAGGTTGATAAGTCTGCTCCTGAAGTTCTAGACAAAAGGCAGATCCGCATATTTTCCTATCAAAAAATATGGTTGTAGGGGTTTGCATAAATCTACTTATAGGATGTGTTCTGTCAAAATGTACATTTTCAAAATACAGGTGTAGGCCATTTCAAAAAATGCTGATTCATTTTTGGCTCTTCTGCAGTTTATTTAATGAAAATGAAAGACAAAATAAAAAAACCTCACATGTTTTTGAGCAGCTGTAGCTGTACTTGCTCAAATTCAGATGTGAAAAAAGGCCTTTCGGTGAGGCTACATTCTTTGAAGTAAAACAGCAGGTGATCAATGGCTGTTAAAGATACCAATACCTCGATTCCACACACAGACACTGCACAAAAGCATGCTAGTGTATCTAGACCTTTTTCACATATTCTTTCTCTTGGAGGAAACCACTATGGCATTTAATAGAGTAATAATCTTTTGTTGTAATTTTAAATTAGTCTTGGAGTTCTGTAGTAGAAATATAGCCATCCATTAAATTCTAAATGTTTTGGAGTAATTTCAACAATGCACTATGGTATTTTCTAGAAACCTGTTTGGATTTAATGTTTAAATTATCTGTAGGATTTAATTGTCAGGATCATAATGCAGGCCATAAAACCTGGAAGAAAAAAGAATAAAAAGGCTTCTCGGGGCTTAATGCAGAACATTTAGTTAAGAGCAATACATGTGCCTTTTCCACATAAAATAAACAAACAAATTTGTTATCCCATTTACACACTAAACCTTTTGTGGAATAGATATTAGCCACAGGGAGGTGGAAGTCAAAGGACATCTATTCCATCTGTTACCCAACAGCATTAACTCCTATCAGTATCAGCTTTCCATAAGAGGAAATTATCTCTACTTGAAGTTGATATGTTTTCCAACTTGGTGCACCAGTACTGAACAACCGGAGATACCTGATTAAATGGATGACCTCTGGAGTGATTTTATTTTTTTTTTAATTGAATAAGGTCAAGATCATGTTGAACAAGACTAATAATAGTTCCGACTGTATTGTTGGAACAATGTTCAAAGTAATTGTCTTGTCAGGTATAAGATAACAAGCACCTGGTCTGTGAGAACTAAAGAAAAGAGACCAGCTTGTGAGAGTGGGTATGAACTTGGGTCTGTGGGATGGCTTTAGTTGAGTAGTTTCTCTTTTCCATCTGCTAATCTAGTATTTATTTATTTGTAAAATACAAAATTTATCAAAACATCCCAGCTATCTTTTGGTAATTTTGTTTTCTTATGTGTATATTCATGTAAACATCGGCACACACAAAATATTATGTAAAGCACACTGACAGCAGTGTGACTTCAGGATGCAGCAAAGAGTGGAGAGGACAGAGGCTTAGGAAAGGAGCTGCAGGAGGGCAGAGAGTGCTGAGGAAAAAAGGTAACTAAAAGGCTGATAAACAGAAAAGGCCAGAAAAAAATTTGTTGTCTCTAAGTGAGCAATCATGTTTTCATGCCCTTTTATAAATATACTAATAGCACAGTAATTTGAATAATTCTCATATGAATTGTACTGATTCAGAGCTTTTTGAACAGGTCATAAAGAGAATCTTTTTTCTCTATATGACTGGTTCTCGCTATCCTTAAATTAGTGTGTAGCTTGAAAGTAAACCTATAATTTTTAAACATGGCAATGAGAATACTAGTTCATATAGAAGAGTCCACATTGATGGTGTCTCAGAACTGTCATCATCTTTCACCAGTGCTCTGGCAGTACCGGTATGCAGAGGGTAGCAGTCGAGAGTCATGTAGCACAGCTCTCCCTCATGCCCATGTAAGACAGTGTCAATTAAGAACAGAATTGAAGAAGTATAAATTAGCAGTGTATTGAAATAGACATGGTATAATGATGCTCAGTAGTGACAAAAAGATGTCATGTAGCAAGCTGCTAGTAGTTCTTTGGGGCTTTTCCTCAAAAGAAATAAGAATCTGGTGTTAAGGTCTAATTCACGCACCAACTAAACAATAAATTACACGGTTATATAAAGCCAGACTCCTTTTTAAATCAATGCATTTGATTTGTTATGTGAGCAAGATACTAAAATTAGTTTTCCTAGTGAGTGATGTAAGTAAAAATAGGCTGGTTTTGTTCTCAGAGGTAGTCACAGCACCGATGTCCAGGATCAGCATGTGATTAATTTAGATTGTTTTTACAAGTATATGTATATTCTGGTTCTCAGTGCTGTTTTTACAAGTATATGTATATTCTGGTTCTCAGTGCTGTTTTTGCAAGTATATGTATATTCTGGCTCTCAGTGCTGTTAATCATGTGCCAGTCTCAGCAGTCTGTCATGGTGAGGTTTCTTTATTATGATTAAATTTTGTTTCTGAGAAGAAAAAATCACTGAGAAGAGGCCACTGGTGGCGCTGAAGGTCTGGACTCAACATATCTGACTGTAACCAACAGCTATCCCTATGTCACTCCTGATAGACACTTGTTGTATCTGTTCTTAAACCTCCAGTAGCGGGGACTCCTGTGCCGTGCTTCCCATATGGTCTGCTCCAGAATTTTCTTAACCTTTTCATTAGGATGCTTTACATTGTGCGTCATTTAAGTGTTTTTTTTTTCTTCTACTTTTTCCCCTTCAGTTCCTCTTTTCTGTCCAGTATACCATAGACTTAGAGACCAGATTTTGTTTTCTCTTTTTAGCAGTAGACTTTTAGTATTTTGATTGTTTCCAGGAATGGGGCATCTAGCATACTCAGGCTAACCTGTTTGTGTTACCACCCTCATCATAAAAACAATGCTTCCTTATATCTATTTTGAATCTACCTTCAGCTAGTTTAAAACCACTACCCCTTGTCCTATTGCTACAGCTCCTGCTAAAAAGTCCATCCCAAATTTGATTATAATTTCCCTGATAAGCCATCACTTGTGTAGAAGAAATTAGTTTGCCTGATGTGTCATTTTTCAGTTGTGTTTTCTTAACTAATCATTCTCCCTGTTCTCCACTGCACTCTTTTCAATCTTTTTATTAAAGATGAGAAGTAACTCTGAAGAATTACAAAGAATCTTGCAGGACTTTGTGACTGAGCAATAACATAGATGAAAATCAGTGTAGATTACTCTTAAGTGAAGTACACTGGGGAAAAAACAAACCCTAAGTTCACATTCAAAATAATTGACTGTGAGCTTGCCCCATTCCATTTCATGTTCAAGACCTCAGGATATGAGGAGAAAACATCAGCTCAATTTGCAGTAGTTATCAGTAAAGCAGAAGTTACAATGGTTTAGTCAGGGATAGATGACAAAGTAGAAATCACGCTGTCATGACCCTGCAATTTGAACTATCTGATGTTCTTATCTCTTCCACAAGGATATAGCATAATGGAAAAGACTCAGAGATGGTCACAAAAAAGCTTATCAATGGTTGGGAAAGGTTTATAGACAGAACAGACAGAAAGACAAAATAATGTAGGACTGTTCAGCTTCATGAAGGGGGATAACAGACTTCTAAAGAACATGTGTCACAGGTAGGGACTGACCATTGTCCTCACCAGTACAGAACTAAAGACATCAAATGAAACTGTTAGATTAAAACCAAATTAAAAGGGAAAACCTGGAGAGGGACTTTTTACATGGGCATGCAGTGACAGGGCAAGGGGTTATGACTTCAAAGTGAGAGCGGGTTTAGATTGATTCTTTATTTTAGAATAAATTTTAGATGTTAGGTTTAGAAAAAAGTCTTTATTGTGAGGGTGGTGAGGCACTGGAACAGGTTGCCCAGAGAAGCTGTAGATGCCCCATCCCTGGAAATATTTGGGGACAGGATGGATGGGGCTTTGAGCAACCTGGTCTAGTGCAAGGTGTCCTTGCCCATGGTGGGAGGTTGAAAGTAGATGATCTCTAAGACTTTAGCAACCCAAGCCATTCTCTGATTCTTGATGTAGCAAGCTAAGATAGTATCTAAGATGTGGATCTCTCACATGAAGGTTAGTCATGGGAATTTATTACTGGGTACAAGATGAGATGGGAAAGAAGAGAAGAGAATCACTAAAGATGATTAAATAGATACTTGAGGAAGTATTGGATGACTAATGACTGAATTCTGGAGGAGTTTCTGGGGAAAGACATATGTTTGTTGTGGTCTGTAGTTATGTGCCTTTGCAATTGTTGGAGACAATATAGTAAAATAATTTTATATTCTGCCTTAAGTTTTATAGGTACTCTAGTTATTTTGTCTATTTTTAATGACCTTTTTTTTTTCCTTAAAAAATGTAAGGCTACAGTATTTTTTTGTAGCACATTGATTTACATGCAATCTGAGAGCCTATCTGTGTGTACACAGCCAGCCTTTTTCATATGTTCTTTGAGCCCATGACAGTGAATTAATACCTTCTCAATTACCTGTGTACCTGATTTCAGTCAAATGCAAGGTTTAGTCTTACTCTATGTCTTGAATCAATTATTATACCTCTTTTACATCATGTGCATCTGGCACTGCAGCTGTATTAGAAATGTAAATTATCTTTGATGCTTCACATCAGCCTAAGATTACACCGTAAGAATTCTGAGGTTATACATTTTTATTCTCTGTTATTTTGTCCTGAATTCAGGTAATACAGAATGATAAATAAAATGAAGAGTCAGTATATTTATTATTGACAGAACAAATAGTTTCCATCTCCTTTAAAATGATAGAAAACATAGTAAGTCTAACAGATATTTCTCTATTATAACTACTTTACATCAGTGAAACTGCACTTTAAACACTAGACCTCAGCATTCAAAAAGAAATTTTACTAAGTTCTTTGATATGTTTAAGGTGGTATGTTTGCAGAAGAGGGTGTGTTTCACACGATAGTTCATGGTAAATGAACATTGTGCATGTTTTATCCACTTCCTCCATACTAGATGAGTCAGTGAGACAAAAGTACTTTCATTATTGTTTTTGAAATGATCCAGTGAGGTAGAGAGAGACCATCTTTTCTTTTCACCCTGCTTTAAGCAGGGGTATTAGACTAAACAATCTCAGGAGGTTCCTGCCTATTTGTTTCAAGGGGTTTTTCTGTGATAACTTGATTACAAAGGAAGATCACGACCTGCATTTTTCTAATCCTTATTTAGTGCCTCAGTTTAGGCCATTTTTGTTAGTTTTATTTAGTATTTTCATAGAAAATTATCTGTAATATTAGTTTGTTCAAAAGTTCATAGGAAATAAGTGACATTTCAGAAAAGAACTTTTACGTGACTTCTACATGGAATGGTGACAGAAATCAAATTGAAATGAGATGTGTTTGGATTGACCTTAAATGTCAATTTTCTATGAATCTCTTTTATCTTAGCAAGATATATGTTGCATTTGTTTAGTGACAAGTGGCAAGATATTTGTTTCTTTATTGTATGTTTCTCTAAGCTGAGAATTAATGCATTGCTTCAACTTGTTCCTTACCTTAGAAGACAATACTTGTTTTGGGAGATGAAACGTATGTGTTAATTAATTATAATCAACAGCTATGTTCATCTACAAACCTCAGAAAATTTCCTAATTTGTTGTGGGATAAATGAAGCAAAATTGTTGTTTTTCTTCCACAGGGTGCGAGAGTACAAAACACAGCCAAGAATTTAGGAGTGAGGGATCGAACACCACAGTCTGTGCCAAGGTAACTGATTCTTTGTGTCCTAGACCATGATTTTGTCTACTTTGTGCCAAATTCAGACCTAGCTGCTCAAAAGCTAACAGGAAACATCAACTATATCACGCTCTAACTGGTAAGATTTGGCTCTTAATGTAAATAACATCAGTTGCATTCTTAGCCATACAATTTTACTTCAAGTGAGTAGTTGCAGAAGTCCAGACTATGTAGCACTTCAAAACATGCCTATTTCTGAAAAACGAAACCTATTTCATGTTAATTATGAAAGCACTGGAGTAAGTCCTTCATCACTTGTAATATTTAGTGGGTTTGGGTAAATACACTTAACTAGATCCATAACTCCATTTTAATGAAATAGTGTACTGAAGTATCTCAGCAAAATCATGTTCTAGTTGCATTTGGGGATGATGTAGTCTTTCTTTGTCTCTTTCTGAAACACGCATTACAATGAAAAATGGGCTGTTCTATATTTATCCAGCTCTTTAATGTTGTGATGGATTGCAGGTACTTCAAATGTTTCTTTAAAAGCACAATACTTACAAAAAAAAAAATAACCAAACAACCATGTTCTTAATTTGATCTTAAAATGATTTTAGTAATCCAGAACTAATTTAAACTGAGTTTTACCAATTCAAACATAATGTTTTTGTTGACTAATGAAAACACATTGAATGAGCTAGACAGATATGTGAAATACATAACAGATCCACTGTGGTGTTTAAATTTCAGTAAGGAAATAGGGAATTAGTACAACCTGATTGAGATGACTATGTGAATGTGATTAGCTTAGAGGCAGTCCAGGACCAAAAGTCCCTGATCAATTCTTTTGTCTTGAGGGAATCCATGGCAATAAAGTAGCATTTTATTATATTAAAAGTAATGAAAAATTTACTGGGAGAAGCCTTTTTGTATTTAGAACAGTACGATTTGGGCTTTAAATGAACTCATTTATGACATAATTCTGGAGACAGCCAAAGAATTGTTGCAACCCAACATGACAGAGTGTGTATCTAGATTCAGAGTTTTTGTGATAAAGGAAAAATCTAAGTTCTCAAAAATAGAAAGTTAGCAATGAGATTTTTTGGCTTTGCATCAGTGGAAAAAAGACTGCCTCTTTCCAGCTGAAACTCCAACAATGTAAACTGAAAAGCTGAAGAAGAATGATGAGAACATAGAACAGACAAACGTACCCAGCATGCTTGCCAGTCAGCAGCAATAGCAATGTCACAGGAATATCCCAGACCTCAGTGGTCGGGGCATTAGATGGCCAAGTCAGAATAGTCCTCATCAGGATACTTTTGACGTGTAGCTAAACAGTACTATGGGTTCTCAGGTCTCTGCTTTGAAAACAATTTTATATTTGGTTTAGTTTAACATCACTTGACAGGGTTCTCTTGTTCTCTGCAGCTGCCACTATTCCTGTGTTTTCTCAGCTGATCTGTTTGTACCATCTCAAATAGTTTTTCCATATATATTGACCCAGAACAGGCTATTTCTGCTCTATAGCATCTTCAGCAACTTTAGATCCTTAGGGATTTATGCAGTCTTATTGTTAGTTTGCTTCAGAATTCCTTTATATCACTTGCTCTGAAGACAATCTTGATGATTACCACTTTAACCTGGAAGACTACACAGACCTTAGTACTTGGGGCTGAGGTTTTCTGCACTTTGCTCCATAGAAATGAGATATTGCTAAAACATCATCAGGTATTAACCCCACTGCAATTACTTAGATGAGATTCCGACTGTAATTTTATCTTTCTTCTGCCAGCTTTGAATATTACTGCTTTATTAGGCCAGCAGAATCAAATAATTCAACCCCTGTTTATTCTTCTCTGCTTCTTTGTCTGTATAAAGATCAGACCTTCTTATCCTCTCATCTGTGTAAAAATATGAGATATATGTGTATTGCCTTATATATGGCTCCTAACAGATGTTTTGGTGTCTGCACAATGTGACCTTAAAGGATTGTGTTTCTGAACCTGCCGTATGACTATGTGGAAGAGCCCAAAGATCTTCAGAACATGTTATGGTGGAGATTTCTCTCTGTTACTCCTTCAATGATACACTTTTCCAGAGGAATATGTGTAATCTCCAAATGAGATTGTGTCTATTGCTAGTTCTAATTGCTGTGGTTTCAGAGGAGATACTGTATGCTGGACAGGAGTACAGAACAAGGGGTGTGAGGTCAGAATGATTGCCTTTAATTTTCAGTATTTCTATCGTTAGGGTAAAGTTTCAAACACGTGTTAATAACCAAGTCCTTGCAGAAGGCTTTAATAGAAGTCAAAAAGCCTTTATAAAAGCAGTGCCCATTTCAAGCTGTACTGAGGTAGTCATTTGAACCAAATCTGACTGCTGTTGACTTCATCCATGTAGAAACAGAGGGGAGAGTTTAAAATATGCATGCTAGTGTCACATGTCTGACACCTGTCTTAGGTGCTTCAAACAGCATCAGTTCTTCAGGGAACTGTTTTGAGAGTGAGGTTTGACTTGGCCAAGACAGAATAGAATTGGAGGCAATTAGATTCACCAAACAGCTTTTCCAACTGAGAAACCCAGGACACCAACTGATAATTGGATTAATGAAGGGATCTTCAGTGTAGAAATATGAAAACTTTTCTGTATTGAAATGTGTTTATAAGAGGGCTTATAGATATATGTTTTAATGATTCCACTTTCAATGTAAACAATAATGCTCACAAAGAAGATTTTATTAGTTTTACATTGATGGTATTAAACTGAATTCAGTACCTTTTGTTTTGCAATGCAGAAAGATGTAGATTTAGTTTGTGTTCCTTAAATTTACTCATCTTAATAGTGACCAAGCTCTCAGAATAATAATTGCTTTGTTTTTTTTTTGTCATTGTCAGATTATACAAGCTGTGCCAGCCACCACCACCTGTTGGAGAAGAATGAAGAGAACTGCTCCAGAATAGAATCCAGTAATGGCCTTTAGGATACTGGGACTATATGACAAAAATCCAACTGCACTACAGCAGTATGTCCCTCCAGCTTTGATAAATAAGAAAAGAAAATATTTTACTCAGGACAAAGAAAGAAATATCCTAAGTATTACCTACTGGCATTGAAAAATGTCTTCCCAAAAGCATTTCTGAAATCTGTGCACTCCAGCCTTACACTAGTAGAATAGGACCCTTCCTTGGGAATTTTACACTGGAATCAGATTAATTTGATGTGTCTTGTTCAGCCACATGATAAGTATAGCCAGCAGCTTGAAAACAAATGTCTTGTTCAGAGGGAATGTCTTCACTTGTACATTATGCAGAATGTGTTCTTGTGGAAGCCTAGATAAACTAGGCTTGATAACGAGCATGCACTTCATATGGAGCCCTTCGCACTTGATAAAGGTTTTTTTCCTGTCACCATCATAATTTCTTAGAATGTTGACATTATTGTTTTGAGGATATAATGTAAGTGAGGTTTAAAGATGGAAAACTCATCTCAGAATTGTGTTTAAAGGCTGCAGGCAGCTGTGCTTGTAATCGTGTGCTTGTAAACTCAGCAACGTCTGAGGCAGCGTTTGTTGCACTGCTTTGGAAGGAGGACTTACATGGCATTAGCAGTACCTAATGGTATGGGATATCAGGTAAAGTTCTGCCCTTTTTCAGTTGCCATTATAATGAAGGAGAAGGATGAGTCTGATCTTCATCCATTGTTAGGCTGAATTTCAGAATCTAATGGATGTTTTACATTATTGCATCTCTGCATTTCAGAGTTTTCCAGAGTTGTGTATATTCTTCTATAGCACTACACTAACAAATCTACATAAGGCAGAGATGAGTCAATTTTGTTAAACTGGAAATGACTGGTTTAAGTTGAAGCATAGTTTGGGGTTTTGATGTTTTATGCTACCATTTTCCACATTTTGTCAGAACTGTTTAGTATAGCATCTCAGTTCTCTGGAGTGGTAATTGTTATAGATTTATTTTGAAATTGTACTAACTATTTAGAGAGCCCAGGGAGAATTTATCTGCATTTGGCTGTTCTTTTGGCCAAAGAATTTTCAGAGAAAATGCCCCCAAATGAGGATTTATAATATGAACACATTAAAACAAAAACTGTATTCTGAAATAATTCTACTTGTAGCAGTAGCTATGTATTCCATTACAGGAAGACACATACTGTCGGAATAAAATTTATTTTTTGTACAACACTGGCCTGTAGTTATGCTGTAGCAATCAAACCTCACAACATAATTTTTGCATATGATCTAAATATTTATGCATCTATCAATCTACAATGAAATAAGTGAGAATTCAAAAGAACTCTTGAAGAGAGTGGGTTTTTTTATAGAGGATATTTAGGGAACTTGTTACTTTTCTCCAAAGGAGGAATTAGAGCTCCTACCTTTTTCAGTATTCTAAATGTTTTTACACAGACCTTAAATTTGCTAAGAAAATAAATATTTTTATATATCCACAGATATGTATGTCTGTGCATATATGTACATTTCAATACGTATATATTTATGTAGTCATATCAATTACTTGTTCTACCATAAATATAGAATGTTTGCCTTAAACTATGACAAAGACATGCAGTAATGAACACTCCAGTAACAACTTTACCTTTGTGCTTTAAAGCTTTCTCTCTTTCATAGTTACTAGAAGCTATTGAACTATGATTTTTTTGATTTAAAAAAAGCCTGATACGCAAAAACAAAATCCAAATCAAAAAACAAAGTTTTACTTTTACAGACTTTTGTTGTTTAGCGTGACCTAATGCTTATACATAAGAAAGAGTTATGTTCTCTGTAATTGCTGTTCTAGTCAGGATCTCATACTTTCAGATGTGTTTCATTCAGAGCAGCAGTATTGGCTATGGTAATTCCTGCTCCAGGCAAAAGCACCAGTAATTTCAGTTTCTGCTTGTTCAGACATCAGAAGTACAGAGAAGCCATAAGCACCTCAAACCAAGGGTGTGCCGGTGTCATCGTGGCTCTGAGCTCACATCTTCCTGTGAGGTTTCCCCACATGAAGTTTGATTTACTACAAGGGAAGTCAGCTGTCGGCTGCATGGAGCTGCTGATCCTGTGTACAATAAAATAACCTAGAGGACAAAATCTGTTGCATGCACATGCATTATTGTAACTAGTCATCGCTTTTTTTATATAGCATTGAAAATGGTAGCAGCGCAAATACTCCAAAATAGTCTCCCCGTAGAATATGATAATTCCCTGTTTCATTTTGTTTTTGAAAGCATGGGATAATAGACATTTGTAAGGGACAAATAGTTACATGCCAGTCACTGGACTTAAACTTCTTAAGCTGTTGTTTCATGAGTGTGCATTAGAAATGTTGATGTCTTATTTTGGTATCTAACTTTTGGTTCTTTATTCTTTTTTGCCCCCTCCAGAGACAGTTTTCGAAAACCTGTTTAGTATTATGAGCTTTATTGGTGACCCATACTGCAAAGTAAAGTATCTATTTAGCCTGGTATCAAAGGAGCTGAGAAACATAAGCCCTGGTTTTCTGGGATTACAGGTAGAACATGAAAATATGATTCCACAGTAACACACAGAATCACAGAATCAATTAGGTTGGAAAAGATCTCTGAGATCATTGACTCCAACTTACAGATTGAGTCCAACCTATTTTCAGAGGAAATGGGGCATAAATGTCCCACTGTCTATTAAAAGTGGGGGCCTGATTTCTCAAAATGTTCTTCAAAGGCCTGTATGAAACATTGTGCAGCTTTTCAGACTGCTTTTCTTGTCTCTCTGCTTTCAGAGCACATTGCACATTCTAACACATTGACTTCTAACAACATTAGATAGACCTTTAATAAGTCCATTATTAAAATATAAGTTTACATATGTTCATTATTAAATCTGTTTATCTTGTTTGATATATGAATAGGATGTGTTTATTCCTTATACAAGGTGCACTCAAAGAGTAAAAAAAAAAATCCATTCTCATCACAGTATGTTTATGCTCTTATAAATTTTTAAACTCACAGGTGACAATGAGAGATGACCAAGAGTGATGATTTACAAGATTTGTATCACCTACAACTTCCTAAATCTTTGCTTTGACAGAAACAGGTTATGTAGCTTTTTTTTTTTTTTTACAACGTGTTGTACTGGTTTAGGGAAAGCATTCTGTATGTAATTTTTACTTTTTCACCCAAGACAAGTGTAATTCTTCTGGGAATAAATTCAAGGATCTAGAGGCATACATCACCAAATACTACCATGATTTGATGCTAGTCTGTGGGGGATGTATAGGTGATTTAACAGCTGGGAAGGGAGAGTTACAGGCCGAGGAACAGCTGAGTTGCCATAGCATTCATGCTTGGAGAAAATATTTTAAGTAGAGCTGATGATGTTTGGTCTATCTTTGTAACTATCATCTATGAATAATAGGATGTTAAACAGTCTTTAATCTATGAAATGACCTTTGATTCAGCCTAGTTCCCCAAATTAGTTATTTTTTAATACTTATTTTCCTTGTGGATTGTAAATGTAAATGAGTATAAAAATGTATATAGTCCAGTTTTTCAATGTCAAACTTCATGTTTGGAGAACCATTTTAAAGTAAATATTCCTGCTGACTGCTGAAGCAACCAACCAATTTCATGTTCACTGAGAGAGCTGGAATCTCTAGCAGCTTTTTGGGTAGATTTCACTGGGTTTTAGCAAATGCATCAGGTTTTTTGATTGGTTTGTATTTGTTTATTTTAATGCAGTCAGTAGTGATCAGAACTGCTCTTCTACTAGTTTAGAGCCAAAACAATTAAACTTCGGTCAACAAGGATTTATAGTAGTCATACTTAATTTCATTTGTTAGAATCCTTTAGTGGAAAAAAATGAACCACTCTTATTGATCTGTTTTTAGCCAGAGAAATTCATAAGCAAACATGTTTTATTAATTCATTGTCAGATATAATGTGTATGAGTGTGTGTGTATATATATATATGTATGTATTTAAGACAATTGCCTGAATGTGAGTATACACATCATGGTTAAGCATGATGCTCAAAAAAAGGAAAGTGTATTTCATTTATTTTCATTTAAATGAGAAAATCAGTAACTGTAGTATATATCTACATATTGTTCTGTACTCTTTACAGCTCCTTCATGGATATGTCTGCCAGCATTTTGCGCATATTTTGCACCATTTTTGTTTAACATTATGAAAAGAGCTAATGCATTGCCTTATGTATTTTATCTCTGTACTTGTTGATAAATGCACATAGTGCTTTTCTAATTGTACTCCAACAGTACTCTGGCATTGGTAAATTAGATGTGCAGTACATACCTGACTCAGGATACCAGGATTTTTCATCATTAGGTTTTGAAGTATAAAAAGATACTGATACTCATATTTTTGTATGCTGACAACTGTGTAGGGTTTTTTTATATACTGTATATATCAACCAAGTTTTCCTAAAGAAAAATTATTATTATGAATGTTTCCCTTTTCCTGCTAGAAGATGTGAGTTTATGTTTTCTTGTTATGTATGTATAAATGAGTATACAGCATGCAGAGTCATGCAGATGTTAACACCGATGAGAAATTTCAGATTGTCCAGAGGCTAATCAAGTTTTTTTCTTATTTTGTCTCCAGTAATAATATCTCCATACTAGAAATGTACTTTAAAAAGAATTCCTACTAGAGTTTGAAAGTCCAGTAGAATGTCTAAAATAGTTGGAATGTTTCTGCAAGTACTTAGATTTGGACTTTCATGGGAATATCCACGACATCTTCTGTGTGTGTATGTGTCCTATCTGCAGTACCAGACACCAGATGTAAAAGACTAAGCAGGCTTATTAACTTCTTTACACCCTGTATATAGTGTATGTATTTGGTTATACTTGTGTTACACTTTAAAAATGAACTTCATTTCTGCACTGAGTATTGCACACATTTTTCAAATTAAGAATATATTTTGTAACATCTCATTAAGCACAAGAGACCATTACTGCTTTGAAATATTATGTGTAAGTACAGCCATACAGAGAATGTCTCAGTCAGCTTTTGTTTGAAAACAATCAAACTAGCAGTTCTGTGGGTAGTTGAGTTTGTTGGAAGTGACCTTCAGAATTAAAGATCCTCGGAACATGGATTTAAATTAGTTTTTCCTCTATTTTGTAAAGTGCCTCTGTAGCATACTTTAAATCAGTTACTACATTGATTATTGGTAAAACTAATACTGTGTACTTTTAGATCTATAGTTTATTTTTTTAGTAACATAGTAAAGACTGGAATGGTAACAATGTATTACAAAATTTCAGGCAGCAATAAAACCATTCATAATACGGCCACTGCAAACCTCTTTGTTTGTAAGCAAGAAATAAGTTGGGAGGGAAGGGTTGAGGGTCTTTAGCCCTTTCAGTGTGCCTGCCTAGGAATTCCGCTGCAGGAGAACAGAAATTAAACTTCTACAAATAAATGTTTATGATATGAATTTCTTCTGCAAACCCAGGCCCAACTTAGGCTCATTGTTGGTAATTGAAATATATCTTTATAACCTTTGGAAAAGTGAACCCTGCATGAGCAGTAGCCTCTGGCTTCGGGCAGCTGTACTTTGTGAAGGCTGGAAGAGACACAGGCATGAAAATTCCTTTCTGGCCCCATGGTGCCATTACTGTTCCATGAAGCTCTGAAATATCCACCATTTCTGCATTTCCTTGTCTGAAGACTTTCAGTTTATTGCTATGCACAAGGGTAATCTGACAAGCATCATGTAGAGTGTTTTACTCCTTGTACTAAAGAAACACCTACAAATGACTGATCCTTTAAGTGGTATCTGTTGGGATGCCAGCGGGTTGAGGAGTTGCACTTGCACTGTTTCTTTTATAGGACTGAAAGCTGATGAACTATTGGACCTTGCAGAGCAGTTGTCTCTATATGAAGTAAGTTCTGATTTCTACATGGTTGTTGTGATTAACAGATGTTCAGGACTGTAAGGAACAGTGGAGACAGGAACAAAAGCAACTACAATTACTTTGTAAAATCCCTTTTGTTTTCCATCTTAGGCAAGCAAGGAGGAGGATGTAAGTATTTCTGGATAACCAGACTTAAAAGATAGATTTTTTTTTTTTTTTTTTCTTCTGTCTGTATATTCCTCCTTAATTTTGTGAAGGAAGGCAGCATGGCATTTTAAAATATTCATCAGCGGAAGTGACCACAGGATTTCAAATATGGTCTGCTTTTCTACCATTACAAGTGAGGTTTCTTTTGTCAGTGCTCCTCATTTCTGTGGTCTTGCTGCCATGGATACCCCAGAAATAAAGTCCAAAGAATTCTTTTCTTGATCCATGTACACAATGGCAATAAATAGTGCTTTGAAACAACTGCTGAGAAAGATAATCAATTACACCATGGTAGCACTTGGGTGTCCAGTAATTTTGTATCTTTCATGAGAAAGTGTTACTATCATCATGATTTGAATGTCAAAAAGTCTGCAAAGGCACTTGATACACGTCAAATGAGAACGGTGTAAGTCCATGATTCAAAAAGATAATATATCTTTGCCTCCCATCAAAGTATGTGTCTGCTAAACTTTGACAGTAAAGACACTTCCTTTTAAATGCTACTCATAAACTTACTACATATTTGATTGCTTTGGAGGTTGTTTTAATAGCTCATTATGTCATGCAGAAACAGGATAGATGAAGCTTATACTTGGCTTATACTAATGAAGTGGAATTGCTAACAGTTACTTCATTCTTGCTTGTAGAATCTTAATTTTCTGAAACTACTTTCCCAGACAGTACTCGATTCCCCACTCTCTTCCACACCTCCTCTTCCTTATTTCCATATCCATTTTGCTCTGTGGAGCTGACAGGGTTCTGAGGACACTAAAATGCCCTAATTGCCTGAAACAGCCTCATCTCTGCACCCACTGGCCATAGATTCAGGGCAGCATTTCAGCTCAGGCCTGTCAGCTCCTGTCAGCAGCCTCATATCCTGGGTGAACTTTGAAACCCGGGCTGTGGGTAGCTTTGTCCCTTGTCTCATCTTCTGCTCTTTGTGATTGGACTTTCTGGATGGACCCTGAACCTGCTTCAGTATTTTGCCCTGTCTGATCATCCCTGGACTATCAGCAGAGCCTTTTGTTTTCCTGCTCCTGTCAGGGAGGCCACTGGACTGTGTTGATCCACAAGTCTCAGCTTGTTCTCCTTCAGGGAGTGGACCTGCTCTTGCTGCCTCCCAGGAGGAATATCCAGTGCTGGTACAGGTTTGTTCATGTGTAACATACTCCTGAATTGTGTTGTCTTACAGCAGACCAATGAATCAGATTAATGGGGAGGCAGGAGGGGAGGGGAAATGCCCATTTGCAGTCACAAGATAGATGGGAGGCTTCTTCCATTGGTTTTAATCTTGGGACCGAGGGCGACATACAAAAATGTCTATATTCCTAATTTGGTAAAAAGGTTTGAAAATGGATCTCCAGAATGTAATCAGGGTTGAAGAGTGGGAAAAAGACACAGGGTAGTGAGGAGGAGTGTAAGATAAGGCAAATGCTGAGCAGTGTAAACACAGCAATGGAATGTCCTGAAGATTTGGCGCCAGTTTTTCCAAGTATTTAATACAGTTGATGTGTTATAAACAACTGCATCCTTTATAGAAGACTCAGTATAAATTGTTAGAATTTTAACTTGTATCTAGAAATTTTTCAAGCTCTAGGTTTTAGCTTGCCATTAATTATTTATAGTTCTTTATCAGGGCAGGAGGCATTTTAATGTCTGGAATAAATAATCAGTGTCTTTCCTTGTGAAGTATAACAGCCTTTAGAAGTAGGAGGAAATTGTACTGGATATATTCTGGGAGCATAATCAAATGAAAGGAACACCAATTGGTTTTGATTCTGCTTTCATTTAAATGAATAACCAAATTTTCATTGACTGCAGCGAATGAATCCATAATACTGGCACTATTATGCCAGACCCAGACTAGCTTGAATGGTTGTCAACGTGTTTAGTTCACCTAATTAATGAAACTATTCATGTCTCAAGACTAAAAGCTTGACTGGAAATGAGAAGCAGACCACATGTAATCAATGAGGTTTTGTCATCAACCAGCCATAGAGTAGGTCTAATCAAACCAATACAGGACATGACTGCAAGCAAATGAACATCAGCACTGTATTATCTACAGCCAGTGCATCATCACAAAACTTAATGACAAAGTATCACCCAGATTAAGATGGAAATAATGTCTGATGCTAATCAGTGCTACTTGCTCATATTGTAATACATTTCAAAATATGTTGAGTGGCAGCTGAATTCAAAGTCAAGACAAAGTGAAGCTTGATTGAATGCTTAGCAATATATTAGATGCTGTTCCAAAATAGGAAAAATACATAAAGCTTTTATACATTAAGAAGTTGAGTAGGTGTTTGGAATTTTGACAGCACACCCTGGAAAATTAGTAGCTTGAGAAACAGGGAAATAATTACAATCATGTGCCAATTTTAAAGGACATTTGTGGGCCTGATACAGACAGAACAGACAGTAGGCTTTCATTTCTGGACTAATTCCCATGACTTTGACAGAAGGCATTAATATTTGAAACTGTAGCACAGGACTAAATTACGTTATCTGGATATTCACCACACAGCAGTTACGAGGAGAAAGAGAATCTCATTTAGTCTTAGGCCTTATCTTTAAAGAAACACAAATCCCCTACCTAATCATAACTCCTATTTTTATATCTAATGTGAGAAATAATCAATGTCTCTCTGCTGCTTTCAGTAACAAAACAATATATTAAGTAGGATTTTGAGAATTTTTCCTTTTTTTTTTTTCATTTAATAAACCCATTTATTCTGCCAGGTGAGATGCCTTTCAGAGGAACAATAGAAGCTAATATTCCAGTCACACTGATCATATGGGCTTGCTGTGCCTTCAACGCCTCTCTTGAAGGCCCCAGTATGTTTGGAGCTCCCTGTGTGAGCACTTTTCCTAGTGGTGAGCAGTGAGGCAAAGAGAGAGCTCTGAAGATGGAGCCATGACTGAAGTGCTGTCTGTTGAGATTGTGGTAAAAATGCACCATGGGTACATTAGCATTCTTAGTTCTGTGATCTAAATGACCTTACAACAAAAAACTCAGTTCAGTGTAGTTGAAGTAGAATATGAGCTTTCCTGATGGCCTTTCATGTATCTGGCTGCTAGAAGAACAGGAAACAAATATTCTGTACCAGCTAGAATACAAGTGGGACAACTGCTTATATTGTGTTTTAGAATGAGAAGGGCAGAAAAAACAGTGGAAATTCCTACTTTCTCCCTAGGTATCCTCAACATTTGCCTTAGGCCACATTAGATCAAAAGAATGAGGACATATCCCTTATGATAATCAGGATTTCAGAATATTTCAAAGCAGTTGAAAATTTTCTCCAAAGAAGTAGGAAATTTGATATAAAGTGAGGAACTCCTCCTACCATTCTTCTATTGAGTTCTATTTCCGTGTTTCAAAATGCTAATAATCCCTGTGAACCTTCCCTAAAACAGACACAGTGGGGAGGACAAAGAATAAACCAGCATGAAAAATGGACTTTGCTCATGTTCAAAGGAAAGAAAATCACAGATGGTGAGGGCTTTTCAAATGTGCTGAACCACAACCATTTTCTGTTTCATTCAGAATTGGTCTGAAGTGTGTCACGGAGCAGGGCTGTCAGTGCAGTGTGGAAATACAAAGCTCTGCCAGGTTTTTTTAAATTGTGATACATGAAAGCAGGTCTGCTTTGAATAAGATGGGGTGAAACAGAAGAAATGTGCTTCCCTTTTGCCCTTGTGAAATTTTCTGTTTGCCTCCCATACAGGACTGTTTAACTATGCTTCTATGGGAAATGAGACTTTTTGTCAACCTAGATTTTAACAATCTGTCTGCTGAAAAATAATTTGCTTTCTGCTTCCTGCAGTGACAGCTGTGTAGTGTTTCAGCTACTGCAGAGTAGCATGGAGGTGTGGTAGGACAGACCAGAGGAGATGTTGGGGTGGTTCTGCCTTGCACTCTTGTTAGTCCAGTGCTGTATATCTGTACATAGACTGTACAGCTAGAGCAGGAGAGATAAAGAATTGTTCCTTTTCCAGAGCACAGCCAGGCCACTGGTGTACAGTCCTGGGATAAGCATGTTCACAGGAGTGTATGTTGTTTAGTTCGGACTATAAACCTTCAATTGCCAGGCCAAAAACTCTAAGAAGATTTTTATACTCTCATTTGTGTTAGATATTATAAATGTACATGCCTGGGATCAGGCCCTTTGTTTCAGATTCCAGAAGCACTTCGATAAGAATTAGACTGCAACCTATTTGCCTACTAGCCCTAGGTGTATGTGAAGCAGAGCTACAGTCACTCAGGACTTTTTTTCAGTCAGAAGGGAGGCATCTGGAGATTTTAGACAGACACACAAGCCACTTCAAGCAACATTGACATTATGGTATAGGTACTGAAATAGTAGTTATCTAAAAGTAAAATCAGAAATTGTGTAATATTTTTTAGAGGTGACTTGGGGCTGTGTTATCAGAGTACATACATATATATACATATATATACATATATATTCAACTGGTGTTAAGATATGGATCAAAACTTTGGACTTGGATTATGATGTGCAACCTGTCTTTTCTTCATTTAGGTACTGGTGTGAATAAATGCTAAGTGTCCAGATATATCAGTCATTCTGAGAACAAAGCTAATGTTCCTGTCCATTAGCCCACTCCAATAATTTTACAATGAACACCTAAGTTCTTCTTGTCTATTGCAAGAAAAATCCTTTTTATAAGGCATTTGTATTTGGTTACCTAATCAGAAAAACAAACAGCTGTTAAAATTTCTGAAGCCTAATCCAAAATATTTCCATGGTAATTAGACATCAAAATGCTTTTAAAAATCCCACCAGGCTACCTGCACTCTTTCTAAAGCAGTAGCTTTAAGATTCTCATATACATGACTAAAAAATGTAAAATGAAGGAGGTAATATTTATGGTGTCATTAACTACCTTCAGAATAGAAGTGAAATAACAATTCTTATAAACAAGCTTGATCTTTCACTTATTGATATTTCACTTACATTTTTTTTATGTATGAACATTTTTGATACTCACATGAAATTCCAGTATTTAACTCCATTCACAACTAGTCCAGTATTTGTGTAATTTGGCTTGAGTCACTGTTGAGAGACCTTTCCCCTTAGCTGACAATCCCAGTGTAAGGCAAGTTATATTTAAATGCTTACTGGCAAAATCATCAGTTATTTAAAAATTCTGGTTTATATGCAGAGCTTCCTCTTCTCTTTCTTTTAAAAATGTCCTTGAATATATAAATGTCTCAGTTAAACACCTAATGACAGGTTCTCTGACCAGCTCCCACTCACTATGAACCTTATTATTCATGTTGCATTTGTACTACCACAGCTTCTCAGACACATCAACTATCCAAAGATTTTAAAAGGTTGTGCATAATCTGGAAGATCAGAATTCAAGTAAGTCAGTTATTTGTTAAAACATCAGAGCCAGAACTAACCCCCAACTAGTTTTCCTTGAGGATATTGAAATGCACCATAGTAATCTGAAAGTATTGCTAAGCAGTTGTCATATTTATGTTGTTCAGTCCTTTAGATACCGCATCATTCCTAGATCCACCTGGAAATATCACATATATTCTCCTTATCCTATTGCAGGGTTGTAACTAAGTTAGAAAAGGAGTATAGTTCATTACTATAAAGGAATTAAGAAGCCTGTTTGGACCTGACATGCATTGTTCTGCTTCAACATCAGTAAAATGCGAATAATACTATTCCTCTGACCTTTAAGGTTTTCTCTTTCTCTACATAAAAGTATTTAAATGCAGCTTACAAGCATCTCTATCCAAGTTTTTGATGCTCTTCATGCCAACCAACATTTGAATTCATGATATTTGCACCAGTAAACTTCTGTAGTCAACTGTCTGCCTGCCTGCCTGCCTGCCTGCTTTGCGGCATGCCCAAAACTATGCAAGTCTCTACCATAATCTATTAATCCATTTAACGTCTTTAGAAACACAAAGTAGACATTCTCCTGCATATTTCATTAGCAGGAGCTTTGTCAGAATACAAATGTCAGGTCAGAGCTCACACACAACCTTGAGATTGAGGTAGTATAGCCAGGTCATCCTCCAGGGAATCCAGCCCACCTGTGTGTGTTGATTTTACTATGAGTAAAGCACTATATACAGTTCCATGAACGTGAAAGAGGAAGTTCTGTGTCCTCTGGACTTTCTGGAGAATCAATAACTTTTCAGAAGCACCAGCTGAGAGTGGGGCTGCAGTACTGAATCAGATCTTTTGGCAGAATCTCCTAGGAACAGCTGAGCCCCAATTATTTCACCACGTAACTATAGATTATTCCTATAATAAGGGCTTTCATGGACCAGACTGCCAAGTCAGGCACTTGTCAATACTCTTCAGGCTTCTAGGTTAGTATTTATTCTGAAGCTATCAAAAGAGAAGCTATGCAATTTGCTGAGTCCATAATTCTGCTGGTGATAATTAGCTCTGCTTTGCTCTAAATGTTCTAACAATTGGGTCAGGTGTAAAAAAAGAAAAAAATGCTCAGCAATATTTCTGTATTCTGTCGACATAGTGAGTAAGAGAAGTAAAGTTTTACATCTTTAATTATTTAGCATGGTCTCATTCTCTAAGCATACAGAATCTTTTTTTCTCAAGTATCTCCAAAATTACCTAACTTGGCAAGGAAGAAGAGTGCAGCTGAGGAGGAGGGGGAGGGAGAGGTAAGTAAGCTGGTAAGATGTGTAAGGCCTTTAGACAGAGACCATGCTCAAAACTCAGTAGCTCCAACGGCAAAACCTCCTTTGGCTTCAGATGGCTCTGAATGAGCCCTCTTGAATGACAAGATGAGATAAAGCTCTGAATCTGACAAACTGGAACTACAGGAACGATCAGAATGGCAGTATAAAACATTTCCAAGTTGAGTTCTTACATTTCATGGGGGTTGGAACCTGGACAAGTACACAGAGCATTGTACAGTCAGGAAAAAATTGACTTGAATAGGGTTTGGATTGCATTCAGGATGATTTTTTTCTCAACAAATTTGCTCAGACAATAGCTTTGTAGTCTTATGATTTGGGTTGAGTAAATTTTATAAGCTGCAATTTTGTAATTCTGCAAATCCAACCAAAACTTAGGTAGAAATTTCAGTACCTTGAATTACAAATGCAAAATCAAATGATGGAACGGAACAAAGAAACGTGAAGAATGGGAAGTTTTGTGTGCTAAATAAAACTTTAATTCCAGGGAGAGGGCTGTCTGCTTTGTTTATGTTTCCTTTCTGTTTTTTTCCCAGTAGAATTTGTGTAACATCAAATAACTTTATCTGCTGGAAAAAAAAAAATCCAACAACTTTTTTGTTTTCTGTGATAAAGAAGATATTGGGGATCTCCTTATGAGACAAGGACTATTGACTGCTGAAAAACTTGAATTACTAAATATCTGGTACTGAAATTACCAAAACTGTACATAGGACTGGCACCGTTCATTTGAAGTGCATTTCTATATTTTTAGTGAAGCATTTAAAACATGAAGGGTCACCCCTTCTAGAAAAAACCATAAAGGTATATTTTCATTGTTGCACAATATTTTCAAAATTCTCAGACATCTCTGCTCCTACATATTGAATGAAGTTTCCTGCCTCAAACCTCAAGCTTAAATTAAAATAAGCACATGAATAAAAATCTACTTCTTACCATTTTTTTAAATTTCAATTGATGCAAAAGAAAGTAATACTAATGGAAGCAGCTGAGCTGTCACATCTTGTTATCCCTAGAGGAATTTGAAGGGATCTATGTTCAAGGAAGTGGTATTAGTTTAAGTTTCTTGCTACCTATCTCAGAAAAAAACTCAAGGCTGGCATCTCAGAAGCTGTGAACAGGTTGAAAAATCACTGTAACTTGTCATTTGAGCAGACTTGCTAAGCATTTAAATAACGCTGTAAGATGGAAACTGCATCAATCGTTTCAGTTTTTCACTCTATTCAGGAGTGACTCCCAGAGCTGAACAATGGTTAATGAATACCAGAGCTTTGTTCTTTAGAGACAGCTACACGCGTCTGAATTAGATTGGTTATTGCCTCTGGAAAGGAAAGAGCCTCAATAGACTCAATAGAAAATAGGGAGTTTGCCATTCCAGTGGTTCCAGAGGCACACACACCATTCTTCTATGGATCTGCCTTTTGTGCAGTATAAGTGTTAGCAAAGCTACTTCTACTCAGCTGTACTGAAGCAGTGGGGAAAGGGGTAATTAGTTTAAAGAGTAGGTGTGCTTAGCTCTGACTCATTAATGTCTCAAGTAACTCCAGTTTTATTACACCTTGCTGAAATACTAGTCATTGCTCTTATCCAGCATGTCAAGATGTTTGTTTTGGATGGAATTCATAACACAGAACTGAATCTGGATTTTAGCATGGTCCATGGCCTCTTACTGGATGCAGAAGTACTTTGCATGGCTTTGCATATCTAAATCGAGCACTCAATCAAAAGCTGCTTAAGCTTTGAGTGAAAAGGAATAAGATTTAGGCCCCTGAATGCTTTTATTTCTGAAAACAGACCATATCAGCTAAGTTTGTGAGTCTCTGTAGGGCTGTCTTGTAAGGAGTCCAGAATATTTTACCATAAGATTTCATATGTAGGCCTATAGCAAAAAAGCTTGTTGAGGAAAGGCTTTTTGTAGCATGATAGCTACGAACACAAAACCAAGCTACAACTATGTCTGCCAGGTTTTTCTGGTAAAATGAGTCACTGTCAATACCACATCTTGCATCTGTGTTCTGCTATGTATAAAGTAACAACATTTTGAATGCTCTTCCTGTAAAGGCTTTTTTGCCAGAGAGAAGGTAGAATTTTCTTTCATACTCTAGTATTTTGTTAGCTTAGTCACACTGAGAAGAAGGAGGTTTATATTTTGTATTTAAGAAAAACCTTCATTTTCTAGAAAATATACATAGTAATAGAAAAAAAATAATGCTTATGCAGGTTTTTTATGGATGATACTATTTTATGGAGCAACTCCATATACTCCAGAGATCTCACATGACAGCACCATATGCTTATTATGATCAAATTTTGAGGAGTACTGATAAAGAGAATTTCCACTGATTTCATCAACAACCCTGGAGCAGACAGTTCTATCTTGGTGAAAAACTGAACATGAAAATATAAGGCATATTGTCTCACTGAGAGACTTCCAAATTCAATTGGTACAAGAAATAATGCAATTAAACAGTTTAAAATACAAGGAAGTGCAACCGAAGAATAAATTCAAATAACAAAGTTTTCTATGAAGCAATCACAGAAACATGTCCTCTCTCCAAAACAAGATTTTTCTAGAACAAGCCTTATTAGGCTGTTATTGCATTGATTTCTGTAAAAGACAGTTCTATAGAGAACAGCGCAAAATATCGGCCCCAGTGTTTTCTTTTCTATATATTGCCAAACTGAGTCCAAAGCCTTTCATGAAGAAAGCTGCCACCTTATACATTAGAGGTCAACAATGGAACAGAATTTAACTAGGATGAAAGTTGCTCTGTCAAACTTTAAAACAATTAAAATACTTTTGTAATGTATTTTGCTTTCCTTGGGATTTTGTTTTTAAATATTTTAGCATTTTCAAACGTTGCCTGATTTCATATCATAGTTAAGTGATGTGAGTCGAGGCGTCTACAAACTGTAGAGTACAGAAGAGGAAGACAGGGCTGGAGTACACAGCAGATAAAGTGAGGTTGAAGGATTGGTGCTTAGCCATGTGAGGAAGGGGCTGCAGAAAAAAAGCCAGATTCTTCTGATATGTTCAGAGTTGAAGCACAAGATGTGATAGTCACAAGATAAAAAATGGGAAACGCAACACAAGTAGCGTTATGGGGAAAAAACATGCATCACCTTAACCCTTGGCACATTTTGCCCCAGACAGGCTGTAAAAGCCTGGAGATTTTCAGCACTCAGCTGGAAAACCTTAAGCAATGTGATCTAACTTTGAAGGCAGCATGGCTTTCATGTCCCCTCTGACTAAATTACTCTGGCTGCTGAATCAATTGCCACTAGATGAAGCCCTCAGCCACCAGCATGTTCCTTCCAGTCACACTGACCCCACACTGGTGGCCAGCTGATCAGTACAAGCTGTGGCTTGTAGACTCCACAGGCTTCCTGCAGGTGCAAGGTACAGTGAACCACAGTCTCAAATATGTCTGCCTCTGAAAACTCTTGCTAGGAGTGTTGCACCAGGAGTATTGAACAAGTGGCACTGCTCTTCTGGATTTAAACTGCATCTTTGTGATGGGAAGCCTAGCTAGAATCATATCAAGCTGTCCAGTGGTTGGATACTTGGGTTTCAAACACTAATTCTTGCAGAGAGTTTACTGTCTACATAGCAATGGCTCATCCTCTGCAATGGTAGAGGCTCAGGAAAGCCAGATAGGCTTCAAAGGGCGTGGACTCTTAGGCAGGAGGAGGAAGAGGGGAAGGGGCAGGCGGCAGTTACGGCTGCACTGCAGTTGGCAGCTGTGGATACCTCTGGCTGATGCTTTACTGGTGGCACATGAGCGGCTTCTGTGCAGGTGTGAAGAGATGCAAGGTAAGGGGTGTGCCAAGCTGCACTGCAGCTGCTTGGCTGAGTGGATGAAGTCAGAAAGATCTCAAGGTGCTCAAGAAAGATCTAGTCTTGAACTTGACCTTCCCATAAGTAGTTGGGCTCTTTACTCTTTTATGGATCTCAGAGATAATGGAGACACATATTTATGGTTCTTTCCATGCCAAGAATGTGAATACATGCCATTTAACCAATTATTACTATTGATCTCAAATGTGTGGTGAATGTGCCAGCAATTTCATTTAACTGTCAGATGAAAGGCAAAAAAAAAAAAAAAAAGATTGAATATCATTGTTTCTGGATAAAACTCTTAGATGACATACAGTAGAAAGGTGAATGCCATTTTGAAACAAATACCACATTTTCAGACCTTCTCAAATACCTCTGACGTCTACATGGGAACGAGAGGTTTCATTTTCTGTAGTAAATGCTCTTAGAAAAAGCACAACAAAGAGCAAAAGTAGGAGGAACAGGGTATTCCAGACTATTAACTATAGTCAAGGACCATCAAATAGTTCCTACAGTAGTTACTTGAACGATTAATATAGCATGATTTTTTGACTGAGAAGTCAGAATATCTTCAGTATAATAAAAAAATTTCAATCCAAGAACGTACGAAAAAAGGGCTGTAACAAATCTTCTAAGTTTTAGGCCTGGATGAGAGATGGAGAACAGAACCCTAAAACAGAGCTTTAAAAGAAGATAAGGTATCCATATAAATATAAAAAGTATTTGAAAACTTAGTTTTCTTTGCTGGCAATAAAAATAGTTAACAGGATTCCTCAAGGGAATCCAGAGATGGAAATCTGGCTAAAATATAGCCTCTCATGAGGACTTGAAGACTCTGCTTCCTCTCTTTTTGGAAAGGTCTTTGTATTCTATTATTAAGTTTTCAATAGGTGACGGAGATAGTGATGATAAAGTATACATGGTTTCATCCAAACCATGTAGCAACCAGTGACAGCACAATGATTCAATGAAACAGCCAAGAATAAGCATTGTTTTCTTAACTGTTCTAAATATTCTAAAGAAAAATGTACTTTAAAAAAACAAAGTTGGTTTACTCTAAGTACACTTTTCTGTTAAATCTTTTTTTCATGCAGAAACCAAGCAATTTCTTTTTTGTTTGCTTGTTTGGGGGTTTTTTGGTGTTTTTGAGGGTTTTTTGTGCAGTCTTTCACACTGCACATCTTAAGGAATATATTTCATATGTTACATGTGATACAGATATGGCTGAGTTTGCCTTTGGGCCACCGAATGGCTTAAAGGATGTCTCAAAACCCCTTTTAGCCCTAATTTTCAAAGTTTTTATGACATTCTAGCATGAACCTGAAATTGCTCTGACCCACAGCCTGATAATGAAATACAGTCAATGTTAATGTTGTATCATTTGGGTTTTGCACATCTGCTGGCATCAATAGAAAAGCTCATTCTTTACTTTGAAAGTTCAAAGTTCTATTTTGGAACTGACAGTATCTGGTCATTTAGAATAAACATGAAGTTACTTCAAAAGCAACCATTACCACAAAAGTGCTATTTTAGACTTGAGCGAAGTTATTTTGTTTTGTTTTATTTTGTGTTAAAGTTATGTAAAACAGAAATTTAGCATGAAGATACACACTTTCATCTGCTATGTGTAAGAATGGCATTATTGAAATCAAGCCATTTCTGTCTGCTCAAAAACGTTATCTGATCTTAAGCACTTTACTACACAACTGTGTGAGCATTGCAAGAGCAAAAATTACTGTCTGTCATGGCTTTAGGGAAGATTCTTTCTGTCTTACCTACCAGGATTTTGCATAAATTGTGTAGTATATAAGATCTAGATACAGACAAATGTAGATTAGAGAAAAAAAAAGTATGGAAGGTTTACCTTGTATGAAAGCTGTAATTGAAAACAAAAGGAACTGGAAAGTTCTTACGCTCTGTTGTAAATATTAATAATATTTGGCCTAGCCTGTGAAATATGGAGACTTTTCAAATTAATTGTGCTTTGGTGTTATTTTTTCATAATCAGACATGTAATCTTGTACTTTTTTTATCTCTTCTTTTTCATTCCTCAGGCGTCATAAATAGAGTCATATATATATATATATAGACACATGTACATATATACACACACACGTACATAAATGTATGTGTGTATATATACATGCATGTATGTATATATGCACATATTTAAATATGATCCTTTTTTTTACATTCACCTTGGCTTTTTTTTCTTTTCCATTTGTCCTGTTTGTCTCTGTGGCCTGGTCTCACATTTCCCGAGATGCAGATAACTCAGCTCCTGATGACTCTGTGCTCATGAAGCTGTAAGTTCTGTAAACTTAAGCACATACATAAATACTTCCAAGGAACAAAGAGTTGGTTGTCTCTAGGCACCTAAATGTAAACATCTGGATATTACTTCTATTTAATTTCTATGACTTCTATTACAACAAGGCTAACCTAATTGCCTATGTGATCCTACTGGCTCTGGCTCACTTATTAGATATTGGAAATACTATGCACTACATGTAATGTGGATTGCCAGTGAATTGTGGTAGGCAATTTCTATCTCTGTGCCTTTGTATTTTGACTCATGTGTCTTTACCTAGGAGTTTCTAACCACTCTGAATTATGTAGTGAATCTTTTCCTGATCGAGAAAATTTGTTCCATTTGTCATCACTTTTTAATTACTGAGTTTTCCTTCTCATTTGTGTATATATATTATATGATGCCAAGTGTTATTTTTCAAAGTATTACTTGTTCTCCAGACACAGAACTTGTTTGGCTTTGCTATATCACAGACCCACCAAAGCAAAATCTAACTGCCACTAAAAGCGTTAGTTCTATTAAAACATATCATATATGTACATTAATATGTCTTTTAATAATTTGTTTTCCTTGCATAGAGAACACTTGCCTTAAAAGAATTTTAAGATTTTTAAATTAATGTACATGCACATTAGAGGAAACGCATACAGGACCAATGATGTTGAAGATATAAGTAGTTACAAATTTTGTCCATGTTATCTGTTGAAATAATTACCCAAATGAGACACTGAAACTATTGAGTAGATATTGTGCTAGAAGTTTTAATCCCACCTGAAAGAAAAATACGTTTTAAAATTTGTCTTATGATTCATCTTTCCAGTTCTGATAATTTATCTTCTACCAAATTCCATAATTTAGTCATTATTTTGCTGTTAGGTTTATATTGTATTCTCTGTCATACTCAAATTCCTGCTTTTTTTCACTTCAGACAGCATCTTTTTTCACAGGAATTCTTGATATATGTGTGAGTGGCAATAATATTACTTAAAACCCTTCTGAGGAAGTTGAATTTGGTTAGGAGCTGGAAACCACTCTTCATCTCACAAAGACTTTGTGCAGCAATCTAGTACCTTCTAGATGATTTGGCATTAAATCATGTCAGATTAATTCTCAAACTGCAAATCACTAATACAATCTTCTGAAGCCCCTTTAAGGATTTTGGATGAGTATCCAGACCTGGTGCATCCTGATCTAAATTAGTTTGTATGAGCTGATGAGATCAAAAAACATTGAGAACTACTGTTCATTTCTGCCATCACGTTAAAAATACAATGACCATATACAAAGGAAAGCCATAAGGACTTCCTAGTTACATTAAATAATTAAATATTAATATATGCATAAAAGTTCCAAAATAAAGTACTCATTTGTAGTAGAAAACTACGACAATAGCCATTCAATGTGAATCTGAAAGTTCATGCTGACTGCCATACAGAGGAAAGAGAAGAGAGAGACATAGGGCAGAGAATTTTTTTTTTTTTTTTTTTTTTTTTTTTGCAGTGACAGTTACACCTGTGAAAGACAAACACTTTCCCACCTACTGGTTAGCTTCTGCCACACTGTGTGGAATGAGCATAGAAATGCCCTCATGCACAGACAAGAAGAGTTATTGTTAAAGGTGCTGACTGAAAATTTTAGGTCTTCTTTAATTGGAATTTTGAGGGATTTTTCATATTTCTATTGCAAATATAAATATATGTCTCCATTGCAAAACTGGGTAAGACAAGGCCAATCCAAGCAATCTGTATCTTTGCCAAGTATACATAGTTGTAGTAGTTTTAGTAGTTGTTTATATTAACTTATATAAAGGGATAAAACATTGGGGTGAGTGGAAAGTTCGCAACACCCTTTGTACTGCACTAAGCTGTAACACTCTACATTTTTGTTTTATAAGGAGAAACATATATATCAAAGATCTTTGCTACCCCTCAACACCTTATAACTTATTGGAAGATTTCTACTTTGCACAGGTGTTAGAAATTCCTAACTGGAAAAGGTAATGTCTTTTTCAAATGCTGGCAGAAAGTAACACTTTTATACAGAAAAGTCAGGCCTGGCAGTCTTATGGCCTTGTCTAACACAGAACAGGGAAATTGTTGTTTCTAAAATCCTGACCCGAGAAATTTGAAATTTCTGAAAAACTGAAAAGCTCTCCTGTATTATCTAGGAGTGAAGTTCAGGTGAACATATGCAAAGTGCTGATAGAAAATACAGCACCATAGAAATGTCATTGTAACAAGTTGCATTTTTTTTTTTCAGCTGCATCACACTTTTGAAAGGTTTCACAAATGTTTTAAATGTGATTATGCTGTAGCTGTCACTTTGCCAAAGCACTGGGTAGCATTTTAAGAATCTTTTGGGTGGCACATTAATATCAGACTGCAAATTATAATTGCAGTTCATTGTACAGAATGTATATGAAACCTATCTGATTCCTAGTCTGCTACTAGAGAATTTTGTATCTATATGTACCAATTTCTCATTTTGATTTTGTCCAAATTGACATTACTTTTGTCGTTAGGATAGACCAGCCACTACAATTTATATCTTCCCAAACTCCAGTTCCACTCCACTTATTAAAAGCATACTAGCTCTTCTTGCAGAATGCATTTTGCACACATTTTATATCTGACTTTATTGTAATCACTCATTTCTTAATATTCCTTTGGCTCGTAATCTTTCTCCTCTGCTTGGCATGCACCTTGGACTATATCCAAAATAGTCTCTGATCTTATTTTCCAGTAGCTCATATGAGAAAACACAACTGATCTTATCCCTCAGCTCATTGCCACCTTTGTATTCCACATAGATTTTTTTAGTCATGCTATAATTTTTATTTCACTTACTCTACACATTTAATGGAAGCTTTATGGGACTTATGAACTAATCCCTTTACAGGTCACTTTTATGTCCAAGCAATCTACAAGTATTGCTTCTCCTGCCCTCAGTGATCAGTTCTACTGGAAAATCTTATTTTCTGCAATTGTTGAGCACTAAGAAAACAACCTTATTTTTTCATCTCTGAATCAGTTGGAAGATCATCTTGTCCATTGGGAACTTCATCCTCCAGTCCAGGCTAGACACTGAAGGCTGCATGTGTCCTCATACTCTTGACTTTCTTTCTGTGTGTGCATAGGGCAAGGCTAATTTAAAACCTGTAATAAGAAAGAGCATCTTTTAGGGCCCAAGCAGTTTCTTCAGCCCGTGTTCTTGTGTCAATTCATTTTGAAATTATAGTCTGATAACTTCCTTGTGCCCCTGCTGAGCATTGCTGGCAGTGTGGCTTTCTTTAATGCTCTGTGGGGCTCTTAACTCCATTACCACACTCTGCCACTTTATCCTTTGCCTTGGAGTCTGAGGGCAGAATTTCATATAAGAACATTACGTCTTAATCCAGTAATTTTGATGTATATAAGCTTCTCTTTCAACAGTCTTGTAATTATATTATGTTCTCATAATATAAACTACAATTACAGTCAATTTCCTGATTTAGCTACTACACAGACTAATTGCATTATATTTGTCTTAAAAGATATTGTATATATTTGCATTTTTGATACAAGGTTTTTCAAGCTTCTTGAATGTGAACTGAAATTAAATGACACTGTTTTGTACTCATAAGGAAAATGTCTTCCTGTAGTATTTCCATTTCCTTCCTTTTCAATGCACTACTTTCTGTGAACATTTAAAACTACTTTATAAATACTTTAAGATACTTTAAAAATGTTTTCAAAATAATTCCCAGGTGATAGTTTCCTTCCTGCTCTCTTTAGATATTATCCTCACAGGAGGTAGTAGTGATTTCAATGTCTTTCAGAAATTGGAACCAGATAATTTTGAAACATTATGTTGTGGTTTTCTGTTTGTTTGTTTGTTTTTTTGATATATTGAAAGAAAATCTGGAGAAGATGTCCATATGCTACCCAGCTCTTGACTGGAATGTACTTGTATAAAATGGGGGTTATAGTGGAAAGAGGATTCATATTTGAAACAGCAGTTTATTCAGAAAGCAAGAAGCATTAACTAGAAGGTTAATATTTCTTATTGCTAATTTACTTTTAAACTAAGAAGAAAATTTTGTTTACATGAGATTTGGTTTTGTCATGAAATGGATTGTAACTTGTTAAGTCATGCTGGTGTATATAGGATTGGAATCCCTGTTAAAATGCATTGCAGTAGAAAACTCATCAATTTGGACCAGTCAATCATAACTCTATAAAGAAAATATGTTTCTACATAACGTCATTATGGGCATGCATAATGAAACAACTGGGCATTCATTTGTAAACTAAAAATAAGTAAACATTTTGTTCTGATGTTAGCAAATAAATGATTTAGAGAAATATCCCAAATATTAATATTCCAATAAATGAGGCAGAATATAAACTTTTCATCATTGCAGACTAGGGAACAGGTAAAAGAGGACACAAAGAGAGAATAAGTGCAGTGACTGAGATTGAAACATTCTAGTCAAGAATAGTGGAGAAAAGGATGATTGAAGGATTTGAACATCAGTGCAACTTCAATGCCAGTGCAGAAGTAAATGGAGCTTCATGATGGAGGATGACACTTGCAATACATTAATTCTTTCCACAGAGCTGCTATTGGACAAATAATTATTTTTCTGACTTAAGGACCTTGAGTAGAAAGGCAGAAATGGTGATTCCCTGAAACAAAACTTTACCAGTGGTGGAGACAGAAGACTAAATCCTGAAGAAGTATCTCCTAATGTCATTGGAACGAAGTTGTACCGAAGCTCATTAACTTCTTTATAATTGAACTGAAACATCACATTTGCAGAAAGTGCTAAACAGAACAGAAGTATCTTTAAAGATACTTCTTTAAAGATAACCAGAAGTATCTTTACTACAAATGTTTCAGCATAAAGCAGATGAAAAGGACGTAACAAAGCCTAAAGTAACTAAAACTGAGATTCTTATCCTTGGAACCCATGTTAGTGTCTGAATTGAGAATAGTTAGGGTAGATCATGGGATACAGAATTTTTTCAGTGGCATGAATGCTTCATATATGCAAAAAAAAAGGGGGTAGAAGAGATAGTGGGGTATGTAAGAAGCCTTTACTGACTAGACAGAAAACTCAGTGGAAAGTAGGAAAAGAGAGAGATATTGATTTTACTGTGGGAAAATGCATTGTCAGTTAACATCTGGATTGTTTTGTGTGATGTGCTTAGGTTCCAAAAATGAGTAATCTTTATTTCTTTTTCACCCCCACATTCATATAGAATTTGAAAAGCATTCTTACTAATAAACAATAAAGTAGATAATGCACTTATCTACTCTGATAGAAAATATACTTATCTATTCTGAGTAACTCTTGATAGCAATCATAAATTCTAAGTAGGAAGCGAACAGGGGGGAAAGAAAGAGGAAAAACATGACTAAGATGGGTACTGCATTCCTGAATGGGCGTGTGGATAAATTGTTTAGTAGACTGTTCACCTCCATCTCTGTATCAGTTGAGATAACCATCTGAATTGATTCTCCAAACCTTTTGCAATGTTCCAAATACCAATGTACTTTTCTAAAGTTCAGTAATAGCAACTTGTGTACATGCTCACAATATGTTGGTGATACTGTTATCTTCTTACATTTTCTCTGGTTTGAACAGACTATTCATTCATGCTTTTTTTTTTCCCCCTCAAGTGCAGCATATTGCTACTTAAAAAAAAGGCTGCACCAACAAATCTGGCAGAAACATAATTTAAAAAATTCCTTTCGAAGCTTCAGATTTGCTATTCTTTTTACCCTTTATCTTTACTGTGGACCTGATACTGATCCCACTAGATTTAGAAACATAGTCTCTGTCTTGCAGGTGTGCTTCCAAATATCTTGGAACATTTTCCTCTCTTCTTAGGTACAAGTAGATAAATGTGTTGTTTGTTTTGTCATTTTGACTAAACAGTTATCATAACCTAGTACAGCAAGCTTGACAGGTATCTTTTTCTAATGAACGATCACGCCTAGTCTACAACCTTTCCACATTCTCCAGTGACTTAATGTGGTACAATCCATTATTCTGGTACTTTTCTCACTCTGTTTATGGTAGTTATGCAGATACTCATACAGTTACCTCCCTTAGTGGTTTTCCTATCAGTTAATCTTTATGCTTCTCTCCATGTTTATTCAGCTTCCGTGCCATCATTTAGACATCATCAAAAAGTCATTATGTAAACTCACAATTGTGAGTATCCCTGTCTCATTTTTAAAAAATCCCTCCTCTACACAATTTGTTGAAAAGCCTTGAAAGCCAGAAAATTGTGACAAACATCTTATGTTTATCTTTGATAATGTATTGAAGTCCCTAAATTACACTTTTGTAAATCATGTACAAATGCTTACCTAAAAAATATAAAACAGTTCTTGTTGTAAAGAGAGCCACTATGCTAAATTTCTATAGCATACTATGAAAAACTCACATTAATTCTACATAGGTCAATTGGCATGAATATTTCAAACAAACATTCAAGACTGACTTCACAAATCCAACCAGAATAGAACCGTGGTCCAATTCATGTAAACACTCTAGTAAGAAGATTTAAAGTACATCAGTCAATGATTACAAAAAAATTAAGATCTTGACTCACACTTAAAAAATACAGTTAATAGTTAATTGCAGTACTGCTTGTAAGCATTGAAATAGTATCTCTGTATGTGGTCCATACTTCCATGCTTTATTCTTTTGAGGGAAAGCTGGTATGAGCTGGTGTATTATTTTTTATACATACAGTCTAGAATTTAAGTTTCCTGATAAGAACATGACTCAAGCTAAAATATTTCTGTGAAATAGACAATACATTCCTCTATTTGCATGAAAAAAGGTTCCAGCAAAATAACTGTCTAAATATTTTCACAAAAAAGCTTAGGCACATAGGTGACATAGTCTCTAAATGAGCCTTTCAATTTTGCAGCAGATAATCCTTTATTTCAAAATTGTTTAGGACAATGAAGCTTATGAAATTTAAATTACTTTATCAAGTGCTGGAAAATTAATCCTAGATTAAAAATACATTTTAAAATGTTATTAGGGATGTCATGTTACTAATAACAAGCCAACCTTTTCCCTCTATTTTCAGACAGGAGACAAATTCAATTACATTTCTGCTAATTGTCTGATGTATGTTCTTATTGTAATGCATGTTATTTTAAATGTTTTAAGTTCATAATTGCTAGTGGGAGACAGCTGTATTGCTAAGATTTGGTGTATCAGGTGGAAAATACAACTCATTATCAAGGCATCAGCCTATGAAGACCTGTGCACACACTGCTTTAGGAAAATAATTTGAAACTTTCTGAAAGTAGTTAGATGCAAAAATGTTAAACACCAATTACTTTCACAGCAGAAATATCAGTCTCTCTTTCCAATTAAGCAAATCAGCCATGATGAAGTAACCCCGTGTCCAGTATTTTCCATGAGAAACAACCCAAGGGGATGGGTCCCAAGCCAAGAATTTTTCCACTTTAGAGAGAATCAGATGTGTGTGCGACGGTTGAAACACTGCCAAGGGCAAGCATTCAATGGCACATTCAATCCAGTGTCCTTGTCTTCCTCTTCAAGGACTGTAATGGGCATTGGCATTAATATTTCAAGGACTTCCTCTAATTCCACATCCCTCCAAGTATAAGCAGTAATCACCTAAGGAGATATTATTACTGAATAGTTGCTAAGCTTTGTACCACAGGAAATTAAATGGGATCATTGCTAGCCTCCCTCTTACTAAAAAGCAATACGTACCTCTTTGCCTGGACTTTTGTGTGAAGATAAGAATCTTTAGGTTAGTAAATTTTCCATTTTTAAGCTCTTGTCCCTGGATATTGTCTTCAAATCCAGTTCTATTAAGCCTGGAAAAGAAGATACAGCGGCATTGCCAACTCATATATTTTTTACCACTAGTCCTTTTGTGTTTTTTTTTTTTTTTTTTTTTTTCTGACTCTACTTCCTGCAATCAAATGGCTACAGCAGAATCTTTGCCTTCATTATTAAAAAAAAGAGTCACTAGAGATCACAGTTATGTGTCAAGAGAGCAGACAGGAGAGGAGGGGAGCTCAGAGGCCTTTGAACTGAAATTTAAAGATCTAAAATTTATTTCGAGGTATCTCTTGCTTATTTTGGATTAGAACTGCTTTTTTTGTTTTGTTTTGTTTTGGTTTTAAATGTTGGAAGATGAAATTACTGGTATGCTCATTTAGCATAATCCTGTTTATTCTTGGGTATATTCTGGTAATAAAAACCAACCAGCAAAACAGCCTCCTGTATGTTTTGGAGATTCCTGATGGGTAAGGAGAATCCTTGACTATTCTTAACTTGCATTGCTAAGAGCAGAGAGTCGAAGTTGTGTAGATAAAAGCTAACTCAACCATCTGAAAGTCAGTTGTCCTAAACTTCCACTATCTAGATTGGCTTCTGCACTGGTTCACTCACTCTCCAGCAGCTTTAGTACCAATTGCCTGCTTTCAGTAGCTTCCCAAATGAGTGTCTTACAGGCATCTAAGGCTTGACAGCCCTCCTAGGCTAGTTAGCTGTGACTGATCTCCTCTGATGGCCATACCTCCCTGCCCTTGAAAATGTCATCATCTAGCAAAAACACTTTGAATATGTTTATCTTTAGCACCTGAAAAACCTAACTTGGATGTATGTTGTTAGCTAGAAAAACATGTTGAAATGCTTAGTGGTTCAGAGCCTACATAACTTTACCACTGCAAGTAATTAGGATACAGTTAGCAGTACAAACATTTATAATAATTAAGCAGTGAGTGTACAAACATATTATAGGTTTAAAGACCCTTAAGTAAACTTGCTGTCTGAATGCAAATGTAATGGCTGCAGCATGAAGCAGCATTGCCAGCTGAGTCGGATACAGCACTTGTTCATGGCCATGCCTGAGATGTCCCTGCAAAGCAGTTCACGATGCAGTAACCTATGTTAGAACAGTATGATTCTTTATTCCCCTCTAGTGGTTGGTCTGCATAGTATTAGTTACTAGTCGAGGGCTAGAAGAACCAGACCAGACTCTTGGGACTGCAGGACATGCCAAAAGGTGTTTGGTTCAGTCCCTGCTGCCATCCACACTACCAAAATGCCAATAGTGCACAGAAAATGGTCTGTGCTCTGGCAGTGATAGGGAAGGAGAGGAAAAGAACGGTTTTTGAAGGGTTGAAGTTTTATGTTCTTAGTCACTACCAAGTAATTAAATTAATGGTTTTATCCCTCAGAAAGGCAGAAGAATGCAACTGTCAGTTAGTGTTGCAAGTCTTTTATTTAATTACTTTAGTCCCTGAGTGTCAGTGAAGCTGAATATGAACCTGGCCAATCCATCTCCAGGAGGACACTAAGAGTTCTGCTTTGCAGCTGGCTTCTGAATAAAGCCTGTCTGCAGTCTTCCACACTGCACATAAGCAGTAAATTCTCAGAGCATACTTGTCATTGAAATGTATTTCATATATACAGCCAACTCTATTACCAATGTTCTCATAAGTACTGCTACTGTTACTTATGTACTATGTTAATGTGTAGCCAAACAGAAAGAAAATAACTATAAAAGTGCTAAAAATGGATATAAGCTGCATTAAAGTCTTGAAAGAGTAGTGATTTCTATTAATAGTAGGATTGGAAATATGATATGGGCTAAATTTTTCAAGTTTAAATGGAACTTTTTTTCTGAATAGGATGAGAGCATTCCTGAACAAATCACTGGAAGCAAGAAAGTGAACATGATGCATGAAAACCAATTACAGAATACATCTGAGAATAAGAGGAGTCAAAGAGATAGACATCCTCCTTAAGTATCGTGGGGGTTTATGAATTTTGGATTTTCCAGTGATTTGTTCTTGTCCTTACTGAGAGCCTGAGGATAATGCAAGCTTTTAAGTTCCCAAGGGCTCCTGCCCTGCAGAGAATATGAAATCTTTTATCACAGAGGCTGTTTGTGGTCAAGATCACAATGTAAAATGAACAAAATATCCAAAACACAGGTTGAATTCTCTACGAGAATGAAGATGCAAAGAAATCCTTGCTCTTTACAACAAGTTTGGGTCTAGTCCAGACTTTGAAGTTGTATGGCTCTTATCTTGGTGTGAATAGAAAACCATACAAAGGATATTTGAGGTTGCTTAAACTCAAGCTCGTGGATATATCATCCTTTACTGAGTACATTTTAAAAAACCCCACCAAATAAAATTAAGTGTACCAAAACATCACCTCCAGTGATGTTTTTCCCAGTTCTGTCACTTAACTTGATATGGGATAAAAGATAAATTGGGGATTTCAGTATAATACAGTAAGATGCTTCAATTTCTTTTGAGAACATGTCATCTGAGCAGATCCATTTTAGGGGAATTCTAAATAAAAAGCCAGGTGACAACTTTCTAGGTCAGGAACTGCTAGACCTGCATTATTTTAAACAGCTTGAAGCACGGCAATATTTAGCCAGTGTGTGTGTGTGCATGTGTGCTTTTTTAGAAAACTTTGCAACAGGGGTTAGTAATGTTCCAAAGCTATGCTTTGGCAATAAAAAATAATGCCTCATTTATAAAGTGCAGGAACTCAGGGATTTTATTCTCCTGCATGTAACTTCAGTTGCATTATTTTTTAAAGTACAAGCATACTTTAAGAACTGCATTTAGCCAGCTGTTGACTAATGGCTCTTATCTCTTCAAGAAGCAGATAATGACTTTGTATAGAATATCAAACTCAATAGAAACAATCACAGTAATGGAAGAAGAATTCTTTGTTACAGAGTTATTACACGGAAGGAAACATTGACAAAACTGAAAGCTTTGTAAGGAAAACATCATCAGGTTTTGAAGAATACCTCTTTTGATGTGCCTGCTAGTTTTTCTTTTCTCTGTAATTGTTTTTGAAAGGTTTGTTAAGGAATTTCTGATGATTTTTGATAGCTGAAACATAAAGCACTTAATGGGAGCTAGAAAGCCATTTAAAGGTCTGTAATAAATTCATATATTGCCACTATATTTCTCTTAGATCATAATGTCTCTTTTGTACTCCAGATGCCATCTCAAGAAATAAACTTCCTACAGAACATATGGATCAAATTTTAGCCAGAAGAGAAAAAAAATGTTGACTTGGCACTTGGTATTTGTAACCCACAGAGTACCTTTACAGACAAGTCATCAGTTTCCTTTTCTGCTAGGCAGTGGCAGCTCTGACTCCTGAAGAACACCTTTGCATGTGGAGCCTGAGTAACTTAACTCTGGCAATGATGAATGGGTACTGCAACTGACTGTAACTTCGAAACTTCAGTGCTCAGCATTGGAACTGCAGCAAACTTATTCCTGAAAAATGGATGACAGGACTGAAATGATGTAGAATACTATGGAATTATTTAATGGGTCCCTACTCTAGTGAAGTCCTTGAACTAAGCCAAACCAGAAACAACCTATCAAAACATGCACACTGTTCTCTTGAAGAAAAGAGTGAAGGGTGAGAAACCCACCAATATACGATGGTAAGTAGCATGGAGCTCAGATATAACAGGCATGGACACAGCATAAGAACTGAATAGAGTGTGGTCACAAGCATCTTAAAATTAGTCCTGTTCTTTTGACTCTTTCTCCTTGTTTTTTGGGAATCTTATTGTTTTGTGAGTTGAATATATTTTTAAATTTGGATACTTTCCAATTTTTGATGCCCATGTGCAAATTTTTTCAGTCATTTCTGTTCTTGCAGTTCACTGCTGAGTGTTATGTAGATGTGCATGCTGTATACTGCTCTTGAAAGAAAAATATCTATGGAATTAAACCAGGATCATAGCAAAGCACAATACAGAGACTATATTTTATTACTTAGAGGGTAAAGTAAGTTAGTTTTCAGTTGCTCATACAAAAAAGTCGCTGAAAGTAATAAAAATTCAGGCATGCCTAAACCAGTAATTTTAATCCAAGAGATTTTTTTCCTTTGGTATTAAGATGAAAGTTAACTTTAAAAGACTTTATTAATACCAGTTTTAAAAACTTAGAATATATTAATTAAATTTTGAAAATGTTTTTGTCCTAACAACTAAGAGGACAGAAGGGACATATCCAGCTTTCTGTGCTTATTTGCAAATCATATGTATTTATTGATTGCTATCGTGGTGTAGCTTGTCTTAAATCTCGCACCAGTTTCTTGGAAAAGAAAGAGAAAAGAGTTCTGTCAGTGAAGTTCCTTTTCTTATTATACCATGTCACTCAGCCTATGCTCTCTGCAGGAGACACCTGAACTCCCATATTTTAGCACTCAGAATGCTTTACTGTCAGGGAACTGCTGAAGACCTTCAACTAGGAAACAGCAGCATGAAGCTCTTGGTAAGGAACTGTCTGTGTTCACATCTCCCTAAAGTGCGTAATCCATATCAAAGGATAACCTGTCACTTCGGTCTCATGGGAACTGTGGGGGTTACAAGATGTGTCTATTCAGAAAGCGAATTCTGCATTTGGCCTTGGAAGCTTTCCCAGCCACAGCAGGACTGCTACTGTGTCTCCCAAGCCAACTGGAAAATCTAGATTATATGTCTGGGTGAGAATTAGGAGAAGGAAATATGGTCTGGGGAAAAAGGAAGCAAAAATGACAGTGGATACAAAAAAAGCCCAGCATCCTTTGTAGATACTTGAAAGTCATCTGGACATAGTGCTGGACAATGAGCTGTAAGTGACTCTGCTGTAGCAGGGAGCTTGCAGCAGCAGTCCCTTCCAACCTCAACCATTTTGTGATTCAGCAGGAGGAAAGAAAAAACCAACAAACCAAAACACAAAAATCCTCAAAACTCTGAGGTTTTAACAGTGAGATCTTGGGATATAGCTAATGGCACAATATGCAACCATAGACAGTTATGCTATCTTTAAAACTTCCTTTAATAACTTCCTTCTCTTTTCCATTCATCTTGCTGATAATCTTGTTTCTTTTCTTCAGTCCTCTTCCTGGTCTACACACAGCAGTGACAGTTTACAGGTCCTGATGTAGTCAGGTCCTGGCAGGTCTGGAAGTGCTGCTACTTTGAGAAGTCAGGCTGTGTAGAGCTATAGAAACATATATTCTCATTTTTGCATCATGGGAGGGGGCATCATTTTGCAAAGTGGGAGACTTTTATTTATTGGGGCAGTCTGGGTTCTGGTGAGATTTATGAAATTTTACAAATATCCTCATCTGATGGGAATCATTAGAGCCACTGTAGACAACCTGCATCAGTGGCAATTACCCTTATGATTGTATGATGCTCATTAGGCTAATTAAACTAGCTTAGCACCATATTATTTAGAGTGGCATCAGGCAGTACTTTGCTGAAGAAGATCCACTAAAACTCTGAGCTGATATGAATTTTAGAAGACTACCAACACACTAAGAATCCAAATAAAAAAACTGTGCCATTTTTAAGTGACTACTATGGAAACAAACACTGCCTCAGTGAGACTGGGATGAGCACATTCCAGCAAAACCATTAAAGAATTGTACAGGCTATTGCTTACACTACAGGGTGCACTGCAAACTCTTCATAATACGCTTACACCTGACCTCCTTCTAGGTAGAAGCTCGAGGTTTAGGTCAGTAAGCAGGACTTTGAAGTCAAACAACAGTCAATGGCTATGGGAGTGGAACTCAGGATCTTTTGACTCCTGACAAAATTCATCCTTTTCTTTAGCGGCTTCTGAATCAGGAGACGCTTGTACTCTTGCATTTGCAGAACACTGTTTGATTGGGAACAGGCAGCCTGATTCAGCAGATGTGCTGAATGTTCCCAATAGTCTTCAAAGCTGTTTTGTGTCTTTTAAAAAAACCCTTATGAAAAAAAAAAATATTTTTTTACCAAACAGGTTAATGTTAATACAGCAGAATCAGCTATTGCAGAAGAATAGAAGTGTCAAACCTCAAGAAGCAAGTTTTTGCTTGTTCTTCTCTAACTAAATAGAGATAGAAAGGAAAAAAAAAAAAAAAGCTGGTTATGATCCTGCTTCCAGAAATGGTGGGATACTAATTACTTGAAGACAGAATAAATACTGATTCTTTGATGTACCCATTAACTCACTACTCTCTGAAGCCAGCTGAATATTTCTCACTTGCTCTATCGTGTTTTGGCCGAGCGCCCTTGGCTGCTTGCGGGAAGTCAACACAACCTGCGACCAGGATGCACCTGCATAGCTACTTCAATTATTCCATTAAGTTGCTCATTGTCGCTAACTGGGAATTTCATTGGCATCATAAGACAGGTAGCACTTTAAGATTTAAAGATAATTTAAACAGAAATTAAGGAAAATCGCTGGGTGTAGTCCTTGCACCCCCTTTCCCTGCTGGCAGCGCCACCCGTTTCACTCCTCCGCGACCTTCCCCCCGCTGAAGTTTTCGCGTGCCCCTCAGGTGCCTCATACCGGGCGGCCCGCGGCGCTCACCCCCGCCCGGGGCACGGGAGCCAGGCGGGGGCCCCCCCGAACGCCGGCGGGGCGGGGGGACCTCGGCTCCGCCGGGGGCAAGCCCGTCCCCGGGAGGGCAGGGGAGCGGCGGAGGCAGAGCAGCCCCCGCCTCCCGCCCGCTCTCCTCCCCCTTTCCCCGCTCCCGCCTTTTGTGCGCCGAGCCCGGGCGTCAACGGGCGCCGGCGGCCGCGGAGCTGACAGGAGCCCCCGGCTATCGGCCTCGGCAGCGGCGCTGTGGCGAGGGCGGCAGCGCCAGCCGCGGCCGCTCCCGTCACCAAGGCGCTGCCTGGCACCGAAACACAGACAGAGCCGGACTGACAGACACGCAGCGCGGAGCGGCGCGGGCTCGGGGGCCGCCTTTGCAGCTCCTCTCCTCCCTGCACCATGCTCCGCTCCAGGCAGCGCCCGCCCGCTGCCCCCTGAGGGCAGCCAGCCCCGCGCCCGGCTGAGCGGGCGACTGGCACCCGGCTCCCTCGCCCCCGCCCCGTTACCTGAGTTAGCTCCGTCCCGGGGACTTTGGCAGCGCCTCCGCCCTCTCCCGCTGTGGCAGCCCTTGTGCGGGGGGAGTGAGCCGCCAGCAGCCGGAGGGACTGCAGCCGCCGCCGGGGGAGACGAGCTCAAGCCCCCGCCCCCGGAGCTCTTCATGGCGTCTCACCAGCAGACCAGGATCCAAGCCTACCTGGAGAAGAATAAGATCGGTCCCCTGTTCGAGGTAAGGTGCGCTCTTGCCGGCCGGCTCCTCGGCGGCGGGCAGCGGTGGGGGCAGGGGTGTCCCCGCGATGGCCGCGGCCCCCCGCGCAGCCCAGGTGAACGCAGGGGCGAGGATGAGTTTGAGGCGCTGCTTCGGCAGTGCCGGCACTCCCTGCCCTGTCCTGCCGCCCCGCACCACGCGCGTGCCCTCGCGTCCCTCCTCCACGCCCCTCCGAGCAACGGAGCTCCGCGCAGCCCTCCCTTCCCGGCTATCCCGAGGATGTGCCCCGCTTCTTCGGCTCCGCCTCGCACGATCCTGCGCGGGTCGCGAAACAGGTGCCCCTCCGCCCTCCCTCCCGCCCGCGGCCCGAGTCCCCGGGGCCGCCCCCGCGGCGCTGCCGCCTGGCCCCGGCGGCCGCGGGACAGCGGCCCGGCCCCGCCGTTCGGCCACGGGGAGCCGCGGAACGACCGCGCACCCGCCGTGCGCTGCGAGGGGAGGCGGCGCTTCCAAAACCCCCTGTCTGCAGGGCGGCAGCGCTGAGCACCGAGCAGCGGGCACCGGGCGCCGCACGGCCCGCGGGCGAGCCCCGAGGCGCTGCCCCTCCGGGACCGGCCGGCGGGGAGGGACAGGTGGATGCCTCCCAGCGGGAAACACACCCTCTGGACCGGGCACTCGGAAAGAAGGCTGTCCTGCGAAAAGTCCGTGTCGATGGTGTTTTCTGAAATTTTTGTCTGCAGTCACACCCCGTGTTTTTGCTGTAGGTTTCCCGTTTTCTTACAACGGTGCACTTGCAGGGATTTTTAGATGCACAGATGTGCATATTTTACTATTTCAGTACATAAGCTGTGAATACTTAGAATTTGAAAGGGTACTAGAGCAATCATGATTATTACCATTTTATCATCATGTTTCTTATGCAGTTTTTATCATCTAAATGCACATATATTATACTCTGGCAGTATTATCCCAAGGCACAAGTCTCCCTTTTTCAGTATTTAACTTGTTCTCAATCAAGCTTACTATGTATGAAATCTCTTTTATTCTGGCGTGGTGGATGCCTTGCCTTCAATGTATATTTTGGGTAGCATTTGTCACACTCCGTAAGAAAGCTTCAAATTTTGTTAGAAAATTGTTCACTAATGGTCTGTTTTTATATTTTTTGTGTGCTTAGGCTGTTGAAATAGACTGCTGGTTCAGTGCTAGCGGTGTTAGGTGTTTTTATTTTGCAATAAATAAAGCCCCATTTGATGGAGCAGTAACTGGGTACTAGGGAACAGCAGGTGATTTTTCTAGTTAAGGAATTCATAAAAATGGAAACATTTGTGTGGTTCAATTCCTGAATAAAATTCTGTTCAATCAGCAGTGTTGCTAGGTCTGTGTATGTAACTGACCCTTGTTTATTTCAATGGGAATTCAGTGCTTTGGGGTTGTTCAGGACTTAGGCCCTTGACAGCTCTCCTTTTCTTCTTAATTTCCTTAACCCATCAGTTTGCACATTAAAATTCAAGCAAACTACTTGACATCACTGTTCTGAGTCACCCTGTTTTAACCTAGTTTCTCCATAGTATAAGATGCTTGTCTGTGTTTGGGTTCTTGTAGGATATTTTAGTTATCAATCGTGGAGAGAAATATTAAGAAGTTGTATTTGTTTCAGCATTTCATATATCACTACATATTTCACTAATCATTGTAACGTAGGAATTTTATTGTGACAGAATCTGTGAAAGGCTTTTTGCATAACTGTGCAGGCTGTCTACAGGTTCTTAGTGCACTCCTGTACACCAGGAAGAGTTTTTGGTGTGAAATTCACATACACCTGAATACTAGTGACTGGTTTTAAGATCTAGGGGTATAGCATTCCTGCAGCTGTTTACAGTTATTTTAATCCATTACACTGGGAGGAAGACAATCATAATTCTCATCTCCTCTGCTTCCTGATTAGCCATTTAAAATCTACTTACATATTTAATTTTTTGATGTACTTTTTGTTCTCAACAGTTTATTGAAGATCTGCAACTTGTGCTTGATCTTGTAGTCCTTAGAAAAAGGAAGACATTTATTAGACGTTGATGAGAATTGATCAAAGACTATGCATAGGGCGCATCTTGTACTCTATACTAGTATTGCTATTATATGTGCCTTGTGGTGTTTCAAGAATACCATGTGTTCACAGTCACTAACACATCAGTTCTTCATGTGCCTAAAAGTTCTGACACATTGCAAAAGGAGACATGTGCTTTGTCTTTCATCCAGGAACAGAATTTTGTTATGCCCCTTCTGGTTGGGATGCTAATTAATCATCACTTGTCATGGATGACAGCCATCTTTTTTTTTCAGTGAGTACTAATTTTCTAATACCAACTCAGAACAGAGTGGACTTAGATTCGGTTTCCTCCAGTGTTATTTGCTGAGCAGGTTGTGACTGTCATTGCTCAATATATGCTTCAAGTCAACATTTTAGGGAATGCATAAAATAATACTGGGTAGCTGAGGGCAGTCACAGGAAAGAAGAACATGGAGAGAGGACCGGCGAGCTTTCTGAGATGAAGGCAGGGATAGTGATGCATAGACAGATTCATATTTGCCTAATGAATAATCAGTGATCAGGAGGACTTTACATCATAGATTTTAGACAATTACACAGGCACAGAATGCTGATGGATGGAATGGTTGACGGTGTACTGAAGGTGAAGTACAATTTCCCTACATTTCAGTTAAGAGCAGTAGTTGCTCTCGCTAGTTGGTCATTCTTTTCCAATTGCTTGCAGTTATCCTGGTCGTGTCTCTTTTCTCCATTCTGTCCTGGATTTGTGGCCTTCTGTTACAGTGGTTACAGCTTTTTTTTTGTACTTCATTAATCAGCAGTATCTACTTAAGAACATCTTTGCTGAAGTTTTGTGTGGTTTGATACTTGAATTATCTTCCTAACTTGTGTGAAAGAGAAGTGTTCAAGAGAAGTGGTGACACATGAGATGCAGGAAGACCTTAGACTCTCCCTCGCTTAGAAAGTTATTTCCTTCTCTACAAAGAAATGTGAGGAGTAACCTCCCGGAGAAAGAATTAATGATCTTAAGCTGACTCAGCAGGCATTGGTCTTCTACTGACTACCAGTATCTGTTAACACCTAGTAGGAAGCCCCATACACTCAGCTACGAATGGTTACTCAGCACAGCTTCACTCGATTTCAAACAGTTTTACAAGGTAAATTCTTATTTATGGGTTAGAGGTGGGAAGGAGGGTGGGCGGGAATTACTGTGTACATCTTGGACTGTGTCAGTTCTGAGATTTAAGACAGATTACAAAACAACTTTGATACTGCAGCCTCATTTTCCCTTTTGAATGTAGGTCCCCAAGTCATGGCTCTTCAAAACTGTTACTTCTCTTCCATTTCATCTTTCAGGTGCCTAAGGTTTTTGCAGGTAAGATCCCTGTGAACCTATAACTCAGCTGCTAAATGCCCCAGGGTATGCAGGTGTTGTTAGTGCTGAAAGTAAGGTCTTAAGTTAACCCCTTATATTCTCTCAGGTTTCATGAGCATCCTTATCCTGTTCTGCTTAGGCTTTGTGTATTGTGAGTTTCTCTTCTTTTTTATTTTGCTTTTTGAAAGTTTAGACATCTTTCTGAAAGAGATTGTTAGCATCTGAGAATACTGTGGTTAGACAACGAGTTTAGATTTGAGGAATGCCCTTTAGAAATGCCTCTTTTCTGGGATTTTTGTGGTAACACATACCATGGCACTACCTGATTTTTTTTAGATTCCTTTTTTTTTTACTTGAAATGTAACAAGAATTCTAAATATGAATTATTTCTGTGATGAGGCTTCACTGTTGTTTTTTTTCCCATCTTTCTAAAATGTGAACAGGAGGCATGTGCCTAAAATTGGCTGGGACAGAGTATTCAGAATCAGCACCCACTCATTTCTGTCTGAGTGAAGTATTGACCCACTTTGCATTTCAAGCATCCAATCCAACAAGTTCTTTTTGTGTGCTAATAATCTCAATGAATAATCCTGCTGCCTGTATCCATACATCTATTCTTCTGTACCACTGTATCTCTTTAGTATCCAGATGTGTTCTCATTTGGGCAACCTGACAGTTAGTTTCTGTGAATTTGAAAGCTGGATCAGCACTCTCAAGAACAGATTGCAATAAATCTTCAAGAGCTCTGAGCTAAATTTAGTGTTTTGGAATTTTTTTATTTCTAAAACTGCAGCTAAAAAGCATCCAGCAGGTACCTTGTTGTTATGCAAACCCAAGACCTGTAATTTCTTTGAGTTATAAAAAGCCAAAATAACTCTTCTCAAAATAAACATGCCAAACCCCTGGTTACTTAAGATGTTTTTTCTCCGAGTAGTGTGGGGTTAGAACTGTAATTTATATTTCAAACACCATAAAGGCTTCACAATACCAGCCTTAGCTTTTTTTTTTGTTTAGCAGACATAATTACTGAAGCAAATACAATGTGAAACTTTTTTTTTTTTAAATTGGTGGTGTTTTATCATTACCTAAATGAAATAGCATTGTTGGTGTATATTATGCAGTGCTGTGTATTATTTAATAAAATAACTAGGCTTTTCACTTAAACCTTAGCCTCTTTGGTGATGAACACTATCTATAATGCATCTTATGACTGATTTAGTCAAAGTTTGCAGATGTATTTTGGAATTTGGACTGTCTTCTGAAACAATGTTTACCCTTGGTTCTTAAATACACAAAGGTAGACACCATGAACTTGAATTTCTAATTAGCCAGTTTACCATTTCTCACAGTATTAAATGGTATTTTGAGCTGCAATATCTGCAATTTGAATGATATAGATGCTGTCAAAGAATTGCTTTCTTTTGAGGTTGCTCAGATAATATTTTATTTTATTTTGGTATTATACTTAATGAGTTAGATTCTGTTGCTAGCATGAAAGGATCTGTATTATGGATTACACAAATGTACTTAGTGAAGCATTTAATTTCAAGCAGCTAGATGGAGCCTTTGAAAGGCTGAGTTTTTCAGTACTTAGACATCACAAGGTTCATTTTAGACACTAACTGATTACCCAGTGACATTGCTTCAGCCTGGCAGTTCCTGTTGCAGGGGAACCAGTATTAGCTGTTTTTCAGTGGATGCGTGGAAACCAAGCAGTGATCTAGAAATGCTGCAGTCTTACACAGTAGGAAGCAGGGAATCATACTGAAGTTCTAATTTTTATTTTTGTTGTTGCCTGTTACAGTAGGACATTAATGCAGCCTTAATGTGCACTAAAGTAAAAGACCTATTTAAGGGGAATGTAAGTCAAAGGGAAAAATGGTGTAGAGATTTCCTTTGCTTTTTGGAGAATTCAACATATATTCTCATAGTTGCCTTAGATAAAGTTATCTTTAAGGGAAAACAACTGAAGGACCCTAATTAAAACTACTGACACACCCTTTTCCATTCAAAAACACTTCCATGAGCAATGGCTTTATGCTTATTACTTGGCTTTTCTGGTGACCAACAAGATGCAAATGTCAGAAATTTCCCTGTCGTTGAGGCACTCATAATTCTGCTCTCCTGTGTAATCTAAGATTAAGAAAAAAATTGTTCCTAAATGAGGAAAATCACATTGTCTTGCTACCTGACTAGTTAATCTTTCAACATTTGAAAGGAGTTGTATTTTTTTGATGTCTGCTCCTCTGGGAATTTGTCCGAAGTTAGTTAAAGACTTTAAAAGCATATTGGAAAAAGACAGGGAAAGAGATCATAGATACAGGTATGCACTTGTGTGGTCATGAATATAGACAGTAATCACATTAATCTTGTTTCCATAATGGCAAAAACATTACTTGCTTGAAATGGAAATGTGGGCTCTCCTTCTTGCTTTCTTAATTGCTTTTTTAAAAAAATAATCCTTGGCAAGAGATGCAGAAATAAATAAAAATCCAAGTAGTAATTAAATTGGAAGAATTACTTCTAAAATATGGAATGATAAGGTGAAGTATCATAATAGCATCCTTTTGTGACATTAACTTTTAATGTTTTTAAACTCTCAAAATGACACCTACTTTGTTTCTTGAGAGGGGGAGCAGAAGGCATAACTATCTTGTATCAAAAAATACCTGGGAAAATGAGTAGTTCTCATTTGAGTTGCTCTCGCCATTATGTACCAGCAAAGCCTGTCTGCTCAATGGTGAGGCATAAAGATAACAGATCTGATATTGAATTTTTGTCTGGCAACCCCTCTAATAATTAATCAGTCTGGATCAAAATAAGCCCATTACTACTGGTCTTATTTCTTTGTGTTTTATCACATTATGAAGTATCTTCAAGCTTTTGGATTATATTAACAGTGTTAGTTATACCTGAAGTAAGTTCTTCAACTGTTTTGTTTCTTTTGGTTAATCCAGTCTTTTGGACATAACAGATCAATGTTAAGTGGCAAATATAAAGTAAAATACTTTGATGGTTTTAACTCAGCCTATAATTTTTTTCTGACATGTTCTTTGCTGTTTACTGATCTATGCTTTTCCAAGTGGGTTAGATGCTATCCATACTCCACAGTCAGCAGTCTCAGCCTTTTGTTTGTTCAGGAGCTTTTGGGAGAGAAGGGAGCAGCTAGTACCTTAACCAGCATTTCTGCCACATGTGAGATGCTATTTTACTGTTCTGGAGCAAGTGGGTTTCTTAGCTTCTTTATCATGGCATTGGCTAAAAAGAAAAAACACCTAGACAGACACCTGTTATTAGTGTTCTTTCTTTAAAAAGTGTTACTTAGTAAATGGAAGCTAGAAACATAATATTTAAATTGAGTTAGAAACATAATATTTAAGAGCACTGTAACATCATGTTCTTTTGCAATTTGCCTCTAATTTTGAATGCCTAATCAATATTCTTTCCTTTTTTTCCAATGTCTTTTATTCTCACTTGTGTCTTTCCATTTGTCTTGTTTATGCAAATGAAAAAGTGGGGACTAATGATTTCTCATTTTCGATTTTCTGTTTGGGTTTTTTTTTTTCACTGTGATTTTTAATGTATTTTTTAAAAATCTTGTGATATTTTATTTTTCTGGGAAAGCCTATGCGCTTTTGTATGAGTGAGGGAGGATGGAGATACTTTTTTACCTCTGGACTACAAAGGTAGCATGAAGCATTTTCATGTTCACCGGCTTTTGGAACAAAGACTACCCAAACACTTTAATGTCTGTAATAACTCAGATAAAAACGAGGTGTTATTCCCTGTATTGGATATTATCCCCCTTGCACAGATGCACACTTAGTCTCCTAAGAAATGTCATACTAGCTGTGAAGTATGACAGAATGATATGTTCTGTGTTAAGAGTCTTCCCTGCCTGAAACCATAAGATGTGGTTAAAAACCAGTGAAAGCAAAAACATTTTCAAATACAATTGTTAGGAAACCCTTGGCCTCCTGAGTAAGGCAGTGGGCTGTTTCACACATTACTCCAGGAGATGAAAAGCAGCACACAGCTGATAGGAGAAACAAGGATTACAGAGTTTAATCCTAGGACACAGGTAAAGAGCGTGGTCACTTGAAATGCACACCTATGCCTTTGCTATGATAACCTAACATACAAATGTGCTCTTAGTATAGAGGGTAATATCCTTTTAAAAAGCTTGCAACAGACACATTTTTGATGGCCTTAACTTTTATGTCAGGTTCCGTATGCTGTGCTGTGTCAATTCTCCTTTGGCTACTCAGTTTCACTGAGTACTTATTTTTAGTTCCATCTATAAAGTTCAGGCAGAGTCGTTTGGCTGTAGTTATGATGCAGCTCTGGTTTTGCTCTTGTTGATTTGGGCAGTTTTCTTCCCTTATTCACATGAAATTCAAGTATTATCTGTGCCTTAAACATAGAGTTTCCAGTGAAACACCTCAGATTTTGGCATATATATAGCATATATAGCACTATGAGATATGAGAAATGCCCACACAAAATGAAGAATGCATGTGAACTTTCTTACCCATAAGTTGAAAGCTCTTTCACATTAGCTACCTCTTATAAAATTTCTGTTCATACAGAGAGTGGAAACTGTTAATTGTGTATTTACATGAAGCATCCTTTCTCCTTCCTCGTTTTCCAGCTCCCTGCAATATTCAGTAAATTAAATCACTCTATTCTTAAACCATATTTCTCTATTGTGTCTGGTACAATATACTTACTATACAATAGCTCTTTTGTTGGCTTCTGGAGGAGCTGCTTTCTGGGACAGGAATCATGAGAGTTTGGGTCTTTCAACTGTGTTGGAGCCTTTTTAATGGAATCTTTCCTCCTCTCACAGTTTGTTTTACTCCAGACACACTGATGGTTTAGTATTCAGGACTGTGGGCTGTGAGGCTGATTTAATACCTGGTTCCTGGAGGTCCTGTTCATCTTCATTTCTGGCTGCACATTCCTGCTGTCCTTGTTCTAGAACTGGTGGTCATGTCATGTTACAGTTACCCGGTTTGGGAATATGAAATAGAAGAAAATGAAGTCTACAAAGAAGTGAAAATGGTTCAGTAGGCTGAACTCAGTGGGCCACCATGTAGTCTGATGAGGAATGTGGCATTGACTTGGGAGAGAAAATGTAGGTGGCCTGAGGGTGAAGGGAGGGAGGAACAACTGCTTTTCTCCAGTAGCAAGCTACTAGGTGAGCATAAGAGATCTGCAAAGCTTGTGTAGTTAAATTAGCTTCGTATGAATCTTGTCTTTTAAAGGTGCAGTTCCCCATAGGTTGGGAGAATGTCATGGAGCCCAGTTGTTTCTGTGGAGGAGCAGAAGATGGAATCGAATAATTAGGGAGGATGGCTGAACAAATTAGGAAGAAACAGACCATATGAATACACTAAGCGTGAAAGTGAGAAAGGATAGGAAATGGGATGGGGTGGGATGACAAAGATTAATGCTACATTGCCAGCATGTTCTTTTTATTTTCTTTTTTTTTTTTTTTAATAATCTTAGTCCCTACAGTCAAACGGTTACCTGAAATCTATACTTTTTTTTTAAAGAAAGGTTCTAGTGCTGGTAGTTGCTAAGAGTATAAGCAAAGAGTGAGAAAGACAGGGCAAATACAAGAAAATACAACTTATTATGTAAAGAGTATGTATGTTTTGCAATGTCTGACTAACACTTCTAGTACTTGATCCTGGCTCTATTACTTAGGCATGGATTTGCCAGAGAGTTAAAGGTATCACCTCAGCAGCACTATTAACATTGGCTGCTGTGCCATGAACTCCTTCATTAAGAAGGAGCCACACTCCAATTTGACAGGCACTGTGCCTCTGCTGACATTTGTATGAGTGGAGAGGTAAATGGGTGATTGTGAAATATTCCTCTGGTCAGGTATCACTGTCAAGGAAAGGAAATCTGAATGATCAGAAGTTCCATGATTCCTTTGGTGCACTAGTGCAGAAAGGCTGCTCTGTATTGTTGATAACAGAATTCATCCTAGAAGCCTAAATAAGTGAAAGCAGTCTCTTCTGGAGACATGAGAGATGGTTCATAGAACTGAAAAGGAAGGGTAGTTTCAACTGTAGGTGACCTTTGAAGAAACCTGTGGGAGCAATTATGCATAGGGCAGTTAGGAAGAGAAAGGGTGTATGATGCAGATTCTGTGATAGTTTTGTACAGATGGAACTGAGGGTGGGTTGTGTGAATAAGGATATTGTTTCATTTGAAGAAGAAGAAAAGAGAGATGGGATAATTTCCATGACTGGGTGTACTGAGACTTCTCAGACTCAAATGTGTGTGTGCATGTGCATGCTCTATGAAATTCTTACAGACAGTGAAACATTGGGGCAGGCCTGAGAATCCCATGTGTGCTGGACAGAGATCCCATATAAATGCAGCAGGTGTTGTATGTTCCTGTTCAGACACATTGAATTAATTGCACGTCTGTTGCAGTTGGGTATGACATCCTCAATACACCCAATGTGACCTGACCTGGGTGTTCATTCTGAAGAGTCTTGTCCTTCGTATGTAATGAGGACAAAGCAGAGGTGTCCAGGGAAATGCAAGGTGAGGAGAAAACCAATGTTTGCAGATGCAGAAATTCCTCTGGTGTGCCATTATGAACCACCACCCATACTTGTGCTGAGGACATACTTTTGCATGATCTTTTAACCCCAGTAAAAAAATTAAAAGAGATGTTTCAGAGCTCCTCCTAAGTGTGTCATGGTTCAGAATAATGCCGTTAGATTGTAATGCCTGTAGGGTAACATAAAGTGTAAGACAGTGAAGCAATTTGGAGACAAAGGCTGGATGAAGACTTACCAATAAGGAAAAATGAAGAGATACACACAAAAAGAAGACTAGATTACTAGAGTAACAGATTTAATCTTGATTTCTTATTCTGTGAAGGAGGGATACCTGAAAGAAGAAGACAGCACGGGAGAAAAAGAGAGAGAGAATTTATTTTATTCTGTTTCCCTGTGATAATAGAAAAAAGATTAGAAGAATGAAGCTGGCCAAAATGAAGATCCACTTAACATTTACTTAAACACTGAAAAAAACGTTAACTAGTAAGGAGAGGAATTAAAATATATAGTAGTTAGGATAGTAAAATGATAGTTAGTAATCTGGCTACAGTTCCTACTTCTGCTGATGCTGTCCTGCTGCATTCTCATGTAGTATTTTGTGCTTGTGTTTCCTCTTCCTTTGTCTTGTTTGTCTGCATAGAGCCTGCAAACCCCTCTGGCTCCTACGGTCTTCACATGGCTTAGGGAGTTTTCACAGCAAGGCCTTGAGCTCATTATGGGCCTTCTGCTTTCTCTTCTTCTGTGTGCTGCCTCAGTGCCTGGTTGTGCTATTAATCCCATTAATTGGTGCCACACAATCAAAAAAAATTGATTTCTCCCTCCTTCTCCCCTGCTTAGTGTGGCAATTCAGAGCACTGACAAGTCTCAAGTCTGCAGTGCAGTCCTTGTGAGCTCGCTGTATTCCCACAGGGAGCCCTGCTGCAGTTGGTGAGACCCTGATTTACAAGAGTAAGGCCGTCACTCATAACCAGGCAGATTTAGTGTGATATTAAATAAATAGCAATCAAATCATCAGGAAGGTTTAATTGAGCAATCGCTGTCAGGGTTGGGAAGTTACTTTACAGTCTCAGAAACAAAAACATACACCAGTGACTCAGAGATGCTTTCTAAATAAAAAAAAGCATTAGAAAATCAGATTAATAATGCTTTGGCTGTTATTAAAAATAGGTCTACAGCCCCAAAACCCTATCATCTTCAAAAATTACCCAAATTTCAGTTTCTAGAAATGAAATGATTTTTAGTTGCTTAAGCCACTGCAGTCTTTATGGTGGAAGTGTCTGATGAGAAATGATGGGCCTAACTCCAGTTTTAGGTATAATTCAATTATCTGTCCTTATGAATTACTGTTGCTACCCGTAGAAAGTCTTCAATTGTTAATACAGCAGTACCTCTTTAAATATCCAGTTAAGGTGCTAGTGTTCTTGTAAAATACAGACCTTTAGTCCTTTGTTTGAAAACCTGAGCCAGAGGACAGCTCCTGGGTGTTGCAGGTCATATCCCTGGTAGGCTTGTGAGGACATGGTGACTAAATCCATAGTGACAGTTTATATGGAGGAGATAGTCAAAGTGCAAATGACACTTTGAAGAAACATACCAGTTCGGGATATGTGTTAAAATTACTTTGTTTGGGCTAGAAAGTGATTTTAGTAAGTTGATCCATATGATATAATTATTAGCACTCATATTTTTTATGTCTTTAAAATAACTTTTTCCTGCCACTTTTTCTTTCAGGAAGAATATATTCATTAGCTTGTAGTTTTGGTACACAGACACTGATAATAATTTTTTTCTTATTTCATAATTACGGTTTGCATGATATAAAAATGGCTTTAATATTGCCATCATATGTGTAGCTTAGCTAATCTATAATTTACAGAGTGGAAAGTGTATCCTGCTTATGTAAGCTAGTATTTATTTAGCTGTCCCCATTATCTCAGACCTACTTTATTTGTGGGCATGATATAAGAGTCAGCCTCAAGCCTGTGCAACCCATGCACTTGGCCTCAGAGGTCAAACAGTGGTGTCTGACATTCTCTCATTTCAGAGCCTTTTTTTGCAGCTCAGTATTGACACAATTCTCCATTTTCAACTGGTCTTTAGAGCTACTGTGAGTGAATTCTTTGACACTGCTTACTTAGGTGAGGATTTTTTAAGGAATTGGGCATGCAAGTAAGTTCTAATGAAGCAAATAATGGCATTAGGCCGTCTCTTCTGTTAAACATGTGCCTGGATGTAATCCATGATATATCTACTGTATGCTGTTGACAAAGTTTGATATTTGTCCTCATGCGATTCAACAGACTCGTTGTTCACTTCTGCTCATCAGTTGCCTTTTGCTGAAGAATTCTTTTCTGGGCATGGTTATAGAACATCTGTCCTCTAAGAAGGAAGTGTCTTGTCTGAAGGAGGTTTTCCTGTGACTCTTTGTGTGCAGAAGTTGTATGGGGATGTGTTCTTCCTCACACAGGTGCTTTGCAATACCCTGACTGTGGAAAGCAGGGAAGTAGAGTAAGAGGCTTTTGTCTCTTCTGATGGTGATCAGACATCTCTCTTTGATTTGTGGCATCTAAATGCACTTGTGCACTGGTTAAGGCTATTTTTCTTTTGCTCTGTGACTCTAGTAGCCAAACCTGGGTGAAAAAAAGAGCTTTCAAATAACAGTTCCACACAAGATGTTGTAGTTGTGTCTAGGCACAGAGAATTGATTTTTGGTTGTGGAAATAAGTTAATGCAGGACTGTCCTGATACAAGTGTTTAGATTGAATTTTTGACATTACATACTGCAGGATTAACATAAAATATAGTATCTCTTAAATGAGCCAAAGCTAAATATTATTTAGGTATCTATGCTGTTTTGAATATGACTACTGAATTATGCCTGACATTTCATGTCTTTTTGTGCCTTCTGGGGAATATGGTTGTGTCTTTTTTCAGGGTGCATTTCAAGATGTTCAAACAGAGTGTAAAATACTATCCTTCCTATATGTACTTAAATCAATTGTCTGCTGCAAATCTCTATTATCTTCATATTGTGTTTTTATCTGCTGGCTGTAGCAAGGAAAAGGTACCCTATTGTGACAGAAATTGTCCAGATAAATCATGAACGAAACCTGCCGAATGAGTTTTGAATCGTATTCCAAGGCAGCACACAGCCAGTAAATTAGGTACACATGTAAATCTGTGGAGAGGATCTTGGACTATACATTTTCAGCAGGGTGATCTTGGTTCCTGCTTTGCAAGCATAGGTTTTGCTTCATAGGAGCAGCCAGCTGGGCAGCGTGGTGTTCATCTTCAGTAGGCAGTGTCATCTCCTGGGCTCAGACCTCAGCCTTGTCAGCTGTGTGTAGTTTGAAACCCTGACCCTGAAGCACCTGGTTTCTGGGAGAATCCCAAACGGCAGCCTGGAAGTGCTTCCCCAAGTCGCAGCCATTTTCAGGTGGAGACAGGTAGTGGCTATAACTTCTCAGGGCTGAGGCAGAGCAATGAACCTGGTAGTGCCAGTGGGAAGCAGTTTGGGAACCCCAGGAAGTGGCTAGAGACATGTAGAGCATGGATACCTCTGCACTCAGTGGTAACATTTCCTTTCCCTTGTAATTTTGCCACTGTGTCTCTCCTGCCTAATTCTTCATGGTTCACATTGTGTTCTAAACCAGAATACTTCAAGCCTGCACAGTTTAGGTCAAAACGGACACCTGCATGTCTTTTTCCATATGTGTTTGTAATCTTCATTTTAAAATTTTTTTTCAGTCTGACTGTGACGGGATCATCATTCTCAGAAGTTTCTTCACCTTAAGTAGCAGAAATATCTATTTTTATTTGACTTTAATTAAAGACATAATCCATGAAGGCAGACAATGTTAGAAATCTGTCAGAACTTTGCAAAAAAATGTTACCAGGAAAAAAAATCATTAAAGCATTTTCTTTGTCATCTTGTTTGCTGATGAGGAAAATCATAGAAGTAATTTTGGCTTAACTGATGGATGATAAAAATCCATATAGAAGATATCAGAGGTAGATTTTTGTTCCAATTGAACTGGAATTATTAAAGTGTCTTCCCGGTTGGGGCTGAAGGTACACTGATATCTGTTAGAAATAAAATAGTTGCCAGTATCATGTAGGTAGCATTTGACAGAGGATAGTACACAAAATGGAGGAAGACTTCTAGAGTAAAAAACCAAATTAGTCAATATTTCTTTTTTATTAGTTATTTAGATATTTACTAGAATATTATTACCTCATGCATTTATAATAAAATTTTGTTATATCTGTGTACTGATGGCTTCTGCATGGCAAAAAATTTCTGTATTCTTGTACTTAAAGAGACAAATTATTTCATTCCAATTTCATTGTGGGTTTTGCTTTTTTTCTCAAATGGCAAAGTTCAAGTGTATGTCTAATTAAGCAAAAGCTGCATCTATACTTAAATGGACAGAGGTTGAAATAATTGTTAATATAAAAGTCTTATTTGTAATTGTAAAAAGATTTTTATAGTTTCCAATTGCAGTTAGAGGAGCACTGAGTATAAGCAGTGTTGAACCAAACTGAACATGACTAAGTGTTCTCAAAAGCATTTGAGAGCTTGCAGAGAGTCTGCAGTGGTGATTATTCTGACAAGATAGTGCACATCTTGTGTTACCTGTGATAGGCAAATCAGTGTGACCTCTCCTGTGGGGGGAAAATAGGATACAAGTAGCTTTAGGTCAGTCAAGCAACTGCTTACATGTGAAATAACCTCTTTGTCGTCTTAAAATGCTATATAAAAAGCACTTGTTAGTATTATTTAAGGAGTTCCAGGCAAAATTGCAGTACATAAATTCTACAGATGTAAAAAATCTCTTTGTATTTTGCAGTTTTGAAAATTAAGTTCCAGATTTGTCTATGGCAATAAATTCTGACCTTTCCAGTTCAGAAATCTCTGTTGTATTGTTGCATATTAAACATTTAGATCTATATAAAAAGATGATTACAACATTGGTATGAAGTCTTATGAGAGCAAGTCAATCTCTCACAGGTAAATAACAGGAAATTAAGATGCGTTATCTGAATAGATATTAATCTATTCCAAGTGTATGAATAAAACTTATAATTAGACTGCGTATTGCCAACAGTTGTTTAGTTGCTGTACTAAAGGAACACTTCCACATAAGAGGATTTAAGTAAATTCTAACAATCAGGGAGCATACGTTAACTTCTTTGACATTTGTTTAGTGATCATTACTGAAGCAAACTTAGGGTTAATTTATGTAGGCAGTTAAAGTCAAGGTAATTAAATCTGTGTGAGAACTTCCCCACCCTGAGTTCTGGTAATTCACATTCTCCGTTTTGTGTCACTGTAATTGCTGGTTATTATTTGAAGTTCCATGTGAATAGCTTAAAAATTCTTGGCCAAGATTAAAAAAAATGAAAGCAACTTTTATAATAATTTTAATGCATAGAACTTACACAGAATATTTAATAACTTTGGCTATATACACTGGGCAATAGAATTTTTTAAAACATCATCTCACATTTATCTTTCTGTACAATTTGAATAAATCTAATAGTGTAGTAATGCAAAGTTATTAGGGGATTGTTTTGGGAGGAAAAAGAAAAACACCTGGGAAGTGTGGTGGTTGCTGCAGACATTTGTAAAATGTGTGTTCTCAAAGTTTTCCATGGGATGCAATTGAAAGAATTTCCATCAATCTTCAAAACATTCATTTACCCATTTTTTTTATTTCTAGTAGGCTTCCAGAAAGAAGGAAGGAAGTGTTTGTAATTCTGCAGTCACAGAGCAGTGATCAAGGCATTTTAAGCATACCCATGGCTTTGTAATTATTAACTTCTCAGGCATAAAGACTATTTAAGTGCTTTGCTGAATCAACTCCTTAATATACCAATTGTTTATTTCATATATGGC